>VZTY01010857.1:10946-62400 GCA_013400935.1 Turnix velox
CCCCACACCAAATTCCTTCCCCAAGGTTGCCCCCTAATTTCCTCCTGTGAATACTGTATTTTTGCACCAAACAGGTGGGTTTTTTTTTTTTTTTTCAAGACAAACACATGAAATAGCCATGAAGGAAAAGGAAAGGTAAGAAAATGTGAACAATGAGAGAAAGGCATTTGTTAAATTCACCAGGATATAAGCAACAGAAAACTCCTCAGGCCAGGCGCACTTAAACTCAACTGGGAAACAAAGTTACTAACTAATTCCTTTTAAACCCCACACAATCCCTCATCTCACACTAAGACTTACAGCTTCTAGTTTACAATTTAAGGAAGTAAAGATTTCTCCCAGCAACAGTAAGCCCAAAAATGCTTAATGAAAATGCAAGTTGCTGCCCATCCACATCGAACACCATCTAGACATTAGCAAACTTGAAATAAAATACTTCAATTTTGGATGAGAACAAGATTCCACTAGCTGGGATCTCAAGTATTGGCGGAATAAAGAAGGTGCCTGCATGAGAAATCCAAGACTTGGTGCAAAATTTGCTATCCATAGCTCAGATCTACTGTTATAGGTCTCCCCGCAAAGTCCACTTTTCTTCCAGTAAGATCTGGTGAGCTTCTGCCACCCTGAACAAAGTGGTACCCACCAGGACCAGCCTGGTCAGGAGCATGGGAACCTCTGGCCACAGTCACCCAAGCCACATAATGCAACCCTGCTTGATGCCCAGATGAGGAACAAAGTGTTTCCCATGGCCCAGCAGCACCGTTGCTCTTGCCAAAGGCCAGGGGACACACACAAAAGCATCTCCTGTAGCCCACAACCACAATACAATGTCTCCAGCTTATAAACCCATTAGCAATCACACTGTGCTAGAGCTTGTAGAAGACATAGACAATGCCAGCTCTTTCCACAGAGGTCACTTGCCAAGGCCACATCTGCAGTTACCTGCTCACCACCAGGTCCTCCTCTCCCCAGTGCTTCATTCATATGAAACAAGGACAAACTTCCACTAAACAAGGATTCAAGATCTGTACACAAAAAGCAACCCATCAAAAATTGAAATCGATGTGGCCTCAGGACTGGAGCTAAGAAACCAAAGGCTCAGCTGATGGCTGCTGCAGCAGCAGGCTCAGGTAGTTGCACAACAGCATGTCTTGAGATGCCCTCAGAAATTCATTGCAGGAATGATTCCAGACCCTCCTCACAAAGTGGTTTTGCTGCTGGGACCTTGTTACCAAGAATCTCATTTGTACCAAAACTGCTCAGTTTTCAGTCTCTTCAAGCTCCTTCTACCTCTTTACAAGAAAAGAGCAAAAGTTCTACACGGTTCTACACAGGTTTTACACTGTCAGGCTACACTAGCATCAGACCATGCTGCTCGACCAACTGCAGATCCAGTGTCACAAGGCAGAAGGGCTTTGGAAAATATAAGTATCTGCAGAATGTCCTCTTTTGGGGAAGTACAGCATAGCATCATTTTCTCAACCCTGGGCTGGATTTGGGGATACTCTGAAACTCAATTTTAAAATATTTTATACTGTTGGAAAGTATGTACTCAAGTCATTGGAGATTACAGGCTGCATGTTTTGGTTACTTCTCTGTTTCTGCTGCCTCTGCCAGTTAAGGCAAATCAAAAGCCAGTGTGATACAGCCAAATACAGCTGAGTTACAAATCTTTACATTTTCCCCCATCCAAGCAGAGTCATTTCAGCCTCCTGCATCCCTCCTCACTCCATCTCCAGGGAAAAACTTGTAATATTAGCATTTTTTGCTCCAGTGCCCTCTCACAGCACTGTAAGTTTCTCCTGTCAAGCTGCACTGAAGCTCATGGAAATGTATAAGCTTTTTTTTTTCCTGCTGTGTGCAGGAGGTCATTGGAAAAGGATAAATGAGTTTAGGTGCAGGTGTGCTGGAGTCCTGAATGTGCCCAATCAACTAATAACAAGAGACTGCTGCTGGGAGACCAAAAGAAAAGCAAATTTTGACACACTGTATCAGACTGAAACTACTGCTGGGGAATAAAGCCCAAAAGGTATGTACTTACTACAACCACATCCACCACGGACGAAACTCAACAAGTCATTGTTCCTGTTTCAACTTCTATTTAGAAGTGCAGTTTAATACAGCATTTTAACATCTTTAGCCCTCTCTGGTATAAGCCTGTAATTTTCCCCTGGGGGGGAAAGGCTTAAGGGTAACGCTTACACATCTATGCAAGTGGAAATGCTTACACAACACCCGCAGAGGTGAGATCCTCACACAAGGTGCACCTGCAGCACCTCCCAGCAAAGCCCTGCTCACACTTGTACAGCTACCACCAGCATGAAAAGCTGCCTGTGCACTTTCACATCCTGGAATAAACCTGACCACGTGAAATGAGTGAATAAACCCTCTCAGGGTTTTTAAGTTGTATGGAACAGGCACCTCAACAAGCTTCAAACCATGCAGGCTGCTGGCTGGCAGCAAACTCCCCCATCATGGTTGCCTGGTATAATTTGGGGGGCACAGCCAGCAGCTGGTGAGCTGTCATCAGAGGCTCCTCTCCCACCTCCTTAAAGCCTTCCAAAGCAAAGCTGTAGGACCAAACCACTGCATGCACCTACCAAGCACAGCCAAAACGACCACAGCTTTGTGTCTGCTTTGACTGCATCACTGCAGGCCATGGAAACCTCAAACTTCCCAAGATGTCCAGGAGGAGCTGAAGGCTGCTCTTGGGGGCCACCTGCCCAGGAGGTGACAAACCACAGGAGGAAGTGACAGCCACTCGCTGCCAGCTGCCAGCAGAGCTGCTGATTTGTGAGACTTGGCTCCCCACATGGAAGTCCAGCTGCTCCTGAGCTCTTGCTACAAGAGGGGCCAGTGTCCCCACCTCCAGTGTCACAGCTGCTGCAGTATTCTTTACTAGCAACCCCAGTTTCAATCCCAAAAGGGACAACATGCTCAAACAGTTTGCATTGAAGACTTCAGGATTTCTGCAGGTCCTCTCTCACTAACAGACTCAGACTACAAACAACTTGTCCAGGCACCAGCTTCAAAACAACACGTCACTGGTTTGCATATCCCCAATCTCAGCCTAAATCTGGCACTTGCTTACATCCCTGCTATCAAGAAGGGAAATCAGACTTGCACTCACCAAGTCAATTATGACTTCATCAATTAAATTACTACAAGCAGGATGAACCAAGACACCGGAGATCCTGTTTGCATATTTATTTCCTTGACTACAGCAAAAACTCAAGAGCAAATAAGCAAGTTTGCAGATTTTTTTTTTTTCTTAATGCAAGAGTATAAGGAGCTCTAAGCCAGTTGAACTGCAAGGAGGTTTGTTTTAACTTTCTCAGTCTTTGACATTGACTGCCCATAGATCACTTTAGATGAATCATAGAAGTGCTAAGAGAAAATCTGAATGAACTCCAGTTGCAGTAAACTTACATTGTATCTGAAACTGCACTGGGTGATGTGCTGGACAAAAACAGGCTCAGCTCCTTCAGCAGAGACACTGGGAACACCCAAGTAATAACTTCAACTGCAACACACTTTGATGCCACCAGCACGTCCCAACAAGCCAGAATATCCAGTATCATCCCAGACATGGTGCTGCCAACTTATCAGCACTGTACCCATAGGCAGAGCTGCTCTCAGAGCCATTCACACCTCCCCTGGAGCTGGTTTGTGAGTACAGAGAAGGGAGTGTGGAAATGCAACCTGGCTCCATGCAATGTGCCCTTACCTGAGTCTGGTATCATGTGTCGAGATGCATCAGTTCAGCTGGAGTTGTCCTCTCCCCTGTGGGCATCTATGTGGCAGGAGCTGCCTGTCTCCTCCGTGGGGTGGTGAGGACCTCCAGCCACTGTGGCCCCACCAGTCCTGTGGCCTCACTCAGGCTGCCCCAGCTCAGTGGGGCAGCTTTGCCCTCTGGTTCTCTGGCACCTGAGAGTTCACTGTGAGCAGCTGGGAGTAGAAGCAAAGCAGGAGGCAATCTGTACACAGGCTCTCTCTTCCCCTGGGCTCACTGCAAAGGAAAGAAGAAGATTGTTAAGTTTCCCAGTCCTGGCAGAGCAGAGCCAGTGTCCTTTAGAAGTATTGGGGGTCTCTGCACACAGTTCCCATTGGAGCAAGCAGCAAGGCTGCATCTCAGCCTGATAGGGGTGGAACAGAGAGAGTAACTGAGGCTGTAATGAGAGGGTACCCTATGATGGAAAGTAAACTACAATCATTTGCACCGCAGGGAAACTCTTGGTGTGGGTCACCATGAGCCAGCAATGTACCCTTGTGGCCAAGAAAGCCAATGGCATCCTGGGCTGTATCAGAAGGGGTGTGACCAGTAGGTCAAGAGAGGTACTTCTCCCCCTCTGTCCTGGTGAGACCACAGCTGGAGTACTGTGTTCAGTTCTGATCTCCTCAGTTCAAGGAGGACAGGGAACTGATGGAGAGAGTTCAGCACAGAGCAACAAAGCTGATGAAGGGATTGGAGCATCTCCCTTCTGAGGAAAGGCTGAGGGAGATGGGTCTCTTTAGCTTGGAGGAGACTGAAGTGTGACCTCATTCATGTCTATAAATACGTAAAGGGTGAGACAGGAGGATGAAGCCAGGCTCTTCTCAGTGACCTCCAATGATAGGACAAGGGGCAATGGATGCAAGCTGGAACACAGGAGGTTCCACAGAAATAGAAGAAAAAACCTTGTCAGGGTGAGGGTGAGATAAGAGTGGCACAGGTTGACCACAGAGGGTGTGGGGTCTCCTTCTCTGGAGACATTCAAACCCCACCTGGATATCTTCCTGTGTGACTTGGTCTGGGTGTTCCTGCTCTGGCAGGGGGATTGGACTAGATAATTCTTTGAGGTCCCTTCCAATCTCTGACATTCTGTGATGCTCAAATTCTGTTGACATGATAGGTATTTCAGTTTCCTCCCTACCCAGCTCACAGCATCAGCACAGCCCAGCACAAACTTTTGCTAACACAGGACTCACAGGTATCTAGTTTGTTATAAGAATGGTCCAGCTTTTGCTTTGCAGCAGGAGGCTGTTTTATTCCACTTTCTGGCCTAGCTGAGTACCAGGGGATGGAGGAGCTTCCCATGCATCATTCAGAATCCATCATACCTTTGTAGCAGCAGAAATGAGCTACCAGCAATTCAGCTGGCAGAAATACACCCCCTACCCAAGCCATTGGCACAGATGACTTCAGCCCATCTAAAAACATCTGCCACCAAGAGATAGAAGCAATGGGGGGGGTGGGTTTCCAGATTGTTCCTCCAGAAACTAGCTGGAGGGGGAAAGGAGAATCAGGGGCCAACATATAGCTGTGACTTTTTTTAAAATAAGGTTTTAATTCCCATCTTAAGCAACCCAGAGAAGCAATGCACTGGTTTCACAAGTGTGTAATTGAGACATCACCCCAAAGAGTGACGTGTCCCTGTGAAGACAGCAAGCACAGGAAGGGGGAAGCACATGCTTATGATGCCTGGGAGAGAAAGCATAGCTCACTTTGGTCACAAGCAGCCACTCTAACACTACCACCTCTCCTCTGATCCCCTTCATAAGCACATGTGAATGGACTTTCCCCTATATTCCTGGGCTGACTAATGCCAAATTTCCCTGTTGCCACCCTCCCAGCACTCAGATATAACAACTGGAACACCCCAAAGACTTCACACTCATTCAGAAGTGGCCACCTTTATCATCAAGTAACCTATAACAGAGACTACATTAGCACACATTATCAGCAAGTAGTTTATAATGAGGCTTGCACACAATATACTGCAGATTATACACATTTTCCTCTGACCTCTCAATTTTCCCCAAGCTTTTAAAGTACATTGGCAAGCCATGGTCATAACAAGGACAACACTTTGCCCCTGGATTAAGGCAATCCTATGAAACCTCACAAGTCTTTTAATTATAGAAATAACAAGAAAACAGTGTAAGGATGCATTTATCATAGAATCATAGAATAGTTTGGGTTGGAAGGGACCTTAAAGATCATCTAGTTCAAATCCCCTTGCCATGGGCAGGGACAACTCCCACTACACCAAGTTGATCAATGCTTCATCCAGCCTCCCTACAGGGAGGGGGCATCCACAACTTCTCTGGGCAACCTATTCCACTGTCTCACCACTCTCACAGGAAAGAACTCCTTTCTTATCTCCAGCCTAAACCTACTCCTAGTCCTGCCATCACATATCCTATTAAAAAGTCCTATTGCAGCCTTTCTTTAGGTCCCCTTCAGGTATTGAGAAGCTACTATGAGGTCCCCCCTGAGTCTTCTCTTTTCCAGGCTGAACAGCCCAAACAACTTCAGCCTGTCCTCGTAAGGGAGGTGCTCCAGCCCCCTGATCATCTTCATGACCCATCTCTGGACCAGCTCAAACAGCTCAATGTCCTTCTTATGTAGAGGACTCCAGAACTGAACACACTACCATCAGTTGGGGTTTCACCAGAGATGAGTTTATGTTCTGCCCACCCTCCTTGACACTACCTGCGAGGAGGGCCATGCTGCCAGCAAATAAAACCACAAGCTTCTCCCCAGCATCCTTCCTGTGCCCCACACACTCTTATTTTCACACACATCTTTCTTCACTGTGCCTCAGAGCTAAGATTATGGTCTTCTGTCCAAGGATGGAGACAGGAGGAGAGAATCAAGAAGACTGACAGAGATGTGCTTGCCTCCCTGATCATGCTTGGTAACCACAGCCTTAGTTTGCCTTAGTTTGCCTTAGTTCTGCAAAGTTCAGCTGTTGCAGTCTCAGAAGACGTGGCTTTAGACATAAACTAAACCCTCTGAGCAGAACAGTGAGTCTACAAGCAATTCTTCGACAGCTTCTATTTTTAGACCTCAAGAGGAATAAGAGTAGCCAAATATTTCTTTAAGCTCTTTTTGACAGGAACTCCTCTTCTCCTGACAACAAAGGCAAAAAAGGCAGCCAAACAAAAAACAAGATGTGTGAATATTTATGATTTTCTTTTTTTAAACAGCGCTATTTAAATGATTTCTCGTTTGAAAAAGAGAAGTGAACTGGACAATGCAAACGTCCATGTGCTGTTTTGAGAACCGAAGCCTAATTTTCTCTCTGTAGTCCATCCTTCCTCTACCCTAGCATTTGTAGAAGGGCCAGAAAAACTGGGTGGGGAAAATCCCCCCTTTTTTGGGTGATGTGCTGACCTGTAAAGGAACTAGATAAACACGGAATGCAGGAATCAGCTTCTGCTTGCTTAAGACTGGAAAAGAGCAGTTTATATTTCTTTAACCATAAAATAAAGGACATTACAACAGTCTTTCTCCACTTAAAACATGCATTCCTCTCAAAATACTGTGTTTTACTCTTTTTGTTCATGTAGTGACACCACAGGACACACTGCTCTCTTCCCTTTTGCCATCCTTATGGTCATTCTTGCCTGCAGTTATTTATATGTGGCAATTTTGGGAAAGCTAAAAGCTCTTGTTGCATCTCCTTTTGCTTTTTATAACTTCTCCTGCTTTTTGACTTGGCAGCCACCACCAGCTACAGGCCACCCACACCTAACACGTGTCTCAACCAGTGGGGTGAAGACACAACTTGGCTGATACGAAGATGATCAGAGGGCTGCAGCACCTCCCTTCTGAGGACAGGCTTAAGTTATTTGGGCTGTTCAGCATGGAGAAGAGAAAGCTCAGGGGGGACCTCATAGTAGCTTCTCAATATCTGAAGGGGGCCTGCAGAAAGGCTGGGGTAGGACTTTTGAATAGGGTACAGGATGAGAGGACTAGGAATAATGGATGCAAATTGGAAGAGGGGAGATTTAGGCTGGAGAGAAGAAAGAAATGTGAGGGTGGTGAGACACTGGAACAGGTTGCCCAGAGAGGTTGTGGATGCCTCCTCAATCCCTAGATTTATTTAAGACCAGGCTGGATGAGCCACTGAGCAACCTGGTGTAGTGGGAGGTGTCCCTGCCCATGGCAGAGAGGTTGGAACTAGATGATCTTGAAGGTCCCTTCCAACCCAAACGGTTCTATGATACCTAAGATGTTACCCCAGATGCTGTGGAGCTAGCAATGGTCACATAGCCAAAACCAAAGGAACAAGGATGCAAAAATAAGCCATGGTGCTGCTAGCAGCCTGTGCTGTCCCTGGCACAGAGGGACAGCATCTTCCTATAAAACACAAAAAAAGGAAATAATAAATGTACCTTTACATAAAGTCCTGGGACAGCTGGTGAAATAAATGGATAGGAATTTTAAAATCCACTCACAACAAGATGCAGCTTGTCCCTTGGAAAACTCATACAAAATAATCCTTGTGATGAATAATTTATCAGTACTAGATATAGAAGCTGAGTTCAAGTGAGACCTACGCTTGCCAGAGCCCCTGACTGCACCCCATTTTTGGGAGGGGAGGGAACTCCAGCCATTAGTCTGACCCTGACCCAGTATAATGCCCATCCCCTGGGGAAATATGTTTTAAATGAGGTTCTCCAAGTACCTCCCTCATTCCTTCAACCACTTTAATGAGTTTAATCAGCTCACACTGCCTCCAAATACAGACCCCATGCAGTAATTTACTTGTATTTGGCAGCCTCTGCAGAGGACACTCCCTGACCATTTTGCTGGCAGCACCTTGGACTTGTATTAACTTCAAACAGCATCTTCAGGTCCTCATGGGTGAGCTCCTGTTAACTTCTTCAACTAAAACCCCAGGCAAGCATGTCCAGTAATAAATAACTTCAGGAAAACAAGGAGGACTTGATCTGACAGTGGAAAGTACTGAGAAAATATCTCCCAAGGCACTTTTACAGCCTTGAACCATATGTAGGACAGCATTAGGATACAGAACATTTTTAGGGAGTATGAAAGCAATCTTTTTTAAATTATGACATAACCTTTCCCTTCCTTTTTGCGAAGATGATAACTCCTCAAATGCCTCCAACTGAACAGTTGCTATTTCTTTGTGCAATGGCAGTATTTTATATAAAGAAGAAAATTCAATGTGCCCCCTTTGAGAGACACAAAAAGTCCTCCCTCTTCCCTTCTTGGAAAACACAGAGGTGAGGACTTCAGGCAGACTTAATGCTTCAGCTTATGCAACAGCAGTGGTGGTGTAGGACACCCTGTCAAAAGCAGCTTGCCAATTTAGGACTCTGTTTAAAAATAACTCAAGGGTTCTTGTTTGTTCATTTTTAATTTATTTTTAATAGTGTTGAAATCAACATTTGTGCCCATTTCTTACAATTCACAATGTATTTGGCTGTCACCACTTTACTGTGGTTGATGTAAAACCGAACCTGACACTAAAAAAAGATCCATCCAGACTGCTGGGGTTAGAGAAGGCTTTTTCCAGTGAAAGATGGAGCTTGCAGAGAAATGATGATATATATACATGTAAGATTTCTAAGAACTGAAAAAATCAGAAACCACCTTCTTGGATGAGGTGAAAAGCAGAGGGAGAAGTTTAAGCAGATAAGAGCCCATGGCAGTGACATAAAGACAAGCATTTGGTATGAAACTGATGCACAGCTGCCCACAAAAGCAGCAGCAGATGCTGTTCTCCCCAGGAAATAAATGAACACAAGCTTAGTATCACCCTTGTTTCAAGACACAGTCTTACTTAGCTGAAGACATGCTAAAGAAAAAAAAAAGAAATTACTTGAAAGATACATCTGTCTTAAAAATACTTCAAACTTCACCCAACAAAGCACCAACTAGTCAGTTGACTTAAAACACATTCACTTATAAACACAAAATTTCAGTTAAACACTACAGAAGGGAGTTGCAAGCAGGATGATTTCCTGGACAGCTTGGGAAATGAGAATCTTCCTGTCCCAAGATCAAAACCTGGGAGAGCTGATTGCATCGTAATAAAGTGCAGCTAGACTCAGTGCTGTGCAAGAAGGCCTAGAAAAAGGAAGTTGTCAATAAATCACAGAATCATAGAATGGTTTGGGTTGGAAGGGACCTTAAAGATCATCTAGTTCCAACTCTGCTGCCATAGGCAGGGACAAAATAAGCATCTAAGGGCAGTGGAGGGTGCCATGATAAGAAAGGAATAAAGAAATCTTTAATTTTTTAAATTTTTCTCCCCTGAAGTACTGAGTGGAACCACCATGAAGTGTAAGATCTTTAGTTAGAACATGCCTGCTGGCCTTCAAAATAGAATAGCAACTGTACAGAAGTGTTCTGCATTTTATTTTTATGAAACATCGACTCCTTCAGCATCAGCATCTCTGGAAGGATTCTTCCAGAGAGCAGAGATTAGAGCTGGTTTGCTCTTTATCATCAGCACCTTTAGCTGAGAGGAGTGTCAGTGAGTATACCCTTTCATTTAAAGCCCTGTTGCTTCAGGCTTATCCTGGCTGAGTACAAACAAAGGACTTCATCTTCCCAGCTCTTGTTTCCTACATACCCAGACCTGGATTCCCATCTCAGTTCACTGTTCACAGACCTTCCTTTAGCACCTCCTTCAGACAGATGCATGGCTGCTGCAAAACAAAAGCAGTGCCTTTCCCACCTGCTCCAAAAGTCTGTCCTCTCTACAAGAGGAAACTCTACAAGGCACTCCCTCATCCTACCTGATTCTCAAAGCAGAATGATGGGAGCAAAAGCTATAGCTCAGGCTGTGGGTGAGATGTTTGCACCATCCACCCCAGAGGTGGTCAATGTTTCCAACCAGCTGGGGCTGCCAAAAGGAGACCATTGGGAATGGAAGAATACAGACTTTTCAGGAAGGACAGACAGGGATGACAAGGAGGTGGTGTTGCCCTCTGTGTCAGTGACCAGCTGGAGCACATGGAGCAACACCTGAGAGGGACGAGGAGCCAAGCAAGAACTCATAGGTCAAACTTAAAAGGAAGGGAGGGATAGGTAATATTACAGTGGGGGTCTGCTACAGGATACCTCACCATGAGACTGAGCAGAAGAGGCCCACTGTAGACAGATAGGAGCAGCCCTGGGTACCATGGAGGGCTTCAAACACCTCAGTATCTGTTGGAGGGGCAACACAGCAGGGCATAGGCAACCCAGAAGGTTCCTGGAACACAACAATGACTATTTCCTTCTTCAAGTGATGGAGGAACCAATGAGGAGAGGTGCAATGCCGCAGCTTGTACTGACCACCAAAGAGGGGTTGTTGGGAATGAGAATGTCAATGGCAGCCTTGGATGCAGTGATGATGAATCAGTGGAGGATCCTTAGAGCAGCAAGGAGAGAGCACCTTAAGATCACTACGGACTTCAGGCTAGATGTTGGTCTTTTCAAGGACCTGCTTGGGAGAGCACTGTGGGGATAAAGGCTTATAAGATGCTCTAGAGAGACATTATAGTCTCCCTAGTACTTAAAGGACTCCTTATCAGGGAGTGCAGCAATAAGAAGAGGGGTAATGGTTCTAAACTGAGAATTGTATTAGTTATTAGGAAGAAATTGTAAAAGGAATTCTACTGTGAGGGTTGTGAGGCACTGGAACAGGCTGCTCAGAGAGGTTGTGGATGCACCATCCCTGGAAGGGCATTCAGGACAGGCTGGATGAGGCACTGAGAAGTTGTGGATGCCCCCTCCTTGGAAGTGTTTAAGGCCAGGCTGGATGAGGCATTGAGTTACCTGGTCCAGTGGGAGGTGTCCCTGCCCATGGCAGTGGGGTTGGACCTAGTGACCTTTAAAGTCTCTTCCAACTCTATAACTATTCTATGACTCTACAGGAGGTAGAGCACTAAATTTCTTTTGCAGTAGCAAAGCTTGTGCTGCACTAGGACTATTACATGTTTCTCCCACTTCCTTCCATTGACAGAAAACAAAAGCCTGTGCTGCTGCTCACCGTTATCAGAAAATACTGGCTTTCCCAGATTGTTTCTCCCCTCCTTGTTTTGGAAGGGTTTTCCGTAGAATAACAAGCTCATTCCCAATGAAAAATAGCAGGGGGTGATTTGGGACAGAGCCCCTTCATAGCTCACTCAGCAAACCCTACCCTGACCCAGGCACAGCCCCATCCTGGCCTTCCCCTTCCTGCTGGAGACTGCATGCTCCAACACCTCCTCCATCATCTTACGTGTCATGTCCGTCACAGAATCACACACAGAATCACAGAATATCAGGGATTGGAAGGGACCTCAAGAGATCATCTAGTCCAATCCCCCTGACACAGCAGGAACACCTAGACCAGGTCACACAGGAATGCATCCAGATGGGCTTTGAATGTCTCCATAGAAGGAGACTCCACACCCTCTCTGGGCAGCCCATTCCAGTGTTCTGTCACCCTTACTGTGAAAACTGGAGTTGATGCTCCAGCTGTGTGGCCTGAAGAGACAGAGCCTGCACCATTGACCTGGCCTCAAGTGTCTGCCTCTGTTTTCCATTTGCAGACCATCTCCAGAAGATGCTCTGCCCCCTCCGAGTATCTGCTTGGCCATATTCCCAGTATCACACTTGGAGTATTTGCTGTTTCTCTTCTCATCACAAGCTACACTCCCTTTCTGCCAGATCCCTTATCAACTTGTTTCACCCTAAAATCATCTTGCTGATGCCACCATTTTATTCAGCAAGCAAAGAAAACACTCTCACACCAGGCATTAAGCTTGTGGTGCTCCTGCCAATGAGCAGTGCAGAATTAAACACAAGTGTCACATGAAAACATGGTGCCAAGCTTACACTTCCCAAAAAAACCACTGAACACATTCACACCCTCAATCATTTTTTATTTTTAATTTTTTTTTTTTTAATTTAAGCAACCAGAGCATCAAGTGATGGGTCCTAAATCCAAGAAGGGCACCAGAAGTCCAAGTATTACTCAGGATATGAAACACTCAGCTACCACAATCCAAGCTGACACCCTGCAAACCTCAGAGATCCAGCTGTGACAGCTGCTGCCTAGCCCAAACAGCTTCCACACATGTGTGAGGTTCCCAGATAGCCACTCTGTAGCCCAACAATGATGCAAGGGAAAACATGAAGTTGTAGACAACAGGTTCTGCTGGAACTCAGACCCAGCCCTGCACTCTGTCCTGGTGAAAACTCCCAGGAGGTCTCATCCAGAGGAGAAGCATGAGGCTTTACCAAAGGCTGAACAAATTTGGAAAGTATGAGTTTCAAAATAAACAAGCATATTCTCAGTCCAAGAACACAGAAAATAAACCCAACAACAACAAAACTAAAACCAAAAATCAAACCAAAAAATCAAGACCACTTTTCCAAGTTTTGGGTACTAAATGATCCATAAGATCCATAAACTCTTCCAAGCAATATTCTATTTACTACCACAAGTCCTGCTAAACCCTGGAAGAGTGGGTGGCTTGCCAGCATCTCCATATCCTCACAGTCCTGCTTTCCCCTGCAAGCAGCTGTAGGATGTGAGTTGGGTTTTAGAGGAGCAGCAACCCCTTTTTTCTTCTGACTCAAGGTTGAACCAGTTCAACCCCTGCCATGGGCAGGGACACCTCCCACTAGACCAGTCTGCTCAGTGCCTTGTCCATCCTGGCCTTACACACCTCCAGAGAGAGGGCATCTACATCCTCTCTGGGCATCTCCATCAGCAGTCATTTCTCTGTCCAAGCTTTCTTTCCTCTTCCAACTTTAACTTGTCATCCAAATTCCATTTATGACCCCATTTAAGAAGCAGGTGGTAGCAATCTTACAGTTGCTGCAGTTGGGCGAAAAACTGAAGCACAAACCATTCCTCTGATCTGGGAAAAGTCCCTCATAAGAACCACCCAATCCTAATGTTGTGCCCTCTTAGACATCAAAATCCACCAGAAAACAGATTGCAATACTTCTTCAGCCTGTGGGCTGCTCCTCCATCTTCTCCTCCCCCCAACAGCATATCTTTGGCTGAAAAAGCTTCTGGAACTATAAAAACTTTAAAGAAACTATTAGAGAAATGTTTTATTAAGAGAAGGTCACAAAAGAACAACAACTTTTGAATAGCTACTGCTAAAAATACCCAATCCCCACACCCCTTTTTAAGTGAAAACATTATCAGATGTCACTTCTCAATGTTAAAAACACATTTGTTTGTGTTTTAATTAAGGTGGTATTTTGAACACTAGATTTTCTTGAAAGGGAACACAATGAGAGACCTTGGGGAAAGACCTAGTTTGCTGCCTCAAAGATCCCACTTTGCCATCTGATGGTAAGATACTGTCTGAAACTGGCATCAGCATTATCTGTATTTTCCCCTAGCACAAAGCAAAACAACTTTCTAAAGAGAACAAAATGTTTTGGCCACCCATACCAAGTTGCAGAGCGTTTGTGCAACACAGATTATTTTTATTTTTTAATACTTCAGAGTATCGAGGTGGAGAACGTGGGAAGGAGATAACATCAACAAGGAGAGCAGCAGTGCAGAGAAAGCATTGGCTCCGGGCAGGAAGCCGCCTCTTGTCTGACCCAAATCCTCCCAAGGACTGGAAAAATCTGCATTACAGACAGACTGAACTGGTTAGTCAGTCTGCTGCCCAAAATCCTTCCAGCTTTGTGTTCAGTGGGCAGCAAAACATCTATGATGTACAGCAACCCGATGGCTTCCTTCAACAGCAGGATGAGCAGTTTTGTACCATTTCATTGCTTAAATAAGCTCTGGTTTATTGATCATATTAAAAAATACCCAGAGATTACTGCTGGCAGGTGAGAGAACTCCTGTGCTAACACTTCAGCAAGCTAAGCATGTACAGGGGGAAATTTAGCACACCACAGCATCCTTCTTCCTCCAAAAAATAAACATGAAATCCAGGAATAACTTTTCCATAAGGTCCAGAAACCTTGGCCAGATCATATAATGGTTTGGGTTAGAAGGGACCTTCAAGATCATCTAGTTCCAACCCCCCTGCCATGGGCACAGATACCTCCCACTAGACCAGGATGCTCAATGCTTCATCCAGCCTGGCCTTAAGCACCTCCAGGGATTGAGGGGGAATCCAAAATCTCTCTGGGCAGCCTGTTCCAGTGTCTCACCACCTTCACAGTAAAGAACCTCTTTCTTATCTCCAGCCTAAATCTCCCCTCTTCCAGTTTGCATCTGTTACTCCTAGTCCTGCCATCCTGGATTCTATTAAAAATTCCTACTCCAGCCATTCTGTAGGCCCCCTTCAGGTATTGAGAAGTCACCATGAGGTCCCCCCCTGAGCCTTCTCTTCTCCAGGTTGAGCAACCCAAACAACTTCAGCCTGTCCTCAGAAGGGAGCTGCTCCAGCCCTCCCATCATCTTCATGACTATCCTCTGTACCCACTCCACCAGCTCCAACCCTTAACCAATGCACACCTTTTCTCCATTCAGAATGATTCAAACCAATATTTTTTTTAAAGAAACCACACACAAAACCCAATAATTTTGTCTGCCCATTACTCTGGGGGCTGACTCTTGCCCTCCTGTGCCCCCCAACTGCCCACTTCCCTTCATCATAAAACAAGCAGATTATCCCGTGTGTCCATTCTCCCTGCTCTCTGCCCGTCCACACTGGCATTTGTGCCTTTAGTCTACCTGTTACCCTGTCAAAATTATCTGAAACTAGCCCAAAGCAAAATTGAATATCGACAAAGATACTGACTGTGCAATTTTCTTCACCTTCCCTCAACCAAAGATCACTTGAAAAGGACTAACCTGAAAGCCATGTGCAGGAAGAGAGCCACAGCTAAGGGATACTATCAACAAGTTTGCTAAAGGAGGTGGAGCAGTCTGCTGTGGGACCTCGCATGGGGTATCCTTGGAGCAGAAGGATTGGGGTCATTTTGAAGGGCAGCCTCCCAGCAAGACCATGGAGATGTAATGAGAAACAAGCAGGGCTCAGCTCCACAGCCACCACCTCCTTCCATCCGCTTCAGCTCAGAGGAACTTGGAAGACGTGCCCACATGATGTCATCACTGGGGTTGGCGTCTAAATAAAGGAAGCTTTTTATAGAATTTCCCACTGACAAACTTAATCCGGTAAACCCTGATGGCCGAGAGTTCCTCAAGCAGAAGGGACGGAAAAGGGAAAACAATAACTGTGCTATCACTGGGACCAGGGCAGGTGAGGGGTGTCATAGGAAAGAAACCAAAACAAACCCAAATTTACTCCCTAGTACCTGCATGTTGGATGAAAAGCACTGATAATGTAAGGGAGACTTGTCTTTACATTGTCTGTAAGAAGGAAGGGCAGCCCATTTCTGCATCAGGATATGGAAGAGAAGGATGAAAACAAGCAGGGGAGATAAGGAGAAAAAAACTTTGCTTAGAGAGAGTAGACAGAACACATTTGCATGCTCCACCTTCTTCACATGTCAATTCCTGTGCTCCCTAAAAGCAAAGTGGCAGTTTCTGCACAGTCAGAAGACTCTTGGCTGCAAACACTTTAAACTAAAATCACTTGCAAGCAGCATTCGCTAGAAGTTTACAAAAAAAAAAAAGTTCTAAAGGAAGCAAAATGATCTAACAGTATGATAGAGTTCATGTGCCTGTATGTCATCCTCTTCTTCGTAACTCTTCATCACTTCCACAGTGCTGAGGAGAGGTTCCCCTTCCTCCCTCTGCTCCTCCATGCCTCTTCAGCCGGGCATCCACACGGAGAGCAACAGCCAACAGCCCAGTGACTCACTCTGCAGCAATGTGGGTGGGAACAACTCCCGTGCCCAGCTTCTAAGGACACAGCCTTTTATGGTATGTTTGGAGTGGAAGCTGTTGAGGTTTGTAGGGGTTTGCCTTTTCTTTTGCAGGAACCTCAGAGAAAAGAGCTCATGCTTCCCTGGAGCTTCAGGAGGCAATGAAGAAGAGCCCACACAGATGATGAGCAAGCCAATGCCAGGCTAGGAGCCCTGCCAGGGATGATAAGGACGTCTCCCATTCTGCCACAGCTCATCCACAGGCTCTCCCATCTCCACCATGGTCGTTAGGTAGCTCCACCATCCCACAGCTTCCCAACCAGACACAAGAATTGATCTGAGGTGTGAGCTGTGGACACCTTAACTGCTGTAACCCAACTTTATAAGGAGTCAGTCCATGTGTCTCCTGACTCTTGCCATTCTTTAGCAATACACAAACTCTTCATCATCTCCAGTGATGAGCCACCAGATATAGTTTCCACCCTTCATGGGCTGCTGACATACAAGATGCTGACAGGGCTCTGCCTTCACTCAGGTTGAGCTGTTAGCTTCAGACTGCACCTCACCAGCCAGTAGAAAACTAACTCTGGAGGGTTTCTCCAGATACAAAAATCTATCTGAAATGGGGAGAGAAGTTATTAGAGAAAAGCAGGAAGGGGTGTTGCACTGAAACCAGGACAGGGCTCTGCTTTCTTTTTCCCTGAAGCATCATCTGTCTGGAAAAAAAGGGCATAGAATGTTCTGCATCATCAGTCACAGCTCAAACCAGCCACTTATTTAATCACAGAATCACAGAATGGTTTAGGATGGAAGGGATCTTAAAGATCATCTAGTTCCAACCCCCTGCCATGGGCACAGAGAGCCCCCACTAGACCAGGTTGTTCAATGCCTCATCCAGCCTGGCCTTAAATACTTCCAGAGAGGGTGCATCCACAACTTCTTTGGGCAATCTGTTCCAGTGTCTCACCACCCTCACGGTAGAGAACTTCTTTCTTCTATCAAGCCTAAATCTACCCTCTTCCACTTCGTATCCATTACTCCTAGTCCTGCCAACCTGGACCCTATTCAAAAGTCCTACCCCAGCCTTTCTGTAGCCCACTTCAGGTATTGAGAAGCTACTATGGGCTCCATCACCCCCGAGCCTTCTCTTCTTCAGGCTGAACAACCCCAACTCCTTCAGCCTGTCCTCAGAAGGGAACTGCTCCATCCCTCTCATCATCTTTGTGGACCTCCTCTGGACCTGCTCCAACAGCTCAATTTTAGTCCTTTATAAAGCTGTTGAAGAGGCATTATAATCCCATGCTTAAAAAGTCTAAGCAAAAAGCTGTCACAATAAATGAAAAAAAAGCTGTGATCAATCCTCCTGAAGCAGAGACATTGACACTAAAGATTTTTTTTTCCTTCCTTCTCAAGTCCCAGTGAGCCCTGAAAGGAGTCAGCTCACCAGCAGCCAGGACAGCTGAATAACAGACCACCCCTACAGACAGATTTCACCAAGAAAGGTGCAGTGGAAAACTGCTCTGGAGCAACCTTCCAGGTACAAGAGACAGTGGTGAGGAAGTCCTACACAGATCATAATGTACCTTGGAGATGAGCAAAAAAGACAAAGTCTCTCAGCAGCAGTAACAAAAAATGACCCTATCCCCAAGTTAAAAAGTGGTCCAGCACATTGCCCTCAGCAGGGCACCTCTCAGCATCTGCTAAACAAACTGTCCCACACCAGGGGACAGCTAGAGTTCCTCACACAGACAAAAACAGAGTCTTCTGCTGCCCAAGGAGATAAAACACATCTCTGAATACACTTCCAAGGGTGTCTTCCTGTCACGAGATAATGGATCAAGATTACAGAATTAAAGTTTCTTTAAAAAATCACATGAAAGACTCCATCCTGTTCAAAGGAACACAATGAATTTCCTGTAGTCTTGGCCTGATGATCACAACATCACACCAATTACTATGCCATCGTACTCCCAAAGACCTGCAGAGCCAGCATGGGTCATAGGAAAGTAAAATGAGCACTGTCTTGCCTCATTTCTCATTAAACCACTAACTACAGGCAGCAGAGGTTGTGCAAGTTGCTTAATCTGTATTATCATTTCCTTGGACCAGCATTACCAAATTCAATTTAAAAAAAAATAAAATCAGGAAGAAAACAAAAAACCAATAACCAGCCTAAAGCTCTGAGGGACAAGAAAAGGGACACATCCAAGCCTGAACTCTGGTTCATATCTCCCTTACCAGACAGACCTTTCTGTACAAAGCCCTTAGTTGTCAAAAACTACCATTTCTACTCCCAGAAAAGCCAGGAAAAGGAGTAAGTTCCAGTTTGCCTTGACACGCTCAGCTCTGCAATTGCTGCAGGTGACTTGGTGTCACTCTGACCTTGGTGTACTGGACCCTGTGCCCCATGGGACCAACCACCTACCACCCTCACCTCCAGCATTTAACACTCATACTTTCACCTACAGACAAGAAAGCTTTCCCTATCAGCAAGTTCTCCACAAACCTAAAAGCATCAGATGCCAGTTCCTACAGAACACTGGCCTCTTCTTAATGTAGAAGTCAGCTGTTTTCTCCAAAGGAGAAAATTGACACAGTCCCTTTCAAGTGCTTGCAACCCACTTCTCCAGAAGACGCTTGGGGTTACAGCATTGAGGCTCTCCAAGTTCCAGTTCCTCATGAGTTTTCTCTGCCTATCTCCATTCCCTCTCCTTAATTTCCAAGTGGGTTTAAGCCAACAGCAGCTTCTTCTCTGGATACTTCTATAAGCAGTCTGCATCATTAGAGTTGAGCCTGAAGTAATGACTACAGGAACCCTTGCAAGGAAGTTAAAAATAAAAAAAAAGGAAAAGATAATCCAAGAAATTACATCCCTCACAGGATCTGAAGATGATGTGTTCCTCCCATAAGAGCCACAATTGTTTAAAAGACAGGCAAGAGTCTTCTCTCCAGGAGATGCAGACAGCAGCAGCAGACCCTAATGCCCAGCTTTTAAAGCCCTTTAAGATGACAATGAAGTTCTTCACTGCCATCCCAACCAGGAGAAAAGAAGGGGACAGTGTACTGTGATACAGGTCATGCTTTAAACAGGCTGGGTGTCATTTTACAGGAGAGGTGGGGAGGTAGGGGGAGCAAAAAATGAAGCATCCCACTGCCTGCAAACTAAATGACCTGTTACCTTCACCAGTCCTTTGCAAGGTCACCACCTTCAGCTAAGGATCTGCTTGGCTAGAACTAGTCACAGAATCACAGAACCACAGTCAGGGACTGGCTGGGACCTCAAGAGATCATCTAGTCCAATCCCCCTGCTGGAACAGGAACACCTAGACCAGGAGTTACACAGGATTACATGGTAAATGAAGGCTTTAGAAGCCTTGCTAGAAAATGCAGTAAAATGAAAAAAAGTGAGCTGAGCAGGCTGTGTCTGACAACTCATTTTTTCCCCATGCAATGCAACACTGTGCAGAGAGACAAGGCATGAATCAACCCATTTTGGCAGCACACGTCTAGCCAGGAAGGGCAGAAAACATCACTGTGCCAGCTCACTGGGAACACCCTCCAAAGGGCTGTTTACCCAGCAGGAGCAAATGTAAGCCCTACACAAAATCTGTAAGTACATTTAAAGCTCAAAAGTCATCTGAAACAGGTCTACTCTTACCCTCCCACTCCATAAATATAATCCAAAATGGGTCATCTCCTAACAATAAATGAATGACACTCATTTAAGCCTCCAGTGCTGACATAATCTAGGTCCTTTCATTCTCCTTGTACTGCAAGTGCTAAAGATGCTTTTGTACATCCTCTGAAGTACTCCATTTAAAATACCATGGTAACTAGGGCATTGCATTCAGTAGCTCTTGAAAAGAAGCCATCCCCTTTCCTTCTCAATTGGCTTTTAGGAGGCCTGGACAGAAAAACATTGCCTAATACAAACTCAGCTCTACCAGGATGGTTGTTGGAGCTGTGTACTGGCCATGGGGGCAAGCAAGACTACTGGGTCCCACTTAGGTCTGTGGTGTCAAAAAAACTAGCACAGCCAACTGAATCCTGGGCTGAATCAAGAGAAGTGAAACCAGCAGGTCAAAGGAGGTGATTTTGCCCCTCTACTCAGCTCTGGTGAGACCCCAACTGGAGTTACTGTGTCCAGTTCTGGAGCCCTCAACATAAGGAGGACATTGAGATGTTGGAGAGGGTCCAGAGGAGGGCCATGAAGATGATCTGGAGGGCCATGAATAGGGCTGGAGCACCTCCCTTATGAGGACAGGCTGAAGGAGTTGGGGGTGTTCAGCCTGGAGAAGAGCAGGATCCAGGGGGACCTCATAGTAGCTTCTCAATACCTGAAGGGGGCCTACAGAAAGGATGGGATAGGACTTCTTAATAGGGTCCAGGATGGCAGGACTAGGAGTAATGGATGCAAACTGGAAGAGGAGAGATTTAGCCTGAATATAAGTAAGAAGTTCTTTATGGTGAGGGTGGTGAGACACTGGAAGAGGTTGCCCAAAGAAATTGTGGATGCTCCCTCCCTGGAAGTGTTTTAAGGCCAGGCTGAATGTTGTATTGAGCACACTGGTGTAGTGGGAGATGTCCCTGCCAATGGCAGGGGGGTTGGAACTAGATGATCTTGAAGGTATCTTCCAAACCAAACAATTCTATGAAGAAAGAGAGTCCTTGCCTGTGTCCTGCTGCTTAACAGCACCCAAAAGTCCCATTTTAAGAGTGCCATGGTAGCGTAGCACAGGTTTCATAATTAATTTAAAAACTACTGAGTGCTCCTAAATCTCTCCAGTTATTTTTAGGGGATGACAGGATTACTCAGCTCCAGTATTTTAGTGTGACGAAGAGCAAAAGAACCAAGAAGCAAGATTTCCTGTTATCTCGGCATGACAGTAAAAGTTTAAGGGGTCTTGGAGTTTTGAAGGTGGGGTTTTGTTGTTTGTTCTTTGGGATTGGTTGGTTGTTTTTGTTTGGTTTAGGTTTTTTCTCATGGCTAATGCCTCACAACTGTAACACTTTCCTGCATGGCAGCTTTTGAAGTCCAACTGCTGGCAGCAACATCCTCTCCTCCTTTCTGAAATGGAAACATTCAAAGGTGTGGGCACAAAGATCAGATGGAAAGAACAGGGCAGCTCCCACCAAAAAAGCATTAACTGGGAAAAAACTAAACCAACAAACTAAAAAACACACCACAAAAAAGAGAGGGACATCTGTCTACAATGGAAGGCCCATTATTTGCTTTTTTAAAAAACAGAAGCATTCATTTACAGCTTTGCCTTAATTATAAAAGAATAAAATTGAATAACCACGTGCAATAGCAGCAGAAAGGAACAACTTTAACATGACCTAGCTTTTGCAATATCCTTTATACACAATTTTAGCAGACTTTTTGCCAAATCCTACTACAAACAGTTACAGAGCCATGTTCCATGATTAACAGTCCCAAAACCAGAAGCCTTTAACCACAACGTCTGTAAAAACATCCCACCAAAAAAATAAATTAAAACAACAGAAAACTTCAGTTCCTGACCTGTTAGAGAGGCCATTCCCCAAAGGATACACAGAAAGATGCTTTGCTCCTGGTCTGTAGGAAGCCACACTAGATACACTACAGAGATGCTGAAGGACAATTCATAACACAATTCATGCCCCTTTGACAAAGACAGAAGCTTGGAAAAGGACAGGCAGCTCTAAAAATTTAAAGAATATATATTGAGATGGGAAAGTAGAGGCAGGTAATGATTATCTGATTCCTCATGCAGCAGAGAATTTTCTTCTTCAGGCTAACACATCAGATTGTATTAACAGAGGCTGCCACAGCGAGAAATGTGAGGGGTGAACTGAGGACAAGCTCAGCAGTTAATTGAGAATTCCCTGACTCCATTCAGGAGACTGAGGGGTGACCTCATTAATGTTTATAAATACAGAAAGGGTGAGTGTCAGGAAGATGGAGCCAGGCTCTTCTCACTGACCTCCAATGATAGGACATGGGGCAATGGGTGTAAGCTAAAACACAGGAGCCTCCACAGAAATACAAGAAAAAACCTTTTCACCGTGAGTGTGACAGAACACTGGAATAAGCTGTCCAGAGAGGATGTGGGGTCTCTTTCTCTGGAGACATTCAAAACCCACCTGGATGCCTTCCTATATGACCTGATCTGAATGTTCCTGCTCTTGCAGGGGGATTGGACTAGATGATCTCTTGAAGTCCCTTCCAATCCCTGACATTCTGTGATTCCTGCCACCATCCACCCTGTTATCTTTTCAGCAGGAGAAAGCTTAAGAAGGAAAAGGACAAGAAAAGTTTGGGGAAATTACAATCATGTGAGTCATCTTTGCCTCTGTTGGACAAGGAGCTGTAACACCAGGTACCAGCCTCCTAGCCATCTCTTAAGACACACAAAGTCTGAAAGCGTTCAGAGTCTAAACTACTGCATCTAAATTTAGGGGAATAATAGTAAATATTGTTAATGATATTATTAATATTAATTACTAATATTACTATTAATATTAATAATATTATTTCTTTCCCCTCCAGAAAGAAAGTCAATGCAGTAATGCACTGAACACTTTTTCAACTAAGCCTGAAATGACCCTACTTTCTCTCCAATTACAAGGTTTCTTTTAATCCTCTTCAAAGGATCCATAAAGTATTTGACTAAATGTAGACTGCAGAGTAGCACAGTCAAGGGAAATATTAATTCGTGTGTGTGACAAAAAAGGCACCAGTGTTCTAAGGAATGAAACAAACCAACACACCAGGATCACCTCCCTTGTCTAGCTGGAGATATCCCTGCCCATGGGAGGAGGAACTAGATGATCTTTAGGGTCCCTTCCAATCCAAACCATTCTATAATTGTTCAGACACTCACTGAAACTGTTAACTGGTGGATGATGTTGGAAGGTAGCAAAAACTGTTACAGACACAAGGAATAAGAAGACAGTGCTACGTCACACTGAAGAATTTAGAGGGGTTTAAGCCACTTTATTCCTGCTCTTGTCCTCTAGCAGCTGGGGAACCAGGGCACTGTTTCCAAGCTGTTTCTCTGTTTGAAAAAATGTCCCAGTTGAACCCAGGCACAAGCAAACTGCTTGGTTGTCTCCAGGTGTTTTATCAGCAACACAAAAACATTAAGAGTAGAAATGCTTGTGGAATGGAGGAAGCTCCACTTCAGGATTGCTCCATCAGAAGCATGAATGGTCCAGGAAACAGGTTAATGGGTCACACAGAGAACATCTCCATCTCCCCTGATCAAGGAGCAGATGCATCACCAATAATATTGAGCAGAGAGATCAACAATACTCCTCCTTCCTGCAGCAACCAAGTATCCAGAACATATGAGCAGCAACAAAAATGAGGCAGAGGTTTCCTCTTCTGAAGGCTTTTTGCCTTGAGAGAGGAGACCTCTCAGCTTGCCCTCCATGCCAGGACACCCTGTCAGTGTTTTGCCTCAATGTCAGCAATGGGTGTGTGTGTGTGTGTGTGTGTGAAGGATCTGTCTGATGCTGTAGCTACTTTCCAGTGAGGCTGACTGAATCTTCCTGCTTCTCTGCACTCCTCCTGCACTTCCCACTCTCAGCAGCTACACTATGAGCAAGCAGGCACTCTCCCACCAGGTTACTTCTGAACACAAGGACACAAGGCTTGTAAGATATTAAAAAGATAGGTACCAAGTTTTTCTAGGATGCTGGTTAAACTAAAGACTCCAAGCTCTGCAGACATTACAGACAGCAATACTGAGAGCAATGATCACAACTAAACTAAAAACTCTGGGCCAGTCACCTCTTGCTCCACAGAGAGGGGAAGATAAGCAAACTGGCATTAGCAACCTCCAGGGCTGGAAAGGGACGGTTCAGCACAGGGGTGTGAGACCCTTTGCTATTGGAAAGGCACAAGTAAAATGTGTTGTGCTTCAGGGCAGACAAATCCCTTCTCTGAGAAGATTAAGAGCAGGACATCTCATCAATGAATGGGATCTGTGCATTCATGGTCCCCCAGCTGTGAGAAAATGAGAGCTGACAGCAGTGCCAATACAAACATTCTGTCCTCTCTCCCGTTCACCAGATTTATGTGCTGCCAGTGCAGCCCAGGGGCATGTTGTACCTGCTCTTTGCAGTCAGCATACAGCTAAAACAACCCTTCCTCTTGTTTCTTCTCCTACTTCATACCAGCTGGGCTTCTGTCAACTAGAAGAGTAAGTGGAAAGAAACAGCTCTCCTGCTCCTGTGCTTGCATCCTTAACCCCACATTACAAGCTCTATTACAGTATAACCTACATAAACACTAGCCATCTCTGCCTTCTGCCAGTTTTTCAGATAAACCAAATCACACCAGCATGAAGCTAAGTGTTCTGCAGACCACCATGGTATGGGGATGCTTGTGCAGAGAAGTCAAGTAAATCACACCAGTACTGAGCTCTGCTTTACCAATTCAGCTCCAAGTGGAGCTGAATGCTGGGACAAGGCTCCTTTCCTCCCCACTTGACTTCTCATTGCATCAAAACCACAGTAGAGAATAAACCTGAGCTGCCCTGGAGAGGTGCACTCATCTAAACAGAACAAGACACAAGACATGGCTGTCACAGAATCACAGAATGTCTGTAGAAGGAACCTCAGGAGATCATCTAGTCCCATCCACCTGCTGCAGCAGGAACACCTACACCAGGTCACACAGGAAGGCATCCAAGTGGAGTTTGAATGTCTCCAGAAAAGGAGACCCCACACCCTCTCTGGGCAGCCTGTGCCACTGTTCTCTCACCCTGAAAAGGTTTTTTCTCCTATTTCCGTGGAACCTCCTGTGTTCAAGCTTGCACCCACTGCCCCTTGTCTTATCAGTGGATGTTGCTGAGAAGAACCTGGCTCCATCCTCCAGGCTCAGCATCTTCTGCCACTCTTACCACCCAGCCTGCTTTTGCCTCAGATTGCACCATAGGACAACCTGCACCATCAACATCAGACAGGTTTCTGACCAAAATAGCAAGCCTCTGGAGGTCTCTCATGACTTGTTTTTTCCTCCCTCACCTATATCAGTTCATCTAAATAGCAGATGCTTCCTTTGTTAGTTTTGGTTTCTGTTTTGTTCAGAGGTTTGCTTGCTTTTCTCATTTGAGTTGCTCTTAACAAAAAAAATCCAGCTCCAGGCTGGAGTGTAAACGTGTGCATTAGACAAATTAGACTGCTCTTTTTGATCTTCTAATAATGGCTCGGGTTTTTTTTCCCCCTTCAATTCTAGGGTAGGAAAATAGCTCAGCCTCCAGGAAAAAGATACAGATATTTAATGTATCTCAAATCAGGCGGAACCCTTCAGTATAAAGGTTGTAAAACACACATCAAGCTGGTGGCCTCCAGCTTCTGCTCTGTAGATGGAGCAAACCTGGGGACAAGCTTATTAAACTGAGAAGGCTGACAGGTCCCCTGCCTCTTTGCTCTGGAGGGTATCCCAAAAATACTCCCAAGAGCTCCAGACTACTCAATAAGTACTAAGGCTAGATATAAGGAAGAAATTCTTCACAGTGAGGGTGGTGAGACACTGGAACAGGTTGCCCAGAGAGGTTGTGGATGCCCTCTCTCTGGAAGAGTTTAAGGCCAGGCTGGATGAGGCAGTGAGCTATCTGATGTAGTGGGAGGTGTCCCTGCCCATGGCAGGGGGGTTGGAATTACATGATCTTTAAGGTCCCTTCCAACCCAAACTATTCTATGATTCTACTCACTTCCATGCTACTCTCTGAAATTTTGTAAGGAAAACAATGTGCTTGTGAAACAAAACCAAAGACTTGTCCTCAGCAGGGTCACATTTCCTAGCAAAAAGGAAGTGACTGCCCAAATATAGCCTATAAAAACAGATAATAAAGTACTCAGTAAGCATGGCCATTGTGACTTTTTAAGTTCAGTCCAACATCCAGGGGCAATCCTTCATTAAACATATTAATAGTAGAGTATAATATGAATATTTATGCCCGCAAGCATGGCTTTATGGAGATAAAAATTCATACTGTATGCATTTTGCAAGGTGTTTGCATCTTACCCATATATAAATCATATTTCCATGTGTGCAACTCTCAGGAAAGCTTTAGGCATCGTGTTTCTAAATTATTAACACAAAGTCTGTTTTCTTACAACTCATCCATGCAGCTTGTGCAATCTTACCAGGGATAGCAGGGAATTATTTCAGAGAGCAGAGTTATGAAGATGATGAAGGGATTGGAGCATCACCCTTCTGAGGAAAGGCTGAGGGAGCTGAGTCTCTTCAGATTGGAGAAGAGGGAATTGTGGGGTGACCTCATTAATGTCTATAAATATGTAAATGGTAAGTGTCAGGAGGATGGAGTCAGGCTCTCCTCGGTGACTTCCAATGACAGGACATGGGGCAAGGGACACAAGCTGGAACACATAAGGTTCCACAGAAATAGAAGAAAACACTTTTCCACAGTGAGGGTGAGAGCACAGGCTGCCCAGAGAGGGTGTGGGGTTTCCTTCTCTGGAGACATTCAAACTCCTCCTGGACACCTTTCTGTGTGACCTTGTTTAGGTATTCCTGTTCTGGTAGAGGGACTGGACTAGATGATCTCTTGAGGTCCCTTCCAAACCCTGATATTCTGTAATTTCATCAGGGATACCTACATAAACACAGTGAGGAAGAAGATACAGCAGAAGTGCCTCGTACCTCTGCAGCACACTAAGTTGGAAGGACAGAAGCAAATTAATCCTTGTCAGTACAGCTGTAGGAGCCATTTTAGCTATACCAGTATACTGTAATTACCTCAACAGCATAATTAATTTGTTATGGCAAGGTTATAATAATACAGTTATATCATAATAATAATTACAATAATACCATTTTAAAGGTGTGTCAACTGCATACCCTATCCCTATTATTTTGCCAAGCCTGATGCTGTGCTTGACCAGTGGAAAAAACAGACTTTTGGGCAGATCCCCAGGACAACCACTTGCAAGCAGACACAGCAGCTGGTTTTTCCACAGACGCAGTGAGCTGAGTAGACTTGCAGGCTTTTCCATAGCAGACACACAAAGTCCCTTGACTCAAAGCTTAATCAAAAGGGTTTCCATCAGGAAAGCAGGTATCTTTCACAATATGCTGCCAAGCTTTCAAGACTAGAAAGCTCAAGGATTTTTTTTTTTCCTTTTTTCTCTCAATTAACATACCAATAGTCTTGGCATCAGGCTACTTACAGAAATATTCTCTCTCAGTGCCAACACTTAACATTTCTCCAGAACAGCTTCTATACTGAGGTAGAGGACCAGCTAATTAATACACAACCCAGCCTACCTGGAAGGGTTCTAATACACCAGGCAAAAAGAGACAGAGAGAAACCACTGCAGCATGGAGGTGACCACTACTCATCTCTTCTCAGAGGCCTGAGGGGCATCTCCAGTTCTGGTGGCAGAAAGAGAAGGAAATGGCATTTTTATTCATAAATAATACTCAGATGACTGAATTCAGGATTCAGGCAACTGTCAATGATGAATCCTTCTGAAAATTACTTTTTTCTTTTTAAATTACCTGTAATTCAAACTAGTTTTTTCAAGAAGCATAACCTTGTACCCTTGGCATTTTTGTGTAATTAAGACTACACCTACCTCAGGGTAGGTGCAGGGGCACAGTTAGGTCCTTCATCCTATTATTCCTGTATTTAATCTACATGTACAGTCTTCTGGAGGCTAAATACTAACATTTTTGTCTGGTATCTGAAAACAGATGAGGAAACAGCTGCTTGGAGCAGCCTTAAGTGAAACAAGGTTAAAGAAGGAAAGAAAGTGCATCTTTTCCTACAGAAATAAAAATAATTACCATGCTTGGAGCATTACTTCAGGTCAAATAAGCAACCACTGCATAATTTTGAAGAAAAACATATCACTCCACATCCAGCACCAGTTTTCTCAGGGGGCTGACATGGCGTGGCATGACTTGAAAAGAGAAAAGGGCTGAAACAGGAGGACACAATCTCTTCTGCTCTGAGAAAAGCCCATCACCAGCAGCAAATATACCTACATCTACACTTAATCTAACCAAAGAAAACCATCTTCCCAGGAAAAAACCCATAAAGGTTTTAACTGTGCATAAAAATACTCAAATTTGCAGCATTAAACACATAAGCTTGGAAAAGATGCTCTGAAAAGTGCTCCTCTCATGTGGTTTCTCTAACAGCATTGTCATTTCAGGATGAAAGAGAGAAACTAATTCATTCAATGTGCATTCAGGCTCTAGTTGCTTAATCCAAACATTTCTCTATGGTCATTTAAGCAGTCAGATGACATGGAGGCTGTTTTGAATAGAGGACCTGCCACTGGTTTCTCACATGTGGATTTTATTGCAAAATTCTAGTGTTACATTGAAAAAAAAAACAAACAAAAAAACGGGTAGTTCAAAGGATGAGAATAGTGACTTGAGAAAAGGAAAAAAGGTTATTAATATTCCACAGGTGTTCCATGCTCCCTCTCCATAGTTTTATTTTTTAATTCTGGGGGGTTATTTTTAGTATCTTAAGGGTCCCAATAGCTAAGGATCATGTTTGTTTGAGCAAAAGGAACTTGGTTCATTTGCTCAATCAATGGCACCATCAAACACTTAACATTGAGGGAGCTTATCTCCTGAGCATCAGATCACAAACTGCACACTCTACAAGGTCATGGTAATTAGGTGGTGGTTGACAAGATCTCAGTGACTTGCTGTGGATGGTGTGCATCACTCCACCAGCAGTTTCCTCATCATCACTCTCACACTGCTGGGTCAGCAGACTCCTTCCTGGTACCTAATGGGTGAGGACATCTCATCACCCTCAACAAGATCAATGTTTCTTAGTAGAGAGCAGAAGATGTCAGAAACATCATAGAATCATAGAATGGTTTGGGTTGGAAGGGACCTTCAAGATCATCTAGTTCCAACACCCCTGCCATGGGCAGGAACATCTGCCACTACACCAGGTTGCTTAATGCCTCATCCAGCCTGGCCTTAAACACTTCCAGGGAGAGGGCACCCACAACCTCTCTGGGAAATCAACCTATCCCAGTGTCTCACCACCCTCACAGTAAAGAACTTTCCTATATCCAGCCAAAACTCCCTTCTTTCAATTTGCATCCATTACTCCTAGTCCTGCCATCCCCTTTAATGAGAAATCACTGTTAGTGATACCATCTATGCAGGCTGATATCAATCAAAGCCTTCCAGTGGTCCAAATAAATCCCATTTCTCATTTAAAAAATATTATTTCCAAAACCATTTGGGTGGAGGAATTTATGATTGCATCTCATCTTAAATCAGGGATGCAAACTTAAGCAAGCTGAAAAAGATCAAGAGAGGTTTGCAGATTTGTGCCATGCTGACCACAACATCCAGCTTCTGAGATCAATATAGCTAAAAAGATAAATATCTTTAAAGCAAAGCTATGGTAAGACTGGTAAATATGTGTACAGACCATAATAATACTACTTTATTTTTGCAGGAAACTGGGGAGGTGGGTAGTGGGAATAGGTATTGGGTCAGAAGAGTAGAACAGACCTAACACATGGGATGTTTAGAAACTAGAAGTAGCAGGGTTTGCTATGTTTTTAGAAATGTTTGAGCAACAGCCAACTCCATCAAGCTTATGAAGCTTTGCTCAAAGCTGAACTTGGTGTGATCTTAACTGAAACCTGTCCAGAAACCAAGCAAAAAGTTCACAAGAATCATGCTTTCAGAAACTCAGATTTGAGTGCCACAGGAGCAGTCTTCCTGCCTGGAGCTTTGAATATGAAACTGTCTGTAGCAGGGAAAAAAATACTTTGTAGAAAGTGACCCAAAGGACTCCAAAAGCATTTAGGAGACTACTTTAGTTAAAAGGCAGGGGGAAAAAAGGCCACAAAGCTGGAAGACAATGTGAACAATGTCAAGCTATTCATTCAGAAATGAAAGCTGCTTCTAGGAGGGAAAGGGGAAATGCCCACCACAATGGCTTTTGAAAACACTGCCCACAACACCCTCTGGAATGACCAAAAAAAAAAGAACGAGAAAAAACACACTTCCAGAAACCGAGGATGATGGAAGTAACACAGAGGAATTACTGCAGTTGCACAGTAGGAAATAAAGATAAAAAGAAAATTGTGCTTGAGACATTTATTCCAGCTCTCACAAGTCTGGTTTTCACTCGGTTCAGTCTGGGAATGCCTTTAGCAGAAATCTGGCACGGGGGTTTCAGCAGCTCCCAGCACCCAGGGATGCAGGTCTGGGTTATCCACACCCAGGCATGGGACCAGCCCAGCCACCACCGCGCCTGGGCTGCTGGCACCGAGCCTCCAGGCTGGCTCTGCTTAGTACGGAGCCTGCAGCAGAAAACAAGGAATGAAGGACTGATTGTGGAAGGAAGGAGGCATCTGGTCAGCCATGAGAGTCCATCCCCATCCTCAGAAACAAGCTACACCTCCTAACTCAAAGGCTGAGGGCTCTCCTGAGATGGGACAATGTGTGCAAGGAATAGATACGGGGATGGGAACAGCAGTAAACTCAAAAACATAGAATGGTTTGGGTTGGACGGGACCTTCAAGATCATCTAGTTCCAATCCCCCTGCCATGGGCACAGACACCTCCTACTACACCAGGTTGCTCAATGTCTCATCCAGCCTAGTCTTAAACACCTCCAGGGAGGGGGCACTTCTTTATTCTATCCAGCCTAAATCTACCGTCTTTCAATTTGCATCCATTACTCCTAGTCCTGCCATATCCTATTAAAAAGCCCTACCCCAGCCCTTCTATAGGCCTCCTTCAGGTATTGAGAAGCTACTATGAGGTCCCTGCTATGAGGCTTCTCTTCTCCAGGTTGAACAACCTCAACCTAGCCAGCTGCAACTTAACTCTGCTTCCTCTCTACTGGGTAAAAAAGGCAGGAACAACACAAGACCACAGAACTAGTACAGCCAGAAACTCGGAGTTCATGTGGAATGTGCCACCCATAGCATCCTGGATCCCAACACAAGATCCAAGCAAGAGGTTTCATAAATCACCATCCTGAAGTCTTACAGCAATGCTATTGCTTTGCTTCCCTTGCAATACCCTAGTTACAATACCTCAAAGAACTAAAAATATTACTAACAATCCAGCAATTCTTCTGAGAGTCACTTAGAATAAAAAAGAAAACCCCCACAATCTTATCAGATGAGCTCAGTGGGACTCCAAAGGAGAGCACTGGCATTTGTCTAGATAAAGTAGCACCATTAAGGCAATCTCAAGCAAGAAATAAAACAGCCAAAACAAGTTTTAATAAAAGCTTCATCCTTTCTCTAAGGAAAGCAAACAAATGAACGACATGAAAACTCAGACAAAAAGAAAAAGCAACACAATCCCTTGTGAATTGATAAAATGGTAGATAGTCTATTGTATTTCCAGAATAAAACCCAGAATATCCTTGGTGTTTAGTTTCTTTCTAATTCTGGGATATGTTTTTTTGGCAGCAAGCCTGGGTTTCACCTGAGGGTAATGCAAAAAGGAACATAAAAAACCCAAAGTGAATGACAACTGAAGAGCAGCCATCTGTGTGGGTGTTTCTCTTTCCAAACCAAACTCAGAGTGAAAAGGTTTTCCAGCAAGTCAGCCAAGGAAAGGGAAACTTCATCATGAGTCGCAGTGGGATCTGCATGGAGAATAAGCTTCATGTGAGCAAGGCTAAACCCGTTCCCTCTGCCCACTACCAGCAGCAACCTCAGATGTCCATCTGTCCACTGTTCCTCATCTTTCCTTTTAAAAACTGCAGTGAGAGCTGCTGGGAAGCAAGCAGCATGTGGCAAGTAATTACAGAGCTAAAGAGAGTAAGACAACCTCAAGGAACAAGGTGTGATTTATTTACACAGGCACCAAACACTGACCCTCCACGAGATGTCTGTATGTGAAAGCAAACTGAATGACACTCAAACACCTTTCTCAGAGACTGGGTAAGCAAGCAGCAGGGGTAGGACTTTTTAATAGGGTCCAGGATGACAGGACTAGGAGTGATAGATGCAAACTGGAAGAAGAGACATTTAGGCTGGATAGAATAAAGAAATTCTTTACTGTGAGGGTGGTGAGACACCGAAACAGGTTGCCTAGAAAGGTTGAGGACGCCCCCTTATCTCTGGAGGTGTTTAAGGCCAGGCTGGATGAGGCATTGAGCAACCTGGTCTAGTGGAAGGTGTCCCTGCCCATGGAAAGGGGGTTGGAACTAGATGATCTTGAAGGTCCCTTCCAAGCCAAACCATTCTATGAAACCATTCTATGATTCTATGATATGCCCCAGGGACAGTGTATGTGCCACAGCAGCTCATCTGTGCTAAATAATGATTTTAAAAACAGTGATCTGAACCTCACAAAAGCCCTTTGTCCTTCACTGAAGGTAACCCAGAGACAGCCTTCCCTCTGCTGCAACCACACCTTGGCTTCACGACTGTCACTGAAGTGGCAGCTCCTGGCTACCTGGAGCTGGAGGCTGCCAGACAAGTGAAGCTCTTGGCCTGTTCAAAACCCTACACAACTGCCAGACAAAAAGCCAGGCTAAAACAATCAGTCTTGAATTAGGCTGGATAAGCTTCCATCCAGCTCCTCTACTGTTACTAGAGACAGGGCATTGCTTTGGATATAAGCAGATTAGATGCACCTTTGTTCCAACCCTAGACAACGGTCATCACAGCATCTCTGCCAGCACATTACATTTTATGCCCACATACTTAGAGCATACTTTATCAATCAGCAAAAATTCCCTGATAGGAGAAATATTTTCCACCCAGAATACTTCAGCCTTGAGGTGGACATCTCCTCCTCCAAGCACTCACCCACTGGAATGAAACTCTCCTTACTTTCACTCAAGGTTCAGAAAAAAAGCTGACCCAGAGATGCCTCAAGATTCCTGCTCATTTCATAACAAACTGCTGCAAAAGAAAATTGAGCTGAATATGGACATCCATAAGCCCTTTTAAAGTAGAGACTGGTTTTCCTAACACATCAGGGTTCTCCTGGCCACTGAAGGCAAGAGATGGTGAGGAACAGAAATCCCTTACTGGAAGAAAGCACTATTAAGATGCAAGTTCCCCAGAAATAAAACCCTACAAACCCATAAACTTTCCCTAAGGAAAAGCTTCAACCTTATGACACCTACGTGTCCACGGGTTATAAGGGTTATGGCAAGCATGGGGCCAATCCCTGCAGCAATACCGGTATACTGGGATGTTCTGCATCCCTTGTGGACAGAGGAATCACAAATAGGTTTGCAATAAGCAATTCCGCTGGGATCTAGGGAAAACTGAGTAGCTAAAACAATCCTAATTTGCTAGCTGATACAGATGGTTTTTCAACGGGAAGATAAAACAGGTCTTAGGAAAACATAAGCCTCCCCTGGAGAGAAGAAGGGTTATTTCAGCCCTTAATTTTTCCCAGTCTTTTCAGGAAGCTCAGCAGGAAATGGCAGAGACTTCCTCCACTGCATAAATTCGTTTATCAGGTTAAATTAGATTAATTCCTCTGGAAAGACCATTGCTCTAGACATTTGATGGGTGCTCTTACCTTGGTTCTCTGTGTTTCTATTTCAGGGACTGAAGCAGCACTCAAAAGTCTCATTCCTGATGTTTTCACAAAGATATGTCTCTATTACCTGCAAGCAACACGTGCTTTCTCAAATCAAATGCAGAATAGTCCTAACAACCTAGAGCTACTTCCCTTCTTTCTTTCCAGAAGAAAACCATCACTTGCTCCTTGTTTTCTTAGCAGAACCATGACAAAGCTGCTGTGCAACTGTCTGCTATGGCAGGAGGAATAAAAAAAGAAGGATAAAGCAAACTGGAGGAGTTAACCTGCAGCAGCAAACAAATAACTTAAGTGCCCACTCATATGACTTAAGAGTAAGTATCAAAGGCTTCAAACAAGCTCACTTGCTCCCTGGTGTCATCCTCAGACATCTTGGTGTTTGCAGCATTAACAGCAGCAAAGAGAGGTGGAAACATCATGGGAAACACAAGAACAAGAAAAAAAAAGATCTGTGCCCCTCTGGAGGGCAATTAGTTATGCAAGAGGCCAGTTCAAGACCCAGAATGGCTTGGAGCAGTTGGCAAAAGCAATAGGGCATATGAAGACAGTTTTTCCCTGGAGCAGCAGCTGGCAAAGAGAGGAGGAGACAGCTGCAGCACTGCCCCAAGACATCCCACTAAATTCATTCCAGGGATCTGACAAGGGTACTCAAACAGGGGGATGATAGTGTCTGTACCATCAAAAGTTCAATCCTCAGAAAATCTCTGGTGGCCCCAGAAATGGGTGCAGCAGGACAGTGCAATACCCTGTATGAACATACATTCCCCATGGATCATAGAATAGTTTGGGTTGGAAGGGACCTTAAAGATCATCAAGTTCCAACTCCCCTGCCATAGGCAGGGACAGCTCCCACTAGATCAGGCTGCTCAGTGCCATGTCCAGCCTGCACTGTCCAGCCAGGTTAAGGTGAGTTTACTAACTCACTGCTCAGGATTAGGCCACAAGGTTGTCCACACTGACCACCAAATGCTGAACATCAGTTTTCATCCATTCACTGCTGGCTAAACCTCTGTGGTAGCCACTGCAAGTCAAAATGAGCATCACATAGAATCATAGAATGATGGAGTGGTTTGGGTTGGAAGGGACCTTCAAGATCATCTAGTCCCAACCCCCTTCCATGGGCAGGGACACCTCCTACTAGATCAGGTTGCTCAATGCCTGGCCTTAAACACCTCCGGAGATTGAGGGGGCATCCACAACCTTTCTGTGCGACCTCTTCCAGTGTCTCATTACCCTCACAGTAAAGAACTTCTTTCTTCTATCCAGCCTAAATGTCTTTTCTTCCAGTTTGCATCTATCACTCCTAGTCCTGCCATTCCAGACCCTATTAAAAAGTACTATCCCAGCCTTTCTGGCACCCTTCAGGTACTGAGAAGCTACTATGAGGTCCCCCCTAAGCATTAAGCTTAGCTTAATTCAATCTCAGACTGAATTATCATCTGCAGCAAATGCAATCCAATCCTCAAACTTGCATGGCCCATCCTTATGCTCTCACTCCAGTGTTTCATGCTATTTAGCTTTTTTGCTGGCTAATCCAACATTTCCTCTCCCTTCCTCCAGCCCAAGTATTTGGTGAAATCGCTGCTTCTGCAAATCGAGCTGCAAATGCTGAACTTTTGCCAGTTAGAGGGGGAAAGCCTTGACTAAAAATAAACCACGTTTCAGAAAATAGATCCCTTCCCAGCACAATGAGGTAGTGGATAATACATTGAAGTAGACCTGTCAGGAGAACACAGCCTCCACCTTTTGTGTGCAATTCTCATTTTCCTGCTCCGGCAGGGGGATGGGACTAGATGATCTCTTGAGGTCCCTTCCTGTCCCTGATGTTCTGTGATTCTGATTCAACAGAGAGATAACTGCAATTACAGTGACTTACCCCATCTTAAAATAAACCCCAAACCAATAAAACCCCAAAAAAACCAAAACAATAAAAAAAAAGCTGGGGGGAAGAAAAGGACAGAGTTAAAGCTGAAGATGATGGGGCAAATCAAATTTCCACCTGCTTTGTCAGGAAGAGAAGTGCCATCAGCACCATCATCTGCCTGCATCCCCTGTGAGCTGAGCTACTCACAACCCATACAGGAGGAAGAGGACGTCACACAGACATTACAGGAAATTGACTGCAATTCAGGCATGTAAAAGAACCACTTGGGCTGTTGCCACCTGAGTCACCAGGAGTCTGAGGCCCTGACTCAGTTCTGGCTCTCTCCAACTCAGACACACCTGTGGCAGCTTGCTGACAAGTGGAGACACTCCTACCTTTGCTGTTCCCCCCCCTCTTTATACCTCTCTCTGTAAAAAGAGGCTTTTTATGCTAGGAAATCAATTTAAGGAAAGGGAATTACAACAAGAAGGGCAGCACCAGGAAGCAAAGGTAGTTCTTCTTCCAAAACAGCTCTGCGTTAAGCTCTGAATGGAGAACACGTATGTTTGCCCAGTACACTACACCCTGGAAACCACAAAGGAATTAGGTGGGAAGAGCTCCACCCTAACTCTTACTCCTCCAGCTTGTTTGCCACATCACCCAGACAGTCCTGGATGAACCAGGTTTTCAAGAAAGATCACTTTCCATAATGAATCCACTTTGCCAGTTTAGCGATTGAGAAAGCCTCATGCAGCAAGTTACAGTTACGTCCTCCTACAATGAAATGTAGGAGACCAAATGCAAAGCAATGCCAGTTTGGGATGAGAGCCATCAGGGACATCAGCAAAAATAGCTCTTACAGCAAGTGGAAGGCACAAGCTTGGTGTGCCACCACAATTCCTCCTCGTCCACTGATGCTCCAGCAGCAGAATCCGTCTACCCCCAAGCAATCACAAATGGCAAAATATTGCACTCCCTTCGAGTCAGTGGCTGCACACAGACCTCTAATCAGCCAGGAACACCATTCCAGCTAATAAAAAATTCTGTAACTCAGCCCGGTATTTTCTTCTCCTCCTCCAAGTAAGGCAGGAATTGAAATCAAGGTGTGAGCGGGCTTGCTAGTAGCACAGCAAGGCCATCACTGAAAGCATGACTGCTATTGTGGGAAGTACAATCACCTAAGAGAATCCACTTAGGATCCAAACAGTTAGAAAGGACACAGATGAGATTTTTCAGTTGAGCACTTGATGCCTTAAAGCAATAAACACATCAAATAACTCAGGCAAAAGGATGCGCCGGGTAGCACAGCAGAGACATTACTTCACTGCTGCTTTGGTGGCAGAGCAGAGCAGCAATTATCCAGGGAGGAATAAGCTGCTACAGGCTGTTCTTGCCATACATTAGGAAAACAACAGCAGATTTGTTCATGGTTGGATACTAACATGAAAACAGCTTCCTCCCACCGCGGCTTGGGACACTGAGCAGACACACGCCAAAGGCCAGCAAAGCAGGAGGAGGCAGCAGCCATGGGCTCAACCAGGATTCCCCAGCTGGTGCTATGGAAGGAAAAGGCTGTGCCTGCCTAAACAAGGAGCCTGGCTTCCCAGAAGCTGCTCTGCAGCCACACCATGTTTTCCAGTGCTTTCCTCAGAAGGCTGTCAGCAAGGCTAAGTGGAAACCTTACCTCCTGCCTGGGTGTTTTCACAGCACATCTGAATGGAAAAGACATTCACTGTGCAATGGTCTCTCCCACATTATCTGTCACACCCATAACGGAAACCTTGCACACATCTCACTCTTGGACACAGACAGACCCTCTCATCCTCACCAGGCACTCCACAAATGTACCTGTTCAGAGCATCAGCTTCTCTTAAGGCAGCAGCAAGGACCCAGAACACCATCCCCATCGGCATATGGGAACTGGCAAATCCTGTAAGGATTAGAGAGAACAGTAATTAGTAACATTAATAAGAACTGGCTGGTCAAAGGGAAGGATGCCAATGCAACCTCCTGAGAGATGGATTGATGTTAGATCCCTGCACAAAACATACTTCTGCCTAGGCAGGCCTGGCATCACAGCAGGGTTACCCTGCATGAGGCTGCCAGGAGACTTCTACATAATCAGAGAAGGAAGCCAAGGTAGTATCAGGACAATGAGTCCCAAAGCAAAGCTGTTTGTCCTGCAGAGCTTCCTCAACAGTCAATGCACTGAAGTTAATGTCTAAGTAGACCAGTAGAAAAGAGGTTGATAAATGGGATGGAAGCTGTCACCTGAGCAGCTTCCCTGTATCACTCCTCGAGATGCTGCTGAAGATCTCCTGCTCAACAGCACTTGCATAATTTCTTCTAAATTGCAGGACAGATGAATCCCATCTGATGTCAGAGCCAGCTACTTCCATTTTTTCTCTTTTATTGATTCATCGTTATGGTTTCATAATAGAAATGGTTTTATATTTCCCACTGCTTACTTTACAAAGCTTTTGTACATTAGTCACACAAAAGACATCTAAGCAGCACTGAACAAAGTCTGTTACAGAAGTTGCCCCCTACAGCTGCAGAAACATCTGGCTGCAGGCATGCAAAGTGCCCACTGCATGCAGAAGAAGTATCTGGAAAAAAAGGTGTCTTGCTGGAAACATTTCTAATCAGCTACAAAGACACCTTTATCTGATGATACAACCGAAGCAAAAGCCACCATATGTAATACTGTTTTACTTTTCTCATTCTGTTCTTGCAACGATTCTGGGCCAGAGAAGAGCACAGTGGGTGAAGTACCATACATACACATGCTGCAATGGAGAAAGGATTTGAAAGTGGAAGGAAATAGAATGGGACAACCCAAATGAGAGCACTGAACCAGCAAGGGGAAGGTACAGGATCAGATTGACAACACCTCACATATTTCCTGCCAACAGGACCTCATTATGAATCATAGAGTGGTAGGAACATCTGCCACTACACCAGGTTGCTTAATGCCTCCATCCAGCCTGGCCTTAAACACTTCCAGGGAGAGGGCACCCACAACCTCTGGGCAACCTGTTCCAGTGTCCCACCACCCTCACCAGGTGAGTGGAAAGAAAACTCAGCTCATTGGACTGAGAATAAAAAAAAAAGACTTCCTGGTTATCCCTGGTCTCTGCAAGTGACTCACAGACATCAGCCACTGCCAGCCAGTATTTAAAGAACTGCAAAAAACCAATCAGTTTGCTCCCCCATTTTCCATTTTCTCCTTCCCCACTATAGAAGGGCTGAAGGCATTTTTCTAAGGATGAAAAAAACAATGCTGGGAACCACATGAACAAAGCACAGACCTTGGACTCCAGCCTCAAGCATCCATTTTCCATCACCACTTAGAACTGCTGTCCCTGTTGCTTTACATCACCACTCTAGCCAAAACACAAGAGTTATTTACTTGTGTTATGTACCTCCAGAAGGATCCTCTGAGTTGTTTTCTTTTAAGTCAGTAACTGAACACCACTCTGCAGTGGAACATAACATCTCTACAAAGACAGAAATAACATGACAAATAGAACCTGGCCAGTCATCTTCTGTGGCAGTTTTTTTAAAAAAAAAAAAAGTACAGAAGACAACAGACAACTTTCCACCCCCAAGCAAGAAAATTCATACCTTAGCTTCACATAGCTTACATCTAAGGGGGCTGTATTAGATCTGTAGGACTTCATCTGCACTGCCATCAACCAACTCCTGCACATCACAGAATCACAGGGATTGGAAGGGACCTCAAATGATCATCTAATCCAATCCCTCTGCTGAAGCAGGAAACCAATGGTCTTCTAAACCATCTTTAGTGCTAGTATATCCCATTAAAAATTTTGATGCTATTTGAATACATCCATTTTCTCCACTCTGAACCATTCCAGACGTCATCGTGTAACAGTTTCCCATGTTTCTCCCACATGGTGAGAAATCCCTTAGAATGGCTGAGATACGAGTTTGACAGCTTGAACAGGAGATAGCTGGAATAATAAAATCTGTAATTTGCCCCTGTGGGTAAGATGTTCATGTACTTTCTAATCATACGTGCTTCTCTCATGCAGCAGCATTTAGTACAAAGAGAAGAATAAGCTGTGAATTTGAGCACACTTACTGAATTGTGTTGATGATGGAAGAAAAAGACAGTGTTCTACCATGTTCTGGGAAAGACATGGCAGAGAGCCATGTGGCTGCTGCACATATAACCTTTTCTCCCTTCTTCCTAGGGCTCCTTTTTCCTCTAACAATTTTCTCAATGCAATTGTGACTATTAAACAATATTGCAGAAACATCTCTGGCAAAGTTCAAACTCCTTGCCTCCTGGTATTGATGAAGCAAGACAAATAGAGATGCATCAAGCTTCTCTAAAGTGCTGCTGGATTTAATCAAACCCATATGAAGGTGGCCTGGCCTGCCTTTCCAAAGCAACTGCAGCTGGCAGACAAAGCATTTTGTCCCCCAGCAGCCAGACATCCTAGAAACCCAGCTGAGTGCCAGGGAATCAGCCTCTTCTCAAAGTACCAAGTGGCATCACTCGCCACAGAATTGTTCCTCCCAAGGAGGTATGACCATGCTCTGGGCAATGCAGACTATGGATGACACACTGCTGTGGTTTAACCCCAGCCAGCAATCAAGTACCAAGCATTTGCTTTATCACATGCAAAGAAAAGCAAGGAATTCATTCACAACTTCCCATCATCAAGCAGGTTTAGCCATCTCCAGGAAAGGAGGGCTCCATCAGATATAACAGTTACTTGGAAAAACAAATGCCATCAATGCAAATGTTCCCCTGCTTCATATACCAAGCATGATCCCATATGGCATAAAATATCCCCTTGGTCAGTTGGGGTCAGCTGTCCTGTCTGTGTCTCCTCCCAGATTGTTGTGCCCTCCTAATCTACTCAGTGGCAGTGTGTTTTGAGGAGCACTCACTCATCTGAAGACCCATCCACCACAGCAAGGTGACATCCTACCTTAGGTGTCCAAGCAAGGGTAATGCACACAAGTGGCCACACACCACAGCTATGCAAGCCTCACATCTTATCAAGGAACTGTGGCAAAACAAAATTTCTACAAGAGATTGATCAACATATATATATATGTCTTCATCTTTTTTTTTAATGTGTTTTCCAATAGGGTGTTCTCAAATGGTTTTTCATAAGAAGAGGAGCAAGAACAAGTGTATGTGAAGGATCTAACAAAAGCTCCTAAGCAAAGCAGACAGCAGGATGCTGAAAATAAATACACAAAGCCCTTTGGAGCACTAATGTTTAAATCCATCTGGATATTTCTGAGGCTGTTGCAGCAGCCTACAGAAGGGATTTTCCAATTCCTTGCAGAGAAACACTGGAAAATAAGGATGGAAAAACATAAGCACAGGCAAGTCAGCCCTCCATCCCTAGAATCTGACGTCCTTCAACACCACCCTGTGTGGTCCCTACAGTCTGGCCTGTTCTTAGTACAAGGTAGCCTCGACCCCCTCCACTTCTATCCCACTTCTCCTCCAGCACAGGGGTGGTTGGCATTGTCCTGATGGAAATACAGCTCTGGGCGCTGCAGGGGCTGTCAGCACAAGTCTTTACATCCCAGATAGCCTCTTCACCTCAACCAGCAAGAGCATAATCACAGGATATTGGAAGGGACCTCAGGAGATCATCTAGTCCAATCCCCCTGCCCAAGCAGGAACACCCAGACCAGGTCACACAGGAAGGTGTCCAGGTAGGGTTTGAATGTCTCCAGAGAAGGAGACCCCACACCTCTCTGGCCAGCCTGTGCCACTCTTCTCTCATCCTCACTGTGAAAAGTTTTTTCTTCTATTTCTTTGCACCTATTGCTCCAAGTCCTATCATTGGATGTCACTGAGAAGAGCCAGGCTCCATCCTCCTGACACTCACCTTTCACATATTTATAGACATTAATGATCCTCACCTAAAATAATACACACCATGAAGCTGCAGTGAATGGAGGGAGCTGATGAACCAACATCCTCAGAGGTACCATCCAAACATCCAGGCACCAGTCTGACAGAGCTCCCCTACTTCTAGCTCCTTACAGAGGTGAAGGAGGCAGAATTAATCCTCTCTTGTTTTTCTGAGTTTACACAGCATTAGTCACAACGGAGCTGCCCCAGGGCCCCTCAAGATCACGGCTGTGCTCACACCAAAACCACCAACTCCGCCAGCTCTTGACACGAACAGACAAGCACAGTTAAAACACTCACATTCAAGCCTCCTTTAAACATTCTTCAGAGAAATAGCCAGACTGCTCCTCCATGTAACACACAGCTTTCCCTCCTTTCCCCTTCTCACCATAAAAAGCACAGAGCTTGAAGTTCTGTGTTGTTAAAATCAATTAACCAGCTAGGTATCTCTAATTGCTTCATTCTCAGCTTCCCCGATAACTGTTACCAAGCAGAGAGACTGTCTACACATCTCAGACCTATCCCAAAGCATCCTTAAGAAAATTATGGACTTTATATCAAAGCTGAGGCTTTCACTTCTGCAAAAATTCCTCTTATCTTAAAGAAAAAAAAAAACCCAAACAAACAAAACAAATAAACCACAGCAGACTCATTCAGGTTAGTATTTACAGAGCAGTTTCTGAAGTCAGCTGCAACTACTTGTAGACACAGAGCTCATGCTGGGCAGGACACAAGAGCCATCAACTTGTGACATTTATATCAGAGACTTTTCAGTTGCCTGTCTGCTGTCTACCAGCAGTGAGGGCTTGGGGGACAGCATGGCTCCTTGGCTTGCAGGAAGATAATTAAAGGATTAGAGCATCTCCCTTCTGAGGAAAGGCTGAGGGAGCTGGGTCTCTTTAGTTTGTAGGAGACTGAGAGGTAACCTCATTCATGTTTATAAGGGTGAGTGTCAGGAAGATGAAACTAGGCTCTTCTCAGTGACCTCCAGTGACAGGACATGGGGCAATGGGTGCAAGTTGGAACACAGGAGGTTCTGCATAAATATGAGAAAAAACTTTCACAGTGAGGGTGAGAGAAGAGTGAGATAGGCTGCCCAGAGAGGGTGTGGGGTCTCCTTCTCTGGAGACATTCAAACTCCTCCTGGACACCTTCCTGTGTGACCTGGTCTAGGTGTTCCTGCTAGGGCAGGGGGATTGGACTAGATGATCCCTTAAGGTACCTTCCAGTCCCTGCCATTCTGTGGAAAAAAACCAGCTCACTGCACTCACCAAAGTGCAAGCGACAGAAGCGGTGCCCATGCCTGGCTCAAAAGATGAGCTGTCAAAGCAATTGGCCAGTCCTTTGGCAGCAACACCCCAGAGGTGTCCTGGCCCACGCTGCAGCTCTGCTCTCTCCCCGTTGGCTTTGCAGAACCATAAGGAATTACTCCTCAGCACAGCTTTGCAAGCAGACGTCTGCAGCAGGAGCAGCCTGTGGCGCACAGTCTCTTTTGCTCATTTCTTAGTATCATTCCTTGAAATAAAAACAGATGAGCTAAATTCATGCTCTAACAGCTCGAGCAGGATATCAGCTAAGCCAGCCTTTTCATTTCAAAGCCCACCACTTCCAGCAGCCAGAGGATGTGGATGAGCAGAACTGTTCGAGACACTAACTGAAGACTAGGGATGTGTTTCCCAGTCAAGGTCAGGAGAGGCAATCATCCCTGCCGTCCAGCCTCCCTGGGGATGGAACCAGATGATCTTCAAAGGTTCCATTTAACCCAAACCATTCTATTATTCAAACCTCACTGTCTATCCAGCTGCCCCCATACTTCCAGCACCCTGCAGGAGATAACTGCTTAATCCCCCAAGGACTGAATGGCTTTGACATGCTGCAGGAAGAGGTCAGTCAAGATCCAGCTGGCGTCCAAGCTGAAAAGTAGTAATGGAAGAGATCCCTCTAAAATCCCAAAAAGTGAATTAGAAAACTGTTCCCTTAGACACACAGGGGACTGACAGCAGTCTGCCACGGCTAGAGGGGCATGGACACTCACCACTCCTCACCCCTCCTTGTCTCTCTCCCTATAGCACAGACTGAGGGGAAAAGCTCTGATTGCCTCCAAACGAGTGGTGACGCATCAGAGGAGAGGACAGCAACTATTTCCATCCAGATCTTTGGATGTTAAAAAAGCAGGCTGAGGGCACCCTGTTGGGAAAGAAAGCTCCCTGTGGTCTTACTCCTCTGCAGAAGGCTAGAATAAATGAGAAGATTTGCAGACTGACCCAGAAAACAACAGACACACTTGCCAAGCTGACAGCTTCTTGTCTCAACACATGCACCCTGCAATTTTTTCCACGGAAACCAGATTACAGCATCCCACTTCAAGAGACAGCTAATCACATTTTAAACACGTCAGCTAGAAACAAGCTCAGCCCCTTAGTATCTTCTGGAGCTTGCTGGTTCTCTCAGCTATATGTTATATACCCCCCCCCTCCCGCCGATTCACCCTCAAATTCCCTGATGCTGCAACATGAATTAATGCCAAGTCCAGTTGCTCGTGGCTTTTCAACATGCAGCTTGGTGACCAGAACTGAGGTAATACAGTTCACCAAATTTGTGCTGTTCAAGGCATCTCTAGCACTGTTCAGCATCTCAAGTTTGTGACCTCAGAGTCTGCTGTGGGATTTACACCATAGGCTCAAGACAGTCGGAAGTACAATGTTATCAGGCCTCACTTGCTCAGCCCACAGATGTCAACAGCAAGCACACTTTGAGTCTTCAGGAGGGCAACTGATGGTCTTACCAGCCCTTTCTCCTCAGGAGCAGTGTCGTGGGCATCAGTCCACAGCAGCTCAGGCCACTACTGCACAGCTGTGCTGGTAGAGCTGTCCAGTCAGCCATGCAGCAGAGCAGATGGGGATGCAGATGTGGCACAAAAATACTTCAGCAAAGAACAAATTCAGTGCTAGGTCACCCAAACTACTGTGTTAAGGTGGTAAGAAGGTGGCTGAACTCTACACCAAGTCCAGAGCAGCCATCAAGCAAATCAATGCTTTGCAGATCAGGTACAAGTTTCCCCGTGAAACTCATGCAGCATATCAAGTAGTAAAAAAAATTAGCAGTGCTTTGAAATATTTCAGTAACTTTATATGGATAGAATTATAATCAACAGCAACAGCACACACAACACTTCTGACCCACTTTATTACCACTCAGAGGAAATGAACATACTACATCCTCTGTGACAAGTCCCCCCTGTTTAGACATGAATGTTCTCAGCTCTCATGACCACCGGACTCAACTGAAAGAGGGAAGAGAGAAACAGTAAGAACAAGACACCAAGTATTTTTCAAGAAACTAAACACAGAAGTAATTTTCTTACCCCTCATCATCTGCCATGTACAGAAATGTACGACAAGATACACAATTCACTGTTGGTGCAGCTTTGTTCCACTCAGGTTCACACCAAATGGCCCCAGTTAGGAAAGTCACATGAAAGCAAGAAAGGAGACCTGAAAATTTTACCTTGGCAAGAGAAAACCATGCTGCTAAACTAAAACTTGAGTAGACAGCTACATCGCAAATGGAGGAAACAACAACAGCAAAAAAAAAACCCAACCCAATTGCACTATCTCAAACTGATACCTGCATCCCCCCAACATCCTGCCACCACGGCCCTGAGCAGATGTGGCTCTTGCACACTTGGTTAAGGCAACTGCTGGACAGCTTTGCACAGCAAATCCTCCACGTGCCTGGCAGGCTGCAGCTTCAGCAGCCAAGAAAAGGTACACAAAGCATGACCCCAACCCGTTAGGAACAGAAGGGAAGGGAAAGAAGGAGATTTAAAAGCTTGAGCCAAGCTGCAAGTCTCAGTGAGATCCTGCTGATTGCTGGAGAGTGAGCTGGCTCAAAGTGTGGGCATTGAGAAGTGAGGCACATCTGCACACTAGTGTGGAGAAAAGTAAAAGATGCATGAGCAGGCATCAGACTTTGGGTGGCAAAGCACACTCCCTACTTTGTTGAACAAGCAAATCTCCCCCACACTTCTCACAGCAGAGGAGGAATCTGCAGGCTGCTGAACATACCAACAAACAAGTATTTCTGAGCAAGCTGGCTTTAATTCTGTTGTCAGGATAAAAGCAGATCCCCAAGTCCTAAGGAGATCAGGTTTGTACCAATGGACACTCAGGCAAAGCTGGCATGATGGAGACATGCAGAGAGCTCAGCATCCCCAGTGCCTGCTTCCTTTTCTTGGACCTTTTTTCCCCTCACTTTGGATTGATGACAAGTAGCTTTTCCACAAGCAAAATCCTGTGCTGAGCTCAAAAAGGTGGGGACAAAGGGCTTGGTCTGCTTAGGTTTTTGGGTACCACAGTTCCTGGGGTTATAGAATCATAGAATGGTTTGGGTTGGAAGGGAACTTTAAGATCATCTAGTTCCAACCCCCTTGCCATGGGCAGGGACACCTCCCACTACAACAGGTTGCTCAGTGCCTTATCCAGCTTGGCCTTAAACACCTCCAGGAAGGTGGGCAACCTGTTCCAGCGTCTCACCACCCTCTCAGTAAAGAACTTCCTTCTTCTATCCAGCCTAAACCTCTCCTCTTCCAATCTGCCTAGTCCTGCATTACTTATCCTATTAAAAAGTCCTACCCCAGCCTTTCTGTAAGGCCCCCTTCAGATACTGAGAAGCTACTAGAAGGTCTCCCATGAGCTTTGTCTTCTCCAAGCTGACCCAACTCCTTCAGCCTGTCCTCAGAAGAGAGGTGCTCCAGCCCTCTCATCATCTATGTGGCCCTCCTCTGGACCTCCTCCAACAGCTCAATATCCTTTTTTTATTGAGGGCTCCAGAATTAGACACAGAAACTACAGTTGGGTCCTCGCCAGAGCCAAGCAGAGGGGATCCCTTGACCTGCTGGTCACACTTCTCTTGATGGGTTCATGGGTGCTGTGAGCTCCCACCCTGCTCTATGGAACTGCTCGGCAGCTGCCTGGAGCATGGGAATCTCCTCCAGCTGAATGGTGCTGGCTCCCATGTTTGATTTCCAGGACCACAGCCACAAGGAGAGCTAAAAATATCCCAGTTAACCGTTCCCTTTCAATGCAAGACTTGCTGATGGTGCCATGAGGGTATTATGCAGCTGCAAACAGGAAGATGTGGTCTGCAAGAAAAAAGAAAATCGATCTGGGAAAATACCTGACCAGGACAGTGGACAAGGATATCTGAATTCAAGTGTGGACCACAACACCCAAAAATGTGGAGAAATTTGCACTGCTTGCAATTGTGGTGGCTTGCCCTGATGTGTTTGCAAGTTTTCTGGAGTGATATAGCCAGGGTATCATTTTTTGCTCTGCATTGATTATACACAGAGAGCTCATTCTGAGCTCAATCCCATGCAAGCTGCCTCCTCAGCCAGCTGGCTGCTCAGCACAGCATCATTCTGCGTGTCAGGAGTTAAGCAAGAAACTTTTATTCCTGCTAAAATCCATTGCAAAGAGACAGCCAGGCTCCAGAGCTAAGGATTTCTTCATGTGCACATTTAGCAGCAATTTTTTTTTATCACTGCCCAGCATTTATGCTGACATCTAGACTCTAAACATCATCTGTGGGTAATACAGGGGTACATTACTCCAGGCAGCGCATCCAGGAGAACCAGCAAATCCTCTCCATTTGAGCCCAAGCCTTGGTTTTACCCTGGAATTACATTTATCTCTCCAGCACTAGGCTTCTATTAATGGAATTAGCAGGCAGGCTGCTTCAGACTTAACACTTGAGAGAAGCAGGCTGGGATGGCACCGCTCCAGCCTCCAGCCGCAAAGCCTGCACTGTTTCTCCATCCTCCAACAAGCTGCTGCCCTAACGAGCCCGACCCTGTGATGAGAGCCAGGGAAACAAAAGAAACAAACCCGAACTGTCCAGGGCAATCAATATCTTTCTAGGAACAGCCAGGCCTCTTGCCAGCTCTCTCCCAGACCCAATTTAGCTCTCCTGCAGCATGGATGTGGGTGGCACGTGCAGGAGAACCCCAGCAGGGTGCTGAGGCAGGAAGCACGGCTGGCCATCAAGCCAACAATTTGGGAGGTGAATCTTCACCAGTCCCTCTGAAAATACCTGATGCTGAGGGCGTCGAAGCAAACCCACAGGTAAGAAAAGCATCCATCCACCTCAAGAATCACAGAGCAAACCCTCCAGTCTGAGGAGCTGCTATGTAAAATGGGGAGGCATATCAAGGCAAACCAACCAAGACTGCCAAGCATGGGAGATCTTGCATGTGCTAGAAAACTGCCCTCCACAATATAGTGGCTATTGCAGTGCCTTGTCAAGTTGTCTGAAGCATTTTACCAAATTGAGATGCTCCACCCAACAAAATGGACAACTGAGAGCTGCTGAAAGCTAAAGGAGATGCACAAAGCAACCCTAGCATAAAGCTCCACTGACAGCACAGTGTCTTCAGCATCTCTGGGGGCTGCTCTTTGCACAGAGTAGCTGTAGGTTTCAGTGTTTTGATTTTTTTTTTTTCCAGTCAGCTGTATAAGGACTTCTCAGTCCTTGGAAGGGAAGCAGTGCAAGAAGAAAATGGAGATTCACCTGCACTTGAATGATGTTTGACCCAGGCATGGCAACCCAGCAAGGAAAAGCAAGGGGAAAGCTTATTTGCAGAATGTAGATGTGTCCTTCCAACAGCTTTAGCTGTGGGAGCTGAACTGGTCTCTCCTGTAATTAAAATGCAGCAGAGGAAAGCACAGGAATTACTCCAGCGTGACTGTGAAGGGCTATCAGGGTTTGAGTTTCAATCTTAACACAGTCTTCAGCACGATTTTAATTCTTAAAGAATAAAAAAATAAGAGATAAAAACAGGCTTTGTGAGAAAATATCCTTTAGTAAACCACACAAAGAGCAAATGAGGGAGAGTGTGGCTGGGACTGATGAAGCAAGGCTGAAGGCAGTCCTCTCCTTGCTTCAGCTTTGGCTGCTCTCACCAACATGATTGAGGGAGACAGACAGCCCTGTGACAGGAAAAACACTCGTAACACCCAAGCGGTGAAACCTCACAACCGAGAGCATCTATGCAAAACCCAGCCTGAAACATTTCTTCCAGCCCCTCTGAGTCAACCTGATGTTTTGCAAAACTGAGCTGATGAAACGAAGGCAAAATTCACCAGCAGGAGATACTCTCAAGCATCTCCCTATTTGCTGCACGTCAAAAGTAAAATAAACCACCCGAAAAACGAAGCTCATAGACAAGATTACAGGGGTCCTACAGCTCCTATGGCTAAGAAAGACTACAGGGGATGTAAAAGAGACAGAAAGCCATTGGAAAAAAGAAACTACACACGTGGAATAAACTTCAGCCAGCTCAAGAGTGCACCCAGGGCTTTGCTAAGAAAACTACTTTCATTTTTTACTAATGATAATGGTAAGGAGCCGTCAGAATGGTAAACTGAGCTCCGAGATAAATCATCTGCTGGATGGGTGGGGCTGCCTGCTTGTTTGGTGGCTGTGAAGGTTTTTTTTAAGATAAACATGTCTTTCAGAACGTGTTGGTTGGCTAATTCCCCTTTGCTGAAGAAAAAAAAACCACAAGAAGCTCACAACCATAAAAATGTAAGGCAGGATGGTTTTTGAATAGCTGAGATCACACTTGACAGCTCCTTTAAAGTAAGACTCAACATATTTGTATATTAAAGACGACAAAAGAGGAGTAAATTTCAAATTCCAAGTATTTTTTATAAAGTATCATCCACAGAAACTATTAAAAGAAGTATGCAAGAGGCAGACCCTATTCACAAACCGGAACCTGCCAAATAAAAGAAAGAAATAATTCTTTTTAATCTATTTTTCAATCATCAAGAAGTTGATATCTAGAAACTCACAGTCTGGAGGCGGCTAACTCAGCAAATGTGTCCAGGAAAAGTACTAATTTGTATACCAGAGGAAGAAGCAAGGCAAATCTTTTAGGAAGGGTGTAAAATTGAGCCGAGTGGCTTTGAATCCAACAGAACAGCTTGAATGCTGCTGAGGTAGAAGTAGAAAAACACTGCAGGTGTCATCACACCCTCCAACTTCCCCCCACTGCTTAGTAAATTACAATAACCCATAGCCCTGCCAGCTCAGCCCATGATTTTGCTGCTCCCCCCAGCATCAAGGTGTGAAGCAGCCACCACCAAGGTTAAAAAACAGAAGTGATTTCATAATAATTTTGGTTTAGAAAACATTTTGCATTGGCCCATACCCAAGTTCAGTTTTGCCTTTTCTTACTCAAGAACATCAGAGGGGAAGAAAAGCCCTTCAATAGAGTCACAGGTTTTTAACTAAACTCTGCATATCACCACTGCAGAACACAGCTTTACCTCAAACCCATGAACAGACCTCACTTTCTCAGCGTGGTGCCCTGGTGCCCTCACTCGCTTTGTCACATGATAAAGAACATTCTTTCCTCCCATCAATCCATCCAGTCCCCAGAAGGCTCCAGCACATGCCCTCACCTACTGCTTCAACATGGCCCAAAATCCCTCTTCAGACCCGGCATCGACTTCCTCATCCAACAGGGAGCTGCTGCCCTTAACTCCAGCTGAAGCACAAGAACAAACTGAACCCCATCTCAAAGGAAAAGACCATATAATTCACCATAGCACTATATGTAACTCTTTTGGGTGTTGTTTCTCAAGAAGGTATCACAACACAAGGGTGGTGGGAACCAATTGCAAGCAGAGGGGTTTGTTAATTCAGGAGCTGTAGCATCCACAACTACCTCTGCCACCGGCAGGGACCAAAGGCAGATGTCCCACCAGCATTGCCACCTACCTCTTAGGAAGCGGGTAGGCTGGGGACTCACTGGGCTGCCCACTGAGCACCCAGCCCATGCTGGTGTCACTCTCCATGTCCAAGATGAGCAGCAGGGCAGGTGGAAGCTCACCACCCTGTCCCGACAAGGAGCAATACCTTACAAAGTCCCCCTTGCCCAAGAGCAACGAGGAAAATCAAGGTCAGCTCCTTCGCTGCTCCATTCAGCAGGAAGGGAAAATCTATAAAAAACAACCCCTACCATATTTCGTGTTTTTTTAATTTTCTTGTTTTGTTCTGCTTTGACTTCAATGCAGCCCCCACCTCGACAAAAAGGACACTGAGCTGTTGGAGCAGGTCCAGAGGAGGGCTACGAAGATGATGAGAGGGCTGGAGCACCTCCCTTCTGAGGACAGGCTGAAGGAGTTGGGGTTGTTCAGCCTGGAGAAGAGAAGGCTCAAGGGGCACCTCATAGTAGCTTCTCAATACCTGAAGGGAGCCTATAGAAAGGCTGGGGTAGGACTTTTGAATAGGGTCCAGGATGGCAGGACTAAGAGTAACAGATGCAAACTGGAAGAGGGAGATTTAGGCTGGAGATGAGAAAGAAGTTTTCTACTGTGAGGGTGGTGAGACACTGGAAGAGGATGCCCAGAGGCTGTGGATGCCCCCTCTCTGGAGGTGTTTAAGGCCAGGCTGGACGAGGCATTGAGCAACCTGGTGTAGTGGGAGGTGTCCCTGCCCGTGGCAGAGGATTGGAACTAGATTATCTTGAAGGTCCCTATCAACACAAACCATTCTATGATTCTATGAAAAAGAGACGTGTCCCTCCCCCCAGCCCCGTCAAGAGTC
>VZTY01010876.1:3351-25375 GCA_013400935.1 Turnix velox
TGTGCTTGGGATTGCTTCCACCCAGGTGCAGGACCTTGCACTTGGCCTTGTTGAACTTCATGAGGTTGGCTTGGGCCCACCTCTCAAGCCTGTGGATTTAAGTCCTTCACTTCCTAGTATAAACTTATTCCTTCCTTTTCAACTTTATCACAGCAGAAAATGAAAAATTTTAGTTTATTCATTTTTCTTACTCTGTTTTGTCAAGCTGCCCTGATAAAGAAGAAAGTTCTTCATCCATTGTTGACAGTGAGTTTAACCAGAGAACAAAAGGACAAAAGAGAAGGTCAAGGAGGCATGAGAAAGAGAAGCTGTAATCTTACAGGCAAAAATGCAGAAAATGTTTTGTTTTTCTCTTTTCTTTTCCCCTCCAACATCACACTAATGCTAGAATTGTATATAGACACCAGAGGAGAGGACTTGTAACAAAATAGTATCTCACTATTGCTGGTATTGTATATAAACACCAGAGGAGAAGACTTGTAACAAAGAAAAACTTGTAACAAAGTCCTATTACACTATTGCTGGAATTGTATATAAACTCCAGAGAAGACTTGTAACAAAAAAACCCTGTAACAAAGTAGTATTACACTATTGCTGGAATGGTATATAAAATCCAGAGGAGAGGGCTTGTAACAAAAAAAAACTTGTAACAAAATAGTATCAAGGCCAAATGAACACTTGGCTTCATCTCAATCCAAAAGAAAAACAAACTTCAAGGCAGGGAAGAGCAAACAGTGGGAAGGGTGACCATTTGCAGGCAAAAAAGGTCAGACATCTGAACAAACAAGCTGGGGAGGGGAGTTTCTCCAGGCAAACACTTCCCTTGGGCAAAGGCCTTACAAAGACACTTTGCCAGGTGAAAATGCAATACATTGCCAACCTTCAAACCATACCACTAGGCAGGTGATACATCCTTTTAGGTTACCAAAAGTTAGACTAGAGCAGAACTTTCCTAGACCCCTAAGAAAGAGAAGGGATTTGGCTTCATCAGGCTTCAGGTCCACTTTGGTTGAAGATGCTCGGCCAGCCCAGCACAAATGTTCTTCTTTTCCATCCCAAAATGCTCAGCCAAGGGAGGAATGACCAGCAAGTTAAAAAATAAAAGTACTGTAACTGTAGCAATGAAATTAATATTATTCCTTACAAACCTTGATATAAAAAATTAAGTTAAAATGCACCAAATTTAGAAGAGGAGTTATCTAGAGACAGAAGAAGAAGGAAGCCTATTCAAAGTAATTCAATAAAAAGCTAAACTAATTTACAAAAAGAAGAATCTCATCATCCAGAAAACACATTTTAAATCATTCTTCTCCAGTGACATAAACACAGAGAAATTATAAATTCAACACAGAGGTTGAAAGTGGGTTATTTTCCTCCTAATATTACCAGCCCTAGGGAAACAGAGTCTAGTTTCAAAATGTTCAGAGGGTTTTTTTATTGAAATGACCTTGTCAAATTTAAAGAATAAGCTATGCAGACTTGTCCAGTGGATGACTCCTGAAACCCAATTATGGAGCATCTCTGTTTTCAGAAGACAGAATGATTAGGGAAAGCAACTTAAAGGTGAAAATATACATGTGAGCCAGAATCAGAATTCAAAGGTATTTCCAGTGCATGAGTTACATTTCAATGCAACAACAAAAGAAATGGGGGCAACCTTTTTTACTTCAGTGATCTTTTAATCAGAGGAAAAACAGGAGAAAGAGCTCTCATCAACCTAATTAGTTTTCAACTTCGAGTACAACTCAGTGAGTAAATAAGTGTAATAGAGCAAAATAATTTGATTTTAAGCATCAGGTATCTAATAAAATCTCAGTTTCAAATCTCTGATGACATATACAGGATATTTGCTATTTCCTTTCACAGGTGTAGCACAACATTCCTATATATAGGAATACCCTACCTGAGGAGCAGAAGAGCAACTCTTTTGGCCTTAACCACAGACTCAAAGAGGCTGAAATCCAGCAAAGACTTTTCAAAGTCCTCAGCAAAGCCATCAGCCAAAGGCAAGCAACCAGGCCAACAAAAATAAGTCCAAGCCCTCAAATGAGAATATGGTATTTGGGAAGACTAAGCAAAAGCAACATTCAATTTATTAATACCAGGTAATACAGTGCCTTAACACTTCACAGAATCACACAATGCCAGAGATTGGAAAGGACCTTGAAAGATCCTCTAGTCCAATCCTCTTGCCAGAGAAGAAACACCTAGATTCAAAACCTAGAGGGTTTTGAATGTCTCCAGAAGAGATCCCACAACCACGTCCCAGTGTTCTGTCACCCTCACTGTGAAAAAGTTTTTTCTTATATTTCTGTGGAACCTCCTGTATTCCAACTTGCACAGTTTGCCCCTTGTCCTATCATTGAATGTCAAGAAGTTTGTGATTTGGACTGTTTTCTCACTACTTGTTTTGGAAAAAGCTGAAAACCAGATTGTTACAGAGCTCTAACGTCTCCTTCTCCATTTAGAGTCAGCTAAACCCAGGTCTGTTTGCCAAAAATCCTTTCTCAATCTACCCTCTTCCAGTTGGAAGCCAATATCCCTTGATCTCTATGACTACATGTCGAACCATTAAAAATCCATTTAAAAAATTCATTAAACAGTGTCAAAACAGAAAGATTAATGGGATTCTGCTCCTGAAGTATCTCAGAATTAAACAAGATCTGGCATAAAACAAGCCACTTTGGAGATTACAGGAACTCTCAGATAACTGCTTATGTTGAACAGTGATGTTCTGGGGAATAAAGCTGCAGATGTTACATAGGTCTGGAAAAGGCCTCTGAAAATATTTCTCTGTAATACAAAGAGAACAACCACGGATGACTAGATGCAAAACAGATCTCTTAAGAAAAGTTTCATACCCCTTCTCATTCAGAGACCAGTTATGGCTTTGGGATAGCTCTGTTTGCTTTTACAACTCCCAAAACAAATTAAAAAAGGCAAACAGAAAACCAAAAACCCACCAAATCGAATATAATGTTTGAAGAATTTTTAACACTTCTGTGTTAAATACATCTTATGGTTGGTATCTACTTCTACTCCTAAGTAGGAAACTGCAATTTCTATCTTAAAACTGCATATGCTTTGGAAATCATTTATTCACCCTGACACACAGAGAGTGCTGCTTTACAACATAAAATACTAACTCTACTAGTTATCCATTCACCTTTCTGAAAAGAACATAAGTAGTGCAGGATTTGTTTTTGTTTTATGTGAACTTTAGAACCTATATAAGTGCCTTCTGACAACAACTCAGATAGGAGGAACCCTAATGGTGGGCCCTTCACAGTATCTCCACTTTGAGTACACCCACAACTGATTCCCAAAAAGGTAAGACATAGTAATTCAATATTGATAGTGGCAAAAAAAGGAGAAAATAATTGCCCTTTTCCTCTAACAGCAGCACAGTTACTTCATCAACAAATTAAAAAGAGTTTTCAAGGGCAAAGTAAGGAAAGACCACAGAATTCCTCCCTTTCAGAGCATGACAATCTGCTTTCTATTTTATCAAATTCTTAAGGCCAGCACTGTTTGCTAACACTTCTAGGGTCTGAAAGACCTTTATATCTCCAGAGAATGACACAATAGTCAGGGATGGAAGGGATCTTTAGGATCCCTGAGTCCAACACACATGCACAGAGGATACCAGCTTGCTGTAATTCTGTTCTACCAGGTTGGGGCAGGGAATTCTCCACGGAGCTGCAGGCTCCAAGCTCACCTCTTTCACCTTGTAAAACTGTGTGAACAAACCCACAACCTTTACATGCAAGCACTCTCCCAAGGCAAAACCAATGCACACTGTACATTTTATGTTCCATATAACCAGTGCTTGAAAAACAGCACAGTCATTTCACAAATATTATAAAATTAAAGCCTGTCTCACGTGTCCAAAGTCCATTATCTACAGGGCAGCTTTGCATCAACTGCATCAGGAACATAATTTTGAAATTACAGTTTTGTATTGGTTATTTGTAACTGGTTCCATAGAAAATAACTGAGTGGCACAGTATTTTTAGAACACAAAGTGATGAGAGCAGAAATTTTGACTATTATAGGCACTTAATGGCAGACAGAGATCAAACTCATCAGGATCCAACTGCCATGGCCTCAGATGGTATCAGCAATACCTTCAATGCAGGTCTGAGTGGCTTTGAAAGGAGACACTGTGAGGTGAGCCTGCAGATTAAAAAGGAAATTTCAAGCCTTTAAAAGAGTTTACAGGGTTGAGATAAATGAGCACAGGTGTGACCAGTTTATCTGGAATTAGCATCAAAATCTGGGACTTTGAAGAACTCAGAATGTTCAAAAGTCTGTAAATAAATTAACTTAGTGAAGGAAAACAGCCCGTTAAAGATCTCCATTACTCAGGGGTTAAGTTTCCTGACCACAGAAGCAAAGATTAAAGCTAGACAAAACAAAGATATTTCTTCCAAGAGAACATGCCCAGAGAAAGCAGGATTAACCCTGAAGCTTTTGTGCTCTCTGCACATTTGCAACTCTGTTCTGACTTCATTTTTGCAGGAAATGCACAATCTCTGCATTAAAGCATCACACAATAAGCGAAAGCAGAAATAAAAAGAAAAAAAAAAGAAACTCCAATCCTTTGGGAGGGAAAAAGGACTTCCCAGGAGTATTGTTAATCAATACAAAACTAATATTATAGACACTTAAATGATAAGGCAGATAGATGTGATTTGGTGTCTCCCTGAATACAAAATACCTGAGCTTCCCTGGAAAAAAGTCCATTCTTTTACATGCTTGAAGCCTACTGAACTATTTGCTTTCTTCAAAGGGGACAGCAAAATAACCCAGTCAAATCTTTCAGGTGGTTAAACACTGAAACAAAGTTTTAAAAGGTTGAGTTCCTTTATCTGAACCTCACAAGTGCCACCCCAGCAAGTTACCTGAAGTGAATAATGAGAATGTCTCCTAAGACAAAGGGTCCTCTCTGATTTCTGAGAATGACAGAAAACTCATACTGTTCTTGCTGATTCATGGTGTTGCACTCTTAACAGGGAGATTTGGACTCCTCTCTGTGGATGTCTACTCTATGAAAGAAGAAACATGGCAGGAGAAAATGAGAAAACTCTATTTGAAATCAGGAGACTCCCATTACTATGATTCAGCCCTTGAGACAAGTGGGACATGTATCTGGCTTTTCCCAACTGCATGAGAAGTGCCCATTCAAAATCAGAAATAAAACAAAACTATTTTAAGAAGTTTTAATTTCAGATAACTAATTAGAGCAAAAAAATAATAACGAACACATAAAATGCAGTTTTAAATAAGTTAATTTGCATGATTAGGTATCAATTCTTCTATCAACATTTTTAAAAAATATATGTATTTCTTAGTGGAGAGGACATTTAAGCACTGCTCACTTTCAAGGACATATTTCAAGTGATGCACCTATTATATAAACATTCATCCACGTTAACTTTCTATACCAAGTATTTAATAAGCAAAGAGTCAAACAGAAAGAGAGAGAGCAGATAAAAGAGACAGAAGGACAGAGAGAGAGTATTTTGGGATTCTGTACCACCACTTTGCTTTATTTTGCATTTTTCCTGCTTTTTTCATTATCCCACAGTGTATAAACAATCAGTAGTCCCAAACCATCACTCATAACTTCAGGTATATATATATATATACACATATATACATACACACAATAGATGGATTATATAAATTTAAGAAAAATAAATAACAAGCATANTATAGGGATATATGGAAATTATCATTACTAGATGGATTATATAAATCTAAGAAAAATAAATAACAAGCATATTACAGCATAGCTGAGCATATCAGCAAACATTGCATTTACCCATGCAAGAGAACATTTTTCACATAGCAACAGAGAAAAGAGCAGAAAATAAACAGTCAAGAGGACTATAAAGGAGCACTTGAAACAGAAAATGCTGGAAGTAGATTGGAAGGTTTTCTACTGTAACAGGAACCTCTTGAAAAATATATTAATTTAAAAAACAGAAGATTTAACTATTCAGGACGAAGAAAAAACAAGAAGAGTTGCTTAGAAAGCAGACAATTCTTCAATAATCTACAAGGGTTTCTGGACATCAGTCAGCATGAGGTTAGGAAGCCAACTGATTCAGAAAACAGGCAGTGCTTGTGAACAACAGCAAAATTGCTTTTGGCCATAAAAATGTCGATTAAATAATATTCCACATAGAATAAATGATATTTCAGTGGCAATACAAATAAAACCAGAATTACCTACTAATAATCTAAGACATTATTTAATCTTATCAAAACAAGAACAGCAGCCTCACAAAGAAAACACTTTATGCCTCTTGGTTAGCAGATATATTTGAAAGGATAAATGCAAACCAGAATTAACAGCATTAACATCTGCTTGCAATTATTTTTCTCTACTTCAAGCAACATCCTCCCACTCCCTAATGACAATGCTAGAAGACAGACTTGCAATGGTAAATGTCAAAGCAAATACTTTCATTTTGTTAAATCTAAATGACTTCCACTGTCCTTCCATCTCCCTGGCTGGGGTTTCAGCACCCATCACTGAATGATTTCCAAAAGTTACATACTTCAAAGGTAAGTAGAATTCCGTGGCTGAAGTTAAAGTTGAATTCAACCACTGAGTTTTCCCTAGTTTTGAAGCACATAACTTACAATTACTAAAGCTGCCTATATAATCACATGCAGTATATCCTGGAAGACATCTTTTAGAAAAGAAAACACTTCCTTTCATCCAGCAGTAAAGTATTTCCCAATACAAATCCAGTTTTCCTTTTGGCATGCTACCAATGCTCTCCACCACACGGAGCAGCAGAAATGTAGCTGTTAACAAAGTATCATGTTCACAGTCTCTTTTCCCCATGGCACACTGCTATTGGGCAAAGAAAACCCAGACTATGAAGCACAGCTGGTGGTTCCACTGCATTCCCACCAAATAGTATTTATACCCCATGGAATACATCCCCCCAACACTCCACACAAAAAAAAAGAACTATAGACACACTGGATTTCCATATACTTCTAAATCTTATCAATAGGTGATAATTGTCTTTCAGAATTATCTTTTTCTGTTAAGAAAATAATTAAGTAAACAATAATTAATTAGTATTGCTCAACATGCTAACTGAAAACTATTTTTGTGGGACTCCAGCATTTAAACTTCTGACTAGGAAATAGAGGAGAGCCCTTCAAAATAATCCCTCAGACAAACTCACCCTCCTGTGCCACCCGAATTTAATGCAGAGTTTTAAACACAAACAATGAAAATGCTTTTTTTTTTTCTTTTTTTTAAGGCTACTACTATCTTCCCTTTAAAAATATGGTCACATCCAAAGACAATTCTATTTCTATTATCTTCTTTTTATGTGGTTACAAGTTCCATTCTTTAAGACTCTTCCAGCACAATGCAGACATTTCCATGCAGCCACTGCCATCAGAAACACTGGACTGACCAGCTGTGGGATTTCTCAAATTCTCTGCTATGTGCTAATACAACACTTGAAGACAAGAATGTAAAGCACTTATTGAAAGGTGCTAAAACTTAGTAAAGGTTTATTTTCTTTTCTTTTCTTTTGCTTTTTTACCTTAAAGAGTAACTGAGTTTACCTTTCTGAAATTCAGCCTCACATAATGAAAATCTTAGCGTGCCACACACATAGCAAATATTCATCAGAACTAAATGTCAGCAGTAACAGACCCTTAGTCTGAAGGAAGGGAGGGAGGCTAAAGAGCAGTTGGTCAGCTGCCTTTTAAACACACTTTCATAGAGAAAAAATATTTGAGATAGGAGGAAAGCCTGTCCTCTGCCAAGTGGCTGAAAAAGGATTCTATAGCTCCAGGCTGTAAGTTCTACCAAAGCCATTATAAAATAAGCTCTAAGCAGAGACCTCACTCAGAAAGAAAACACCCAGCCTGAGGTATCATTAATTTAGCATTAAATCTTCAACAGGAGAGCAAAACTGCTAATCCTGCCTTCCCAACCAACCACCCTGCAATCAGGAAGGTTATTTTTCACCTCTTGACAGTAAATTCAAGACCTAGTGTACAGAGGCGTGAAGGAATCAGCAAAGTCTTTGGCTCTTATCAGATCCATTTCATTCCATGCTCCTGGCAGAAACCTATTGTCACAATGGCTTTTATATGCACAGCAATCTTGATTTTCTAAAGAAGGAAGACATTAGCAATGGGATTTTTTTTAATGTTTATAAATTTTATCTATAACTAGATAACAAAGACAAAAAAAGGAAATAACAACTCCACAACTAAAACTCAAACTATTCTACAAATCTCATTATTTCATTTGCATATTAATACAGGAACTAGATTCAATTTTTACTTCCACTTGAACTAACAGAAACTGACACAGCAAGAAGAAACTTCCAAACCATGGATTTGACTACAAAAGCTGCTTCGATACATCACTTTGGAAAGTAAAAAGATAGATTTTCTCTACTGCAGTTCCATTGAGTTCAGTGAAGCTTATTTACAAGAGATTAGTATTTAACCCTAAGTGAGTTTTAGCACCGAGAAAAGAGCAATTTAACTAAGTAATTTAGGGTGCTGAAATTCCTTCTAGTTTGTAGTACCAGTGAATAAAACAGTATTTCCCTTCCATTTACCACATGTCTTCTCATGTTTTCCAAAGGCTTTTAATCCTCTCACGAATATTACTTGTTGACATGAAGATTGCTTTGCTTGAAAGATGCCCATTGTTATTTTTTTTAATGCCAGCTTGAGGCATCAAGACATATCTTTTAAAAAAATAAAAATCTTTTACAATGGGGAAATAAAGGAATTTCCATTAAGGAGAAGAGTACCTATATAAACTCAAAAATAAATTCTGTTCCCCAAAGTCAGGCACAGTCTTTGCAAGATTATTTAAGATACAAATCGCCTGCAGCTTTCTTTGAAAATCTCATCAATCCTTTTTGTTTAATTCCATCTTTCTGGTAAACAGAGAGCTGAGGACATTTCTTTACATCATGAGCTTGAAAACACAATAACTCAGCCATCATTAATATATTATATTAATCAGTACAGGCATGAATACATAAAGAGTGTTGTTCATCACAACAGCCCTCATTTGCAAGTGATTTCTGATTCTCCATTGTTTCCCAGTTGTGTGTACCACCAGGGAGATGATAATGAAGGAATGAAGCTAATGGAAATAATTAATGGTAACTACCAATGTATTTGCTCATTATTTAAGGTAGGAATGGATGTAGCTATATGTTGTCACAGGGAAACTGCAATTTTTTTCCTCTCAGCTGTTTTAATCTCCATTAGAAAGTACACTAAACACAAGTTCATTTATGGGATCAAAAAAATTAGCTCTAATTGCTCTATCTCCACAACAGTCCATCATCTCCACAACAGTAACTGGATAGTAACTTCAGTCTGCTAGAATAAGCTTACTTGCTGAAAAAAAATAAACCCTGCTGCATAAACAGAAGACTAAAGGGAAGGATCCAATAAAAATATAGTGGGTGAAAAAAGATAGCAGACCTGGGGGCAGCAAGGCAGAAAGGTATTTCTTTTTAGTGATGACAAAAACCTGGTTTCTGGAGCCAAGTCCTAGGGTTTTATCTCCAAAATGTAAGTAAATATTGTCAGATTCCTTCTTGAAAGATGCTGCAGAGATCTTTCAAGAGGTCAAACAGGCTCTCGGGTCAAATTATTTTCCAGATTACAGCTCTATATTACTAACTTCTGAGAAGACATAAACAATAAGACTATATCAGCACATGCTTTCCACACAGATATAAATTTAAAAAAAAGGATATGAGTTACTTGAGAAAAGAGAACTATAGCAAGCAGTAGGAAGTTAATAGGAATATTTATAAACCAGTGCTTTACTGAACAGACAACTGAATGCTGAGCACCTTGCAAGAGCAAGCTCTATGTTCTCAATTATTTGAACAAGTGTCATTCTCACACAGGCCCTGTTTAGCAAACTTGCTCTAGGTCTTAACTGCAAGACAAGAACAAGCTCAGATGCTGCATTATCATTGCAAAGAGAAGTGCTTTAGAGCTAGCAGTGGACTTGAGCATTCAGTTTATGTGCACACCTAAACTGAAGCTTCACAATGTTAAATAACATCTTGCTGCACCTATTGAAGCAGTTACATCATAAGTTATCTTTCCCTCTGGCTTCTTATTTGACAGGCTGCCTTTAACCATTTATTTTGGGTGCACCCGCATCAAAACTATTTTGCCTTGATGATAAACAAGATTAAAATCCCCCATGTAAGAACTGACATGGGCTCAAGCAGGTCAGCACATTATCTTGAGATCTAGGTGCCTCCACTTATTTTTCTAACATGATTAAGATGAGTCCAGTCATACAGCTAAGCAGCACATTTGGCAGAGGGCTGACCTGACGTGAGGACACTCTCTGCAGGTTTGATTAGCACAGCACCATCAAATTGAAGGTTCTGCTGGTGGACATGGTGGCACAGACAGCAAGTAGAGCACAAGGAGCACTTGTGATTCTGAGCAACTTTCTGCAAAACACTTTTTAAGAGAAGAAGCAGACAACAGAGCTGGAGAGCCCTTCTGAGCTGCAGAGCCACACACTGAAATCTTCATATGGACAAGAGCCACAGATTAAAAAACTCTAGGAGAGGAAGTGTACCAAATACAGAACACAAATGGAAAAAAAAACAAACCCAAAACTCTCTCCTAACCATACCAATACTAGGGTGCTACCCAATTTGCCAGTTGATCCTGACTAGGATAGCCAGTTGCCAGCCTCATCAACTTTCTCCAAGGTCAGCAGCCTTATCTTTCCACCTCCTCAATAAAAGCAAAAATCTTTTTTAGCAACAGACCCTGTCAAATCAGTCAGATTTGAGTCCCCAGATAGAAACCAAGGAGTTTTCTCATTTACATGAGCAAAGAAATGCAAAAACATGTAGATAGAGAAGATTTACATACAGCTGGTCACTTTGAGGCATGGGCAGAGTATCAATTACAGAGATGGTAATTGCAAGGAAATTTCTTTCATGAATTGCAAATCTTAATACTGCTGCTAACTAAATCTCTTTTCAGCTTTTTATTTTGAAGAAAACAGTGTATATGCATTCCATTATAAAAAACAAAAAAAAACCACAATAAACCAACATTTACACAGCCTCAGAATCTTTTCTAAGAATTGCAGCTCACACATCACAGTTTATTTGTAATCCAGGGCACAAATTCATCCTAAAGCACACATTCCCAAAAGTCGTGAAGATAATTATACAGACCAAAAAAACCCACTTTGGATGCTACTGAGAAATCCAGACACATAGGGGGGAAATACAAAAATGTCACAAAGATATGGATAACCATCACACAAACCAGAGAAAACAAGGATTTGCTTGACTGTAAAAGATACAGGAGAGGTAGGAAGACAGGAATGTGCAGCAAATGTTCTAATATAAATATGATGTTATCTAAAACAGAATGCCATCCTGGAATCATCAAACAGATCCCACTCTGTGACACACTGTATGCATTGGGTACTTCTCATTACCCAAAAGGCACAGCAAAACAGAAGGGGTCAGTTAAGAGGAGAGGAAACAGAGATAAGAACTTCTGTACATTGTGGGTAGAAGAAGGTTGGGCTGAAAAGCAGAGGCAGAAGGCAAGTAAAGTATACAGTGACAGAGTTTTTCTTTTTTTTTTTGAAAAAAAAAAAAAAGGGGGACAGGGGCAGGAGTGAAAAATCAGACAATCAAAACTAAAAGGATGAAGATGAACAATGATCAAAAAGAAATATATTTATCTTTCAGTTCTAAGTTAGTTTTAATATTATACTAGCACCATGACCAAAAAAAGAAGAGAAAATAACACTTAACTTATTAAATGTTATTTTCTAAAGCATGTTAAACATAGAATCATAGGCACAAATATTTAATCCAAGAACACACAAAATAAATACAATAATTTGTAAGTAATGTCTGCTACCAACCCCTCATCAGTATTTCTAATAAAGCCAGGAGGTCTACCCAGCCTTCACTTCTGGAGTGAGTTTCCAGAAGCTTACAAATATCCCAAGGATGGATATCATTCTGGTTTCACATCACACACTCACCCAGCAGCTCAGTAACAGAAGCTCAGCTCAGCTAACCTCAGCCACCAGGGACAGAAGGGCACAAAGACATGGGCAGTGTGCCCAGGACCTTGCTCCACACCCCAGCTCCATCAGGCAGTGGGTTACCCTCAATGAGCAATGACCTTCTTTTTAGCACAGGACATGTGGCAGAAGACACCATCTCAGCAAGTACCATGCTTGACTTTAATAACCAGTGCATATAAGCCAGTATTAATATAGCTTTTTTCAACACCCATGGGAACCCATTCTGAGTTAGTCCACACAAAATCAGAGACAAAAAACCCTACTGGTGTGATTCCTTAGGTTCTCTTCTCCTTTTCTACCCACACTCAAGCATAATTTCACTTCAACTGCAAATTTGAATTAAAAAATAAATTAAAGCAAATAGTAAGAAGGGAAAAGGAAACAAAATACCACACAATCAGACATGTGAAAACAAAAGAGCAGCTTCAACTTAAATTCAGATTCTCAGACAGCAGCATTAAGGTTCAGCATTTGGATTGAATAAATGGCAATTCAAATACTTGTGATAAAAATAACTCTTTGCTATAATATGTTTTAAAGTAATGTGACTTAAGGTTGAGAGCTTACTTATCACAAAACATTCATTTCCAGTTAAATTTAACTTGGCAAGGTCTGTTCCACTTAAATATCCATTTTGCCAAGGGGAAAGAAGTTCCTAGACATGGAATTTACATCACTCCTTATATATGGAATTTTATTTGGGTTTTTTTTTTTTTGTTTTCTTTAGTTTTCAAAGGCAGTATTGGCTTGCTTTTTTCCATAAAACAAGGAGTTACATCTCCTCTGCTGCATTTTTTTTTAATGACTGACTGGATCTCCAGGATCACTGCAATTACAGGAATCCTTCTTCTATCTAAACCCTCAAACCAGTAAACCTACACAGCCATAAAATGACAATTCCAATTTCCTTCTGTGTCTGACACAAAGAAGATAACTGTGCATTGTCAGTGGAGTACAGGGGGCACTTTATCACACCAAATGAATTATCCTAGAAGGAAAACATTTAGCTGCAGGAAGCAGAATTTGAAAGCTCAAAACATAATCTCATTTCCAAACTCTTCAAATCCTTTCCAACCTGACCAACTGACTGAATAAAATGCATCTGGATTTCAGCCAGTTGGAAGAGTCACAACAAAAAGCTTGGGGAATAGAGTGACACAGAGAGTTGTGTGTCCATGGGGAGCATCAGGTGGGGCTGACATGCAGCTTATAGCAGAGGCACATACACCTTGTCATTCACTCTGACTTTACAAAAGTTTGATGTTCCAATAAATTAAAGATCTTGCCTATAGCTGCAGTTCAAACTGTGTTAGCAACTACAAAAAATTTTTTCCTATTAATATCTGAAACTCTGATTTTTTTCCTAAGTAAAAACATAGCAGAACAAAGCAGTGGAACTGGACTTACCATTATGAATTTTATCTGTCACACAGTTTCATGAACTTAACTAATAAAGCTAAAACAAGTCCTTTTAAATCCTCCAAGATGAAAACAAAACAAACAGGTATAAAAACAGATTATAAATATGATCCTGCTTCGCAAGAGCTGTGGTATTATCTTCCAGGCACTCAGGAGACAGCAATCCTACTGTTTAGAAATTAAAATTTCTGTTGCACTTGATGGTTTTGATCACAACTTTTTCATTTTCTAACCTGTGTTTCCCACTGCTTATTTTAACAGCACTCTCAGAGGAGGAAATGGAGGGGATAAACACCAAATTAGCAGAGACTACAGCTTACTGAATGTAAAGTGTCTGTAAGATGGTGTAACATACAGACATAACATACAACACTTTTTTTCAAGCTAGAAAAACAGAAGAGATCCAAAACTCTGCACATCAGCTTAGGAATCAAGATGTCTAATTAATTTCAAATGCTGAAAGACCTCCTTCAAGTTCTGTACATCACTTGCATCATTTTACATGGTAACACAGCTCAAAGTATTTCAGAGGTGGAATTACTACTTGTAAAGCTCACTGACCACAGCCTGAAAGCTTCTTATTGCCAAAGTAGGGAAGAACATTCTACCTTCTTCAGGACCAGTTACAATTCCCAAACAGGACCTGCAGCTAATGCAAACTCCTTCCTTAGGATGGTCAGAAAAGAGGATAAAGAAACCACAGTATTTTTAGGTGTAAAATATGGATAAATACTTTAAAAAACCCAAACAACCAACCTAACCAAGCAAAACCAAACAAGAAGCAGAGAAGCACAACTACTGCCAGTCATTTCCCATACACAGCCTCACATACACTGACAATTCCTAAATTACACCTCCTCCTTAGGGAGTTCCCAGAAAAGCCAGAGAGTGTAAGACAGCATTTCAAAACATCTTTGCTAAACAAGTATAGCTTCTTTCTCAAGCAGCATTAATTTTCAACGTCTGAAATCAATGCTTTCTTTCCAGGGAGAAAAATGATAGTAAGTTGATTGGCTGGAAGCACTCAGTAAGATGTCATAACTCAAATTACAAGGCAGGAACAGAGAGGTATGATTTCCCAGAATACTAGTGTGCTGGAATACTAGAAACAATTTTAAGCATGCCAGTAATCTGCTAATTTTCCCTAAAATTTAGAAGATCCCAGTTTCACATCTCCATTTACTAACAATGCATCTTATCATGATATTTTTGGTATTTTGGTTCTATAAAACCTGGGGCTGTTATCACTTTCTCAATATCTTCTGCAACAGTTTGTTCACCTACAATCCAACATTTGGATTCTGGGATAGCTCATCAATTCCCACTCCAATGAAATAGCAATACAGCAAAGAAAAGAAGCTTTTAAAATTTCAACACAGCCTCATACTGGTTTCAATACTGTTGAAAGTAAAACTTTTCACTTCCCCTTTGATATTACCTGGATCTCAGGCAGAGCAGTAGAAGAATCATTTTGCAGACAAAGAAATAAGCAGACAAAAAAGCCTGAGATGCAATTTATTTCACTATAGTTGGTAGAATTGGTTTTGTTTTGAAGAAAATGATAAAAAAGTAGTGTAGGTTGATTCTTCCTACAAAGAGAGATGGATATCACACAGATACCAGTGCAGACACTACTCTCCTTTAAGAATCACAGAGAAGAGGAGCGTGGCAAATGCTTTGTGAGGTGGATGGAAACCATTTTAACCTTAATATAGCTCTACTCCTTAGACTTGTACTAAAATACTTGTTTTATGCAACATTTTAATACAGACAGAAAATAAAGTGCCAGTCAATGACAAAAATATTGCTTATATCAAGGTTTTGTGCTAATTATCACAAGCTGTAAAACAAGAGCACAACTTTTACAGTGCAAACTGCAACCCCAATGGCACAGCAAAGGTATTTTAGTCAAATAGCTGCAACATTAGCCTGACTTAACAGAATTATTTTGGAAAGAAACAGTATTTACTTTCCACTAAGACTAGTGAATGGAAAATGTACATTCTTGCTCATCTCAGAAACATGTCTCAGCTAAATGACTTGGTTGAATAAACCCCTTATAGTCTGCAGGCACGAAATGTTAATGGAGGGATGAGAAAGGAAACAAACAAATAAAAACAAAGGGAAGGAAGGAAGAAAGAAACAATTTTGTGCAAATTCTCCAACCAGCTTTTACCAGTAATTTCTCATTAATGCCTAAAACAGCTCCCTGGACAGCTCCTGTACTGCCCCAGGACCAGTCCTCAGGAAAACACTGCTGCTTCCAAGTTCTTTTTCCATCCAGTTAAGGCTAATGAGAGCTCTAAATTTAAGCAAGTCCTGCCAGGAGAAGGTCAGGAGATGTTGAAGCTCAACCTGAATTAGTTGGGGGAATAGGTTATGAAAAACAATAGTTTAAGCTGAACTTAGTAAGGCCATCACTGAATTTTGCTCAAATTCTTACAGAAGTTTCAGCTTAGGAAACATGAAAATCCCAACATCCCGTTTCAGTCATTATGGAATATTTGTTTTTAAAGCTGGATTGTGAGGAGACAACAGTGTCACAGAAGTGGTAACTACTCCAGTGATAGCACCAGCTAAGCATACTGCTGGGAGCATTCTATCTAAATTAAAACTGCTAAATTTAAAAAGTTTATTAACACTCACTAGCTCTTCACATATGTTTCAGGGATGAACACAACATATATTTAACATTCTGCAGGAGTTTAAAATGATCCCTCCATATGTCAGAATGCACATAGAAAATTAATGGATCTTAAAAGCTATAATTATCCAAGTTCAAAGAATAAAAAAGGAAAAGCAATGCCAATTCATTTCTACATTGAAAGCTCAGAGAAAGGCTAGACATTGCTCACGTTTTCAGTGTCTGAAGTGGTTTTCATATTCATATGAAGATATTAAACAAGAAGGTATTTAGATGACTTGATGTACAGGTGGCCAGCAGGACAAGGCCAGCTCTGAGGCAGAGCCTTTATCAATCACTTATTCCCTTTCCAGCCTCGTGGTATGTTATAGAGAGCAGAGAGAAAAAGGAATTCACAATATCAGCAAGGTGCTGCATTCACACAGCAAACAGCATCTTATGTGGTCCAGAAAGGGATGTCCCAGAATGGGGGTTCCAGGCTTTAGCACCATGTTTTGCACCCCCTGACTTTGAGCATGGCCTGAAGATGCAGCTAACACACTCTCAAATTCTGAAAAACCTGCAGTAAGTACAGAAAATTAGGTAAAACAGCCACTACCACATAGGTAAAACAGCTATTACCACACAGTGGAGAAGCTTTCATTCCTTTTATTACATGTAGAACCTGAGGAAAAAAATAACTTCAAATACAGCAGTCCTTGCTGTAATGTTAAGGTATATAGTCCCATAATTTAATGTCATTCCACTTCAAGTACCAATTTACCTAGCCAAGATGTTGATCCTGTGCAACTTCCTTTCAAAGAAAACTTTAATCAGATGGCAAGGTACTATTAAAATTTGTCAGAAGTTCAAATATGATTAGTCTTGGCACGGGTGCATATGAAAGTTTCTACAGCTAAATATGGACAAACTGACTCCATAAATTAACCAACTTGATGTGAACAAGGTGGAAGTGAGATTTTAAGGAGGTATGCGATGGTGCTCCTTTGAGAAATAAGACATAGCACAGAATAAATAGATGAAGCAAAACAGCAATCAGCAAGATGTGCATCCCCAGCAGCACACAGCACAGGACTACCTTTGGTGATGTAGGCCACAGCAGGCTCTATTTTTAGGCTTTTGATGCACAAGATTGCAGTGGCACCTTGATACATGACCTCTGACAAATGCTTAGGTAGGTGATGCAAACAACAGTCCTGAAAAGCCCATAAATCATCTCTGTGTAGCAATTCTGGCTAAGGGAGCAATACATTTTCTAAATGAGACATTTCTGTAAACCAAACTGATTTTTTTTTTAAGAGAACAGCTATTCTTTGACAATGCAGGTGGTAGCAAGAATGTCTTAAGTGCTTAGATCTTGACTTTTGTGAATGTAGGTCAGTTCCTTCGCAACACGCAGCCCATCATGCCCCAGCTCTTGAAAGGATTCCCTTTCAGCAAAATTTCATTAGGTATATGGGGCAGACATTCTAAAATTCCCCTGTATTTTGCTAAAACCCTCATAATTCTTATAAAACCCACTACACAGAAATACACAAAAACACAGACTCTCTTATGCCAGTTCCAAAAAAGCAGAAGAAAAAATATGCAAATGAACAAATGGCTTTTTTAAAAGCAGATCATTTTTAGGAACCTGTTTATTATGCAGCAAAATATTAACATGATTGGCTCACTATGAAAAGGGCTGAAGAGGTTTATCAGTGATGCACAGTTGCACAGGATGGCATTATTTGAGCTAGCAGTGAAAAGTGATCCACTGGCATTAGTAGGAGTTTACAAAAGGGCAAAAATAAAAAATTCTGATTTTTTTTTTCAGTAGTGGGAAGTAAGAGGAAAGGACAAGACAAGAGAGGGCCTAAATGAGCTGTCTTTACTTCAAATAATCCAGGAACTCCCCACCTCATCTCAGTTTCAAGAACTGCTTTTTGGCCAATTTGATTACAGGGGATCAGCTTTGCCTCTCACTGTAGTATTTGTGGTAAGATCATACTTTTCCACCTTCCTGGAGCTCCACACTTGAAAAGCTTACTGCAGAAATGATGCTCCAAACAGAGAAATCACATCTGATGAGCACATCAGCACAAGCTGGGTCTGACTGTGTGACTGGCTGATGTAAAGAATGATTGGATTCCAGACTAGTGGCCAGCCCAGTGACCCAGCATTTAAACTCTGCATACATCAAGATGTTCACATAGAGAAAAGTTTACATTCAAAGTAGATATAACATCTGATCCATTAAGATTCCCAGCATTTATTGCTAACCTTTCACACTGCTGTAAAAAAATCTTGATGGCAAACATACAGAGCTAGGAATCTCCAAGTCTTGAATCCACTCCCCATCATTTTCTTGAAGTCAAATTCGAAATGTGAAGCAGTGTAAAATGCTGAAGCTCCCCCTTAGCAATAAATGAAAGACAGAGAGTAATCTTTGTACATTAAAATTATCCTCTTGCTCTTTCTCCAAAAAAAGCCCAGAAGAAAAATCTGTTATTTGTTTTTCATTACCATGAGCCTGTACAAATAAATGAAAAAGGATTCTGGTGAATGCAGTGAGTGCACAATATCCAGAGGCAATTATTTTGCATATGTGTTACTATAGACATGGTTACCTTCTTACAAATTTTTGAGGAAAAAGAAGAAGGGAAGAAAGAATAAAGAAATTCTCCAAAATAAGTCATTTGATTGATTCCTCAAATTAAACCCCATTGAAAATTCCTTTCTCTTTTAGATACCTCATAAATAGTTGTGAAATATCAGAGAAACGGAGATTTTTCTGACAAGGTACCAGTGACACAGAGGAAAAAAAATTCACTACAAAAACTATTCCTACTGAAGAAGAATTCCTCCCACTATTCTTTGAAAATCTTCTACTGAATTTGGTATTGTTCTTGAATTATAAGAGACAACTCAAAAGCCTGCTCTTGAAGGCAGATGTGATGAATACTTCCTTATGAAATACCTATGACTGGTAAACTTCAAATAGTTCCACTAGTACAAAAACCTGCAGTTAAATCACTCTTCAAGGTTTGATTTCCCTCCATCTCTTTCTCATGTCACCAGAAACGGACTTAAAACAGTCCACATTCCCTTCTTTTTAAAGCTTAAACAGCCCACTGCCAATTCAAAGGTTCTAAACATTCTTGTTTTATTCAAGCAGCTTTACCCACTCCAAAAATCAAAATTAATTTCCATGGATATGAGCCACTGCACAGCCAACTGCCACTGGAAACATATGAACTCAAATACTGATTTGTTACAATCCCCAGAAGCACCATTCACAGGGCAAACCCTTGCTAGTGACACAAATTTGCACTTTGAGGGCCCAACTGTCACTGCCTCATGTGCTGAGATGGATGGAAGGGCTCACTCGAAGAGCAGCACGAAACACAAATATGAAGCGTCAAAATAAGTTTCCTTTCAGCTCATCAGTCTTTGTTATCACTTACCTAAAAACCAAACAAAAGTATGTTCAGTAACACCACCAATTTCAGAAACTCTTGGAAACACTTTATGACTTGCAGGACCACTAACAAATCAACACCCAGCACATTCCCTCCATAACCAGACTATTATTCCTTCATTGCCATGAACATCGTCATGAAATGATAAATGTATTATTAAAGTTCTCCATTTTGAAGGGCTTTTCCTATGCCAGTGTCTCTTCTGCAAACATCTGTGTGCCACGCTGCTTTCAAATAATTCAACAATAAAACCATAATTGCTGGATTAACAGGAAATAAAATTTCAGGAACACGGTATCATCTTACTGTATTTAGTAACCACACTGGCTCGCTTGACCTAAAGACCTTCAATGAACGTGACTCCAAGGAAGCAGACCTGCAATGCACACTACAAAAAGCTGTATTACCCAAAGCATCTCCAGTTGTCTGATGCACACAGGCATTTATCAACCATCAGTCTCCCCAGTGAAAAATTTTTTCTCAGATTCTGCCCTTAAAAAGGTGCAAGATACAAAAAGGAAAGCCCAAGTTGTTTGCTCTGCTCAGAACTGAAGACAGCACGCCCATCTGAGAATGTGACACTGCACCAACAACAGTCCCAGATTAAAATCAACAGAATTTAAAACCAAGAAATATGATTTTCCTAACTGCTGCTGCCTTGCACAGTTTAAAGGGGAAAAGAAGAGAACACACACATGCCTTGATCCAACATATGAGGCAACCAACCAAGAAAGATGTATTTCTTTTGCAAATGATTGTGAAGATGCAGGAAGTTATCTGCATTACATGCACATTTTAACAAGCACACAGGCACTTACTACTTGCACACCCAGAAAAAACAAGGCATTGAGAAGGTGGCACAAAAGCCACACATCTCTAGCCACAAACTTTCCTGCAGAGATGGAGAAATCCGTACCATCAGTGAGAGCTGCGCACTGCTGTTGTGCTGGACAACACTGCTGCTGGAAGAATTAATCATTCAGAGATCAACAATTGGTTCTTTCATGTCCCTGCCTTTCTCAGAGCAGAACATTAAGTGTTTTTTTTCCACCTACTGATCCTGATTTTTCAGCTACATGAAGCAAAAACTGCAGAGCATCCATATTTCCACAATGCATCTCATTAAAAGAAATAACCTTGACCAGAGAGCAACCTATCTGCTTCCAGGAGCTTCAGAACTTTGAGGGTTTCAAGAATTGACTTCACACAAAACACTGTAATAAAAAACACAATCAATGAAGCCATGAAAAAACTGTGGAAGGCAAACTGAAGCGCACCAAAGTCCCTCTTTCTGGCTCTCTACCAAAGGAAACTAATCCATGAGATAGCTGACCTTTCACCAAGTGAAGTTTTTAGGACTAAATACCTCTGCTAATCAAAAACTAAATTGCACGTATACATTAAACAGCATCTTTAAGATTAAGCTGCCTTCCAGTTATCCCAAAGACCCAGCCGCTACCCACCCAAAGGGAACGTGGGGGTTTTGATGATCACTGCAGAGAAAAGGCGAGGAAAGGGACAGGAGCGATTCACCACTCTCAGGGTGACAGCAGCGGGGGAAGGAAGAGTGGCTGAAAGAGAAGACTATCAGGGGAGTCATTTCTCCCACTTCTGCGTTACTCGCGTTTGTCCTTCCCATCCCCAGCCCCGCAGAGGCCTGACAGGTGACACGGGACGGAGCTGTGTCCACCCCGCCCCGCCTCAGCCATCCCCGTCCTGGGGCCACGGCCGGGCCCCGCGACCGCTCCGTGAGCCTCGGGCCCCGAAAGGAGAGTTGGGGTCCGGCCCCACCTTGCGGGGAGTCCTGCGGGAGGTGGTGGGGATGCTCCAGCCCTGCCCGGGAGAGTCCCGTACGCCTCTCCCCAGGGACAGCAGCGGCTCCCGAGGGCAAAGCCCCGCGGACACCAAGCCGGGACCGCTGCGGGATCAACGGGACCGGCCGAGCCGGCCCCACCCGCGGGGTAGAACCGCGGCCCCGCCACAGGGCGGAGAAGGGGACCCCCATCCCGCCCGGCCTCCCGCCCGTCCGCCCTCACCGTCGATGTTCTCCCGGTCGCTGATGTGCTGCAGGTTGCAGCCCGTGTCCTCCCGGCTCAGCTCGGCCTCGGGGCGGTAGGACTCCAGCCGGGAGTGGGCATTCCTCCGCAGCTTGGGACTGGAGGAGACGCAGCAGGAGGTGGTGTTTCCCATCTTCTCGGCCCGGCCCTGGCTCGGGAGGCGGCGAGGGGCGGCCGGTCAGCAGGGCCGGCGGGAAGCCATGGGCAGCGGCGGAGAGGCGGGGGAGCGGCGGGGGAAGAGGCGGCGGCTGCAGCGCCCTGAGGCTGCACTGCCCGGAGGGTCCCCCCGGCGGCTCATCCGCGGGGGCAGCCCCGCAGCGCG
>VZTY01010876.1:25560-70626 GCA_013400935.1 Turnix velox
GGGAGCTCAGCCCCGCTACCGGGCCAGGCAGCGCTGCGGCTGGGGGCGGACCCGCGCGAGTCAGCCTGGGCGCCGGATGATGGCCCCGGGCGTGCCGCATGCGGACCCTTGTGCTTCTCTGCTTCTTCGGATGATGATGGCCCTAGGAATGATGATTGTGGCCCTGGAGGTGCTGCTCGCTCCTGTGGTGTTCTGGCCCTGGTGTTACTTTTGGCCTGGGTGATGCTGCTGGCCCTGCTGATGCTGGTCCTGGGGATAGTAACGTTGGCTGTGGGAGCGCTGCTTGCACTTGTAATGCTCTGACCCTGGGGATGGTAGTGAGGGTGGTGAAACACTGGAACAGGCTGCCCAGACAGGTTGTGGATGCCCCCTCTCTGGAGGTGTTCAAGACCAGGCTGGACAAGGCACTGAGCAGCCTGATGTAGTGGGAGGTGTCCCTGCCTGTGGCAGGGGGGTTGGAACTCCATGATCTTTAAGGTCCCTTCCAACCCAAACTATTCTATGATTCTATGATGACAGCCCTGGTGATGCTCTGCCCCAGTGGGCATCTGAGCTTTGGGTTCATTCCCACAGCTTGTCATCCTTATGGAAACCCAGCACAGCAGCCACCATCTCCATTTGGCCCCTGCCCCCCAAAGGCATGGCAGGCACAGCCCAGTCAGTCACACCACTAGCCCCAGAGCTGTTGTGCAGCTCTCAGCAGGACATTTTAAGCATGTTTCTTAGCTTTTTAAAGCATGCACAATTTCTTTGAAATGTGGATAGGAATTCCTTTAAACTGACAGTGTCAAAGATCACTGGCCAAAGAGGAAGGAGGGTGTGTAATGGAGCCTTGTGCATCACTTTGCCTTTGTTCAGAGCTTTCCCAGCCAAGACCCACTATTTCAGCATCACTGTAATACCAAAGATGGGGCATGTTTTTTGTTAGGGGTTTTTTTTCAATTTTTAAAAACTGTAATCTAAGGAAATCTCATGACTACCGGACGACTGAGTCATGGTAGTTGAATGGTTACATTGATAATTTGATGAGAAGAAAACATATTTATGAGCTTACAAAAGAAGCTTTCACTTTCAGCCCCACATCCAGAGAACCATTACTTGTTACTCTACTCATGGCATCTGATGTTTTCATCAGACCTTCTCCAGTCAGATGACTGCATGAAAACTTCCATATTTTTGTCCTAGGTTTTTTTTTTCAGAGCATGCATGTTAAAGAAGAATTAATTATTAATTTTCAAGTGTCTTTGAATGCTTGATGCAAACATACCTTACTGAGTTACAATGAACAAGAAAGTAACATAATGATGTTTTTAAAGGCTTTTTAGAAGGAGTTTTCTGTAACTAATTTTGTGATACCCCCAAACAAGCATGGACAAGTTCTATAGTTACACTGTCCCTTTGCATTTGAGTGAGATTCAAGAAGAATGAGGACAAGTTTAGTGTCTTTTGTTTATCAGTGTCTTCAGGATCTTGCACTCAAACAAAAGGAAATATTTGCTGATGATCTGGTTTAGAATGTTTTATAGGATGTCCTGCTACCCAGAGCTTTCCACCACCCTGTAGGTCGCTATTTGCTGGGGGTGCCTTGGCTCCTTCTTCCAGCACCTCTGGCTCTGCTACTGCCACAGCAGTCTCTCCACAGCAGTCCTGGTTTAAATCTGGTCAAATTCCAATTGGGCACAAGCAGCCATCAGCAAGTTTCAAATGCAAATTTGTAAGATTAGATCATATTGGTATATATACAATAGAGTAATAAAATATTACTCAAAGCCTTGCTTGCCACATCTCACAGGAGGACCTCAAGAGAACCAGGGAGAGACCTCAGTGGGAGTGTTACCTGCTTGCTGCCTGCTATGGCTCCCTGTTAAATCCTCTCTTCCTGTAGGGAATCAGGGATAAAAGCCCGCATTAGGGTGGTTTTGACCTGTGCTTTCCCAGCATGGCTTCTTATGGGGCACCAAGTATTACTGTCATTTAAGTACAGGATTGGGTAATGCCAGCTGGGCAGCCTTTATGTCCCTTTGCCTCACTCTACCAATCACACAACATTTTTTAGGCATGCAGCAAATATTTCATAACCCATAATTATTCAGAAAGTTTTTAACAGCTCTAAATCAATTGTAGTAGATCTTTCAATTTAGACATATATAAAAATATATACACATTTTTAAATAAGTCTTAGAACAGGCAATAATATGATGATGGAAATGGCTTAATTGCAAAATCTGCTTCTCTAAGGAGATAAGCAGAGCTTAGTTTCATTAAAAAGGGATGGTTTAAACTTTGGTCTATAGTTAAGGCTAATATTCTAATCTTAAACATTCAAAATGTTTCTAAATAAAAAGTATTTAAAACTTATCAGTTGTGACAGTGTAGTTACCTATTTTCTTACTTACAGTCTTTTGTTCTGAATTCTTCAGGTGCCTTTATTCCCTCTTCTTGCTGAAGTACATTATAATGACAAAAGTGCTACAATACATATTTAAAGTCAAGGAAAAGGAATGCCATTCCAGGGTAATGGTCTCCTGCTGGCATCTAAGAGCTGAGAAAAGTACACAGGTGAAAAAAACGTCAGGAAAGCTTATTCGGTTGTCAGTGATGATGACTTTATCACGGCTGTTTCGAGTATGTGATGCATCATTTCATAAATATTGGTACAGCAAAGAGAGAACAGTTTGCTCTGCCTGACGTCCTTCAATGTCATGCATGTCACAAGGAGATTCTTTTTTTTTTTTTAGCATCTTCCTTTGATTAGAAACCATTCTGTTCTTGAGTATTTTTATGAGCAGTTTCATGTAGGACCCAAGGAACACCATAAAGCTCCTTAAACTGAGGGCAGGCCTTGCAGAATTATTCAGTGCTGAAGCACCTCTCTTTTCAAAGGGCTTATTCTTGTGCAAAGTTTTAAATATGCAACATCTCCACTATGTAGAAAACAATGAATTTTAATAGTTTAAATATTAATGATGAGATGTGACCCATTAAATTTTTGTGCTTGAAATCTTGTGGTAAAATGCAAGTGCTTCAAACCAGCAGATGTAGGTCACAGCTTTGCTTAGATAAGATTTTTATCTATTACAAGTAGATTAAAATGATAAATATTATCTAAAGCTTTGCTACATTCTGCTCGCAAATTAAATTATATGCAAAGCACAACTTACAAGGGGAAAAAAAAATCCTTGGTGGGAGCCCAATCTTTTGATTCTGTTCATTTTAAAGACTAAGGAATGTGTCAAACACCTTCCCCACATCGCCATCTAATGTTTAACAGGAGTCTGACGAGCAGCTGGGGCACACATTCACTTGAAAATGCCATATTGTCGAATTTATGGCCGAGCTGATTGTTGCACAGAGTTTAAGCTAAGGCTCAAAATGAACATTCTTGTGTAAAAAAAGGACCTGGCTGGTCAACCGAGTCATACTCTAAACTGTGTAGATTGCAATAGCTAAATTTCTTCTGACTGTAATATTGAAGACTAAATCAACTAAAACAAATAGGATCTGTAATTCTATTTGTTATTTCTTCTGTTAATTGTTACAAACCTAAATTCGGTAGCAAGGTGGGTTCAGAATGCATCATGCCTGGTCCTGACTTTCACTGTGCCTCGAGAGAGAGAGAATGCATTCATGGATTGTGCCTTAGATTGACACCAATCTGAGTGGTGTGGTTGATGTTGTTAGAATCAGAGAGAAACATGCAAAGAGTAAATCGAGATTTCTTTTGAAGACAAAGAGAGACATTTAGGGTACCAACAGCTTGTACTTTAGTGAAGTGCCTAAATTAGGATATTAATCTCGTGCTAGCCCTCACAAGAGATTGAGAGATACTACTGTTGAAACAATAATCTAGTTATTCTGTATCTTAGAGAGATACTATTCTTACTATTGTCTAATACTACTCTTAGTATTAGAGATACTAATTCAGATTGCAAAATCAAGTTTCTGCTGTGCAGTGCACAGCAACTAGAGGATCCTGTCTTATTTTCATTTACAGTAGAGGAAGAAACAAGTGATTGAAGAATGCAAGTGATACAGCAGAGAGGAGGTGTTAGAACACTTTCCTAAACCTACACACTCCAGATAAGTTTTGTATCTAGCTAATTATTTATTTCCATTATTACCATACTACTCACCGTCTTGAAATCACTGCAGCAAGAGGCAGTTTCCCCTCAGCTAGGGAAAGATTATTCTGCTAGGGAAACCTTACTGTTTAGGTAAAACAGTTCAAGAACAAATATACCAATATATATATAAATTTATATATAACAATTCATAGTTCTGTTGTATTTCTTTGGGAGTGGAAGAAGATGAGATCTGCACCTGGAAGCATCCAGAAACCCTCTCACTACAAACATAAGGGAAGATCACCCTTAGAGCAAAGATGTGCCAGATTAGCAAGTGGTACCATGGAAGCTCTTGAACTAAGGAGGACAGCACAGACAGGAGGATTGGGATGGGAGGACTAGAAACAATGGATATAAATTAGAGGGGGATAGATTTAGACTAGACATAAGAAAGAAATTCTTTACAGTGAGGGTGGTGAAATCCTGGAACAGGTTGCCCAGGGAGGTTGTGGATGCCCCATCTCTGGAGGTGTTCAAGACTAGGCTGGACAGGGCACTGGGCAGCCTGGTCTAGTGGGAGGTGTCCCTGCCTATGGCAGGGGGGTTGGAACTCGATGATCTTTAAGGTCCCTTCCAACCCAAACTATTCTATGATTCTATTCTATTCTATTTAAGCAGCTGGATGCAGTGTGATTGGATTAGCTTTGGCAGTTGTGCATACTCTTAATTCATCAGTGAATGGAGGAACTATTTTGGAAAGCTACTGGGGAAAACCATCACCTCTGATGCTGCTGGTGGAAGCTCTTGGGCTTTTTCTCTCTCTGAAGTCTGCTCATTTTTTTGTGCCAATACATGTCTTACAATGTTGGGAATGGTTAGTTTTCTTTGGCATGTAAAGAACAATAATGACCCAATAGTATGGCACAGTGACTACAAGAAAGGCTGGGAGTGCCCTCTCTGGAACAATAAAATCCTTGTGGAGAAAAGCCTAACTAAACAGAACAAAATCATGTGTAAAACCAGGTGGTGCTGCCACAGAGCTCTCTGCCAGTGAGAGAAGCTATATGGGCTATGAATAAGAGCCTACTGTGTTTTTGTCCTTTCTGCTTGTGGAAGATCCTATTCTATAAAGAGGTATCTGTTAATCTGCTCCAATTTCCTGCAAGTCCAGGCAAGTATAATTTCTTTAGTTCAAATGAAGCTACTCCTGATTTACCAGAAGAATGGGTTCTCAACCAGGTGCAGCGATTTGGGATAGTGTGTTCATTCAGAACTGTTTTCTAGCAAATTAATCTTTAAAATAATATTTAAAACTCCCACACTTTTGCACAACTCTCAGTACCTGGAAATTGTGAATATCTACCAGTTATGGCAGCTGGCAGTTAAAAACATTTATGTGTTCTCTGCATAAGCAAATCCTGCATCAGAAATAGAGCTCAGCAGGAAAGCTGTGTATGTGTCTCTGTACACGTGCTCAGAGTTCTCTGCATAAAGAGCAGCATCAGGCAATTTTATTGCTTGAACCAACAGCTCCTTAGATCAGCCTTTTTAAGCTAGAATAAGAGGGCTTTGTTTGAAGAACTCATTTGAAGAAAAGCTAAAAGTTTCAGAGACAGGGAATTAAACCAATCATGGCAAACTGTACAGACTTACCTCAAAAACTCTTCCTGTGAAACATGTTCTCAAACTGAGTAAAGTTCTTCTAAGTATTAACATCTTCATTGACTGAAAATAGAGCTTCCTTAGTTAATTTTCAAATCAAGAGGTGAAATGAAACAGTGTGGAAATTCTCAGTATGAAAATGAAAGCTCCTGAAGTATTGAGGTTTTCAACAGAGAAGTGTCCAGGCATGAATCTTGTTGATTTTTAGCAAGGGATTACAATTGCAAGTAGCTGTAAGAACTCATGTAGTATTGCAGAGAACAAAAATCACCCCTCACATGACAAATCCCCTAATTTTCCGTGTGCATGCCTGGAAAATACACAAAATGGAAATACAGATCTTCTTTGTAAAGAACCACAAATCAATTAATGCACTTAAGAAACATCAGATGTATCATTTTGAGTGTGTAGTTCTTAAATATTTATTTCAGCTTACCCAGATCCTACCCTTTCCACAGAAAAATAATGTAAGTTTGAAAACTATGCACCTAAATGGGCCACAGTTTTCCTATATTTTCTATTTGAACAGTGAATTGTGTCCACTTGCAGTAGGCACTGGTATGAATGTCCTCTGAACAGAAAAGCTGTCTTATAAAAGTAATAAAATCATCCACCTCTGTATAATTCTTTTCTCTCTCAATGAAAAAGCACCTCTAAGGACATAAGCAAGCCTACAGAATTCAAACTACACATTTAAAATTTTCCCCACATGTGTAGCAAAAGCTGGCACAACTTTTAGGCTCAGTTTCCATTACTTTGGAAAAAAGGAAAGAAAAGCTTTCTCCTTTAACCAGGTGAAGTTCACTTTATTTTTACTTCAGCTGCTGTCAGCAAACCTTCAGCCAGATGCATCACAAGTGACCTGAGGGGAAAGCTTGAACTCTTTCTGCTGATTCATTTACTACATTTTAAAAACTACATACTAACAAAGACAGCAGCAGTGGTGGCTTGGAGAGCAACCACCCACTGATTTGCACACAGTCCTCTCTGATGGTTGTAGTTTTCTGCTCCACTACCAGCAGCATGCAGACTTCTGTAAACTCCTTCATTACTGTTTCTCACATCCCTTTCAGTGCAGTAATATAATCTCATATGAAAGGGTATTTTAAAGACTTAAATATTTAAAATGGCAAGTTTTTCATGAACTATAGGAAAGGGGACCAAATGAAATTGCTAGATTACTCTGTAATCATAGTTATTCTGCCCTACGGGGGTACTTCTAATGTGCCTGATGCAGACAATGCCAGTACCTATCAGTGAATGTGAAATAAATCCATCCATTATTACTATTGCACAAGTAAAAGAGAAAATTATCCCTTTAAAGTTTTTTTATAAAAATAAGGGAGTACTTTTAAAACTTTTAAATAGAAAAAGCTTACACATTTTCACTATCCTGCAGTCCTTGTGGCAGCTCTGGAACTGTAGCAGCTGGTCAGCCAGGCAGCCTTGGGATCTGCCATTGCATCCAGCAATGTGTTGGTTTAGATGGGGAACTCAGCACAGCAACTTCCATAGAAAACCACATACTTCTTGTCAAGTATGTGCTGGCAAAATGTTTAGATGCAAGATCAATCATGGTCCTATTCACAGTGGCCAACAAAAGGAGAAAAAATTAGACAGTAAAATTACACAAAATACATTTTCTGTCATTCACCTAGTGCTGTAAACATAGTGGTAAAGTGCATGGGCTAACACATGAAAACAGAGATCAGAAGAAAAGCAGTGGATTCCAGATGGGATTGAACACTAAGAACTGTAGAGGCAAGATCCATAACTCAACTCTGTAAGTCAAGATTCCTTCCTCTCTGATGGTTGTAAGAACAAAAGCATACACTTAAATCCAAGGTAGCAGGTTTTTGTCTGTACAGAGCAGTAATCACAGCTCCTAAAGCTGCCAGAATCAGTGGCAAGTGATGCTGCAAATGGAGACAAAAATAACTTCAAACATTTTCAGATCCGCACTGATCATTAATTTATGTTGTTCCTCCGAATAAAAGAACTTTTGAAGTTGACATGTGGAATCTAAATAAACTAAACAACTATCTAGGTTAGAGATATAGGTTAAGTAGCTATCTACACTAGACTGTCAAGAGATAAGGGCTGGAGAACTTTATTGCAATGTACAATTTGCACATTCTACGGTGTCCATTTTTAAACATTCCTTCTTGACAAAAAAAAAACAACTTAAGAGTTAGTTTACTGTGAAAAAAGTTCAGAGGTAACAGTGGATTTTCATTTACATACCAACACTGCCAATTAACTTATTGACAAGAATTCGGCATATTTTAAAAAAAACAGCAGGACAACACTTCTTCTCCTAGGAACGTGTGATTTCAGTTCCAAATGAACATTTGACTTGTTCTCAGGAGTCACAGACACATGTTACTTAATAGCACAGAGTTTAAAACTATGCAATTATCCAACTCTATAAATATCTATAAAATATTTCCAAAATGTATTCAGAATGCTAAGAACTAAACAGAAATAATTAATTTTTTCAAAACCATGGCTTATGCTAAGTAAGGTAAGATACAGCAGTGGATATGGAAGAATCAAGAAAAGTGTAATAAAATAATCATTAACATTACCTAGTATTTAATAGTCTTGGATATCTCTGTACTTCAAACTTATGAAAGTATTTATATCCACATGCACCAACGTAGAAAACTTAATGAGAACATGACATACTTAACACTGCAGCATGTTCAGAAAGGCTTCACAATCCAAAATGAGATATGAATGACAATGGAGATCTCATTTCTTGATCAAGATTTCCTGACATGAACATAGCTTATCTTCTGTTGACAGATGGGCATTTTTCAGTCAGATATTGTGCAGAGAGCTTCAGTGCATTGAGAGAGAAGTTACCATACTTAGGACCAGATATCCAGTATCAAGGGCTTAGACATGAATCAGTTTATTGTATGATCTAGTGTGTGGCCCTTAAAGTAATACTATTTCCTACAGTAGGTTCACAAATGCCATTGTAGTGCTCTTGGGCACCATCAGCATGGGATTCTCTTTAAGGTGACTGCCCTTCTAAAGACTCTGGGATAACAGGCACAAGTAAATCTGCAGTTCAAGCTCCAGATGTGAAGTCTCTGCTTTTCAGGCAATTCTGCTCCTCTCATCACTTAGACATACACAGATTCATAAGCACTGGATGAGAACCAGGCATAGTACTCCAGACTCATTTTGTTCCCCTCCTATTGAATACTTGGCTCAGACAGTAGGCATTACTACTTTCTCTGTCCCATCCATTCCAGTAAACTGCTTCATTTTGCCTCAGGCACCTACTGGGTTTGGGGTTCTTTGTTGGGGAGAGGTTTGTTGGTTGTTTCAGCCAGGCTTTCTGCTGCAGTTCTCAACTGACATGGGTAAACAAAACCTGCTGATTTGGGCTATACATCACACACCAGCTACATTCCCTGGGTCTTTGAAAACCTTTCACCTTCTATTAGATTGCTAAAGATTCAAAGCAGATGACTTCATCAGGAATATAATCTTCAATCACATTTCAAATCTAGTTGGTCATTGTGCCTAAGAGATTTGATTCTCAAGTATGTATTTTAAATTTTTTTCTCAAGTATGTATTTTAAAATACATACTNATGTGCTTAAGAAGAGATTTTACACTCAAGTATGTATTTTAAAACTGACCTGTTGGTTTTGCACCACTTCTCTGTATTACTGCTAAGTTAATGTTTTATTTTAATAGGATTATTTTTATATCAGCAATTCCACTAAATGTGTTTCACTTTACTGGGCACCTGCCCAAGATCCCAGATAACTAATCTCTAAAAAGTGACCCACATGCTTAACCATTGTGCCCATTCCCAAAGGACAATAAGTGACTCATTTTCTGTTTGATCTAGACACAGTTTCTCTTGTGCAATTGCACACATCATTACACTTTAGTCATTTGTTTAATATACATGAAAAAGTTTTCCAAGAGTATTTCAGACAGGTAGAATTGCCCCATATTCTAACTAAAACTTATGATTCCATGTTTCATCATGTTTTCCTTTGTCATAAATACAGTCTTCATGTTATGAAACTTTAGAGTATAACTTTGATAATTTCATTATGGGAACATCCTTCTTGTTAAGAGGAGGCCTTTCCAAACTTCAAATAGAAACATTTGCCTTTATTTTACCTTAGTGCACTTGAAAAATTTGAACAAGTCTGTAGCCATTCCCTAAGTGTGAAGCACACATGAAAAAGTTCTACTGAGAAAGGTGGAAGCTGACAGACTTTCTAAGAGAAAAAGACAAACTTGAGCATTGTTACCTAGAGGAAATTAGGTCAAACTCTGCTAGGAGAGCCATCACTCCAAGAGAAAACTTTGAAAAAACAAACTAAAAGGAGTTGACAGAAAGCACTACTTACAGAAATGAGAGTAACATGTTCAAGTTACCTTACAACTCACTTTGTGCAAACATGTAGTAGAGAGCAGAGGTTGTGCTGTCAGAAATTTTTTAAGAATACCTGGTACAACTGTGTCACTGTAAGATGGCTCTGACCCTAGGCCTGCAGATACTGCAGTGCATATTTGAATGAGTTGTTTCTCCTCTCTCCTTACATGTTTTCTAGTTGGACAGTGAGACCTCTGCTGTTAGTGGAAGATCTCAACTGTGATTTGAGAGAAAGAACCCACTTCTGAATCATGGGACAATACTGGCAGATGCATGAGGACAAGGAGAAGGCTTCAGTATTTGCAGGTCTAAAATATTAGCTACAGAAACATATCAAACATTTTTCTCATTGTAGAAGGAAGGGGGAGTGCACTGTAAATGGAAGGGCTTTGTCTGTGAGACAAACTGATCTACTCAGACAGCAAGAAGAGCTAATGTTAAACCTTTGTTTAAGCATAACATTTCAAATCTCAGGAATGCTCCAGTCTGTGGAAGAGAAGCATAACCAGATCTTCCACTGGCCAAACCTGCTTCCCTGAGAACAGCTGGGACAGTAAATTAACTTTATAAGCCTTGCAGTCATGCACTGCATTAACAGCAGGTGCCAGCCCTCTTCAGGCTGTCTCAGTTGCAACACAAACTTTAAGGAAAGCATTAAACTGTGACCAAGTTAACATTATATTTACAACTGGAAGTTACATTGCATTAGCAACTGACTTAACTGTTATATAAATTATATAACTATTCAAATGAACCTCTTAATAACTACAATTCTGAAATCATATATCTTTTTAGTTTTCATGGTGCAGGCCCAGTAACTTACCACCTGGAAACTGAGATAATATCTTGTGTATTTGGCTAATTCTTCTGAAGGAGAAACAAAAAATCCTAGAACTAGGAACTGTACTTCAACAGCAGTATTTGTAATATAATTTTTAAAGTACTTTGATAGCTTTCTACAATCACTAAAATTCACTAAAATTCTGATTTTGATTTTCATTAAAGAGGACTATTGGTCAGGAAGATTTAAACACTGAAAAATTGTCCTTTTTTTCCACTTAGAAAGCTATCAAATTATTACTAACTACAAATTAACACAGGAACAGAAGACATTGAGTTTATGTTCTCAATAGTCACAGAACAATCCACCTCTCCTGCCTCGGGACGCAAGAAATTCTGTACTTCTGTATTATCTTTTGGCAGTTGGGTGTTTGGAAATCAAGTGTAGATGTTTATTCTCCACAAGGTGTCACTCTAAAACAGCTGGGAAAAAAAATCACATCGTTTTGTTTCAAACTTAACCCAGAAAGGTCAGAACCAAGTAGAACTTTCAGCAGAGCTCTCCACCAGACTTTCTACTCAAAGCTATTACAATCACAGAACGACAGAATTGTAGAATGCCAGGGATTGGAAGGGACCTGGAGAGATCATCTAGTCCAATCCCCCTGCCAGAGCAGGATCACAATGTTACTGCTTTGTAACAGTACTCTAAAATACTGTGCTTCAAAATCAGTCTAATTTTATTTGCCTTAGTGAAGTCTGCAAAAATTGTCTGTAACTGTTTAAATCTGGAACAGCATCCAGCAAGTATTTTATCAGTATTCTATCAACTACTGCTGGCTGGGTGAAGAGGCAGAGCACAAATTCAGACTCAAGAGTTTTGGTCTGCAAGGTCCAAATTCTGCCTATCAACACTTTTTCTTTTTTAATAAATATGGTGTATTCCATAGAAATTTCAACATCCTCCCCAACTAATAGCTGTCAGCAGTAAAATTAAGGAATCCTGATTTTCTGTTTAACTTGCAATTAGTGAACAATTTTCTGGGTTCTAATTGAAGAATACTAATAAACTTTGCTGCATCTAACAAAACTTACATTGTAGCTTCTCCTTTAGTAAGTTCATGCCTTTGTTGGGAAATAACCACTAATTTTCATTCAAGGGATCTTTGCCACATCTGTCAACTTCAATTGAAACTGAAAATCAGGTTCAAAGCATAGTAAAAGGAATCAAAACCACAAGTGTCTAACAGGCATTTCACTGAAAACAAGATTGGTATTTTAAGAAAATGATCTGTGAGAAAGGAAATGGAATGTACAGAACAGATCTGATAGGGTGAGGTGGATATCTACAGGTTACAATTCACACAAGATAGTACTACAGGGACTACAAGCAATTTCGAAATATTAATGCTTTTTCATCCTGAAACTCTGATCCCTGCACAGAACAGGGATTACAAAAACCAAAACCACAAGAAACCCAAACCAGAATGGAGAAGAAGTCCAAGATGCAAACTGTTAATACATGCCTGCTCCTGATACTCTGTAACACTAGAGATTTCAAACACTTGGTTTGCTTGATCCTGGTATTTTTCCTGATTCTCTCGGACTGTATTTCTTGTAGACTTCAGAAAATACTTCAGAAAAGATAATTAGGTCAGGCCCCAAATGAAAGAAACAGAGGAAAGTCTACTTTGAAGATCACAACACATTTTGTTTGCCAACCTGTGTCAAGAAGGCTACAGTTCCAGTGTCATGTCCAGAACTTTTAAGTTCTGACAACTCCACTGGTAGAGAAGTGTGTAAGGATTTAAGCATTCTCTTGATTGTATGGCAGCTGACAATATTCTGGAAGCTTCTACTTCATATAATCAGGACCTTGGAGTTCTTCAAAACTGATTTCATCAAGCAAAATACCCCAAATCACTGAACTTTTAAGAGAATTACTTTAGAAGAAGCAGGTCCTACCATCCAGAATGGTCTCCTTTAATGACAGCTGCAGCTATCACCTGGTATGAGCTCAACCACATCTGACAATAACAAAAAAAACAAAACCAAAACCATGACAATTAGGCCATTAAAAAAAAGCCTCATTCAAGGCCATTTGGAAATTACATTTTTGAAACCACAAAACAAAAGCAATGACTTGGCAAGATAACAAGACTTCTGAATTGTGACTTTTTATAGCTGTAATTCCATTCACAAGATGTATTAATCACACCCAATTCCACTGATGTGGCTATTAAAGGAGAGGAAAAACCTCAGCAGTTACCGTAACAAAGACACTTCCTTCACTGTTTTTTCCATTCAAGCCACACATAACACAACAAAGTCATTTTTTTTGCCTTGTCAACACATAGCATTCAGCTCTCACATTACCTTCTCTTCCTTTTGAGTTTTTGTGTTCAGTTTCTGCTTCATAACTATGTAAAACAACCAATTTGCAGTAAGGAAGCTTTATCTCAGAAGGAGGAAAAAAGAGAAACCTAAGAACTAGAAAAGATTCATTAAAGTCAGAGGAATTACTTAATTTTTGGTACCTGCTATTGCCAGTCTGTATGAGATACTATCAAAATGTCCTAATTAACTAATTTTATTCAGTTTAACACTAAGCAAATAGTTAAACTAAAAAAAAAGCTTTTGCTGGAATAATGAAATCATTGTTATACTTCATCCAGAAAAGCCGTGTAGTGCTTTAAAAAAAATAATCCCTAAACAAAGGAAATCCAGTCCCACCCCTAAAGACAATATTTTATCTACCAGTGCTGATAATCAAAAATGCAGTTACTTGTGTCAGCAGCTTAGCATCTCAGCATTCAATACATTCTTGTCATGTGCACACCCACGCACAAAACACCAAGTGGATAAAACAGAAAAAAAACTGTGGGCAAAATGAGTCAACCCAAACCAGAAGCTGAGCAGACTTCTTTGTTTTCTTTGAAGTGACTTTTCATTCATTTAGCTATTGCACTCACGTCTGCATGAGAACAGTACACTCCAGCAATCATGTTTGATAAGAATAGAAGGAAAACTCTGGAGAACCAAGTTGGAGACAGAGCTTGCACTCCTTACTGGCAACAAATTCACAGTTACTCTTGCAAATGGAAAATTCCATAGGAGCTAACAACCAAACCCCAAAAAATAAACATGCACTTATTCACACAATCTACTTATTTTAATCCCCTTTTTCCCATCTCAAAACAGCCGAGGCTGTTTCAGACAGCCAAGAGACAGTTCTGCCTGGACAGCCTAGAGATTCCACTTTAGAATGCTGCTCCCCACTCTGTTCAGATGGGGAAGAAACCAGCTATGACTCAAAGCTGTACATTAAGAGGAAGCTGACTAGTACATTCCTCATCTCCTACAGCTCTAGGAGGTTCAGTTCATTATTTCAAGACATCATTTCCCCTGAGCTACATAAAATTCTGTTTGAAAAAATATCAGCCATGTAGTCTTGTCTACACCTTCCAGTATCAGATCTCCTAGATGTATTTCTCAAAAAGATTTGCAAACAGCTGCCTGGTTTCAGCAAGGGAGAAGAGGTTTTATATAACAGGATGTAATTTTCTTCAGAAAGAAAACAACAATTATTTCAAAAGCACTATTCCTGACTCTGATAAATCAAAGCTTGGTCAGGGTTCAAGTTCTCTTGTAATAAACAAACTCATATTAATTTTATGTCTCCATACTAACAGTAGTACAGTGTTCAAAATGCCTGTCTCCTGCACCACATCAAGTACTCTGCTTCACAAATCAGAACTGGAAACACATTCCTGTGGTATAAATATACTTGTATCCAATACTTAGTTATGTTTTTATTAGAGAATAGGTGCTTCCTACCCTTGTCAAATGAGACAGTGATGCAGCCATTGAGTAAGATAATTAAGACTCAACACCTCTTCAGTTACATCTTTTTCTGAGAGTAGGAATGGCACCAAGTCGTGGGAAAAAGCATTAAAACTAACAACACAGCAGGTGGTTTTTGATCTTGTGGTCAAGAAGTTCTGTAGAAAGAAAATGCTTCAACTGAGAAGAACTTCAGTAGTACATTGGGGACAGAGGCAAACATGGTTACTCACATGAACCACAAGAGTCACTGATACTGCATTTCCATAGGTGACACATCACAGACCTTTCACAAAAAAATCAAGAGTTAGCTTGCATGCTAGCACTGTACAATTTCACATGATAATGATTTTAGAAAAAGAGATGGATCTGTTATTTACACAAAGATTTGAGACATGAAGAAACTGAAAGAAATACTTCAAGCTCAGTGTCTGATCCATGTGGCAATTCTCTGCAAACAGAATATTTGGACTTTGGATGAGTGAAAAGTGGTCACAAAGTGAAGAGACAGATGAAATGCAGAAAGCAGTTTCCTCTCTCCAATCAAAACCCATCCTTGGGAAACAGATCAGTAATTGATTTCCACGAGAACAGCAAGATTTACCCTAAGAAGTTCAACACAATCATCATAAATTGACCTTTGTCTGGTATCCAAATGTGGGTGGAATTATAGAAGCATTTGCAGTTTTGCCTGTGAGCTGACAGAGGCACAGAAACACAACACTGATTAGAATGAATCCCACAACTGATTTAAAAGCTGAGAGGGCAATATTAACACCGTAAAGAAAAAAAAATAAACTGAAGGAAGACTTGGGGTGATTTATCTTCCTTCATAATCTTAGATTGGATATACGCCAGGATATACCAACTATCACTTTAACACTCTGATATGCTGCTCCCAAGGCCGAGGATCCAGCAGTCCCACCTCACAGAAGTATTTTGGTATTATTTCCCTGACAAACCTCAGTAGTGCACAAAGTTTTCCTTACAACCTTCCCTTAATCTCAGGAAGACTCTCAGAAATTTTTCAATGTACATATCTCAAAACAATTTAGAACAGGATTTATTAAGTAGTAAATTTTGCAACAGCAATTTGACAACAGAATGTTAGCATCCCTGCAGATGTTATTTGTCTCAACCTCAAAAGGTTCATCTTGTTTCTAATTTTCTGACCATGTATCTTAAATTTTATTTACCAGCAAACTCACTTTAAAATACATGTCACTAGTTCTGTCAGAATTAATGCTATAATGAAGTAAATTAGTGAGAACAAAAGAAAAATGTCATAAACTTTTCTTTTTCCTCATCTTAAGTCTAAATAAGCCATGATTTGTGCAGCTGAACTTCCTGAAGATCCTTTTCCTTAGTCCAGATAAACAGACCAAGTGGACTTTTCCAGAATAACCAAACCTGCCAAGAGCATTTGACTTTAGTTCCTATTATAAAAAAAAGCACAACCCTGCAAGTTGTTATTTAAATTAAAAAATTCAACATCAAACAAATGTTTTAAAAGAAAAAGCAAGTAAATGACCGCAGGTTACATAGATGTGGAACAGACAAGGATTTTTCCTATGAGATTTCTATTAACAGTGAAAACCAGATAGTACTGGGAAGATAAAGTGTTTACTGGGGAGACATCCACCATGTGCCCAAGTTTACTTCCACTTAAGCTTTCAAATCCCTTGTGAGTCAGAAGCAATGCCTACCTGAAATAAAAAACAGATTCTAGTGATGGAGACACAACAAACAACTCACAATCCAGAGGCTGTAACAGAGACCTGCAGACCGTACTCACCACATCCAACTTTCACAGAACCTTTAATCTTTGTAGACTTTAGCACTTAAGATGTATTCTCTCAGTAAAACAGATGTTTCAGTGTTTACTTTATTGTAAAGCACAGCCTGCGGATCCAAAAGGCAGCTTGTTTCCTTTTTAAATCAACCAAAGTGGCTGTGGGAAGTGAGAGATAACACTCCTGCTTACAAATGGTCTCACTCAGGTTCCTGGTGGGATTTTCAAAAGATTTGAGAGTTATCCTGTGTATTTCAAGAAACTTGGGAAAGCTATAGAAAAAACACACTTAAAAAACCAAACCAAAATAAACCACAGACACACAGTGTCAGACTGAAGACTGGGTTAAATTTAAATTCAGCTCAAACTAAGGAAAGAAGTCTAAGTAACTTCAGTAATAGTACAATTTCATCCCTCCTTCCCTTCACAAACACATACTTCCTCCAGTAAAGCTAATTCAGTAGGAACTAAACCTTTCTTCCTACCACATCAGTAGAGCAATGGTGCTGCAGAAAGCGTGAAAAGAACACCACCAGACACGCTAGGCAGAATGTAAAACAGGATGCATTCAGGATGCAAAATTGATTCTGGAGTACAGAACTCTAATAAACCAAATATTCTACAGAATGCAGAAAATAGAAGAAAATAGCAACCATACACAGACAACTTTTTTCAGGTATTTACAAAATACTTGAGGATCATCTCACACGTTTAGGTATCATTTTTGCCTTTGTCCTCTTCCAGATAATCACAGCTTCAGAAATATCTCAAACAACCAGATGTGTGAAGGAAATCAGACACTACACAGGTTAAACAATATGGTTCTATTAAAAACTATCTTTTACCATGGCACTCAGTGACAGCAATACAATACTTTTTTCCACACAGCAACTAATATAAAAATATGCCATAAAATCATCTGTAGACTAGTGCACTAGTACATATAGGTAATCATAACATTCTTTTATAAACTCTTTCCTGAGATACCTTGATGTTCTTGTATTACTGGATGCATTATCTTTATGATTAATCTTAAACAACTGTAAAATATTCTGTATGTGCAGGACACTCAGTAACATGTAAAAAGTGGTATGCAAATATATGGCAAAGAAACATTTTTAGAAATTATGCGCTTTTTTTACTTAGTTACATTTTTTTTTTTAAACATCAGGCTCCTTGGGAGATGGGAGGGAGGAGAGTGAAAAAACCTGAAATTAAAGTGAAGAATTGAGGAAAAGTAAGAAAGCATTTTTAGGAATGTTAGAAGTTGGAACATAATAAAAATGACACAAAGAGAAAGCCATAATTCACGTTGGCTATGTATTGCCTTAAAAAGCAACTGGACATATTTTAGTCAGTTCACAGTATAATAAATATTTTTACTAATCTGTTTTGGAAGAGCAAATGTCTTTTAGGGTTTCAAGCTCCTCTATAAGTTTCTTGTTCTGAACTTCTAGCACTGCAACACGACTCTCCAGACATTTTATGTATTCTTTCTTCCGACGGCGACACTGTTTAGCAGCTTCCCTGCAAAAAGCAGAAGTAAAAAGTGCAAACAAAAAAGCCATTTGCATGCCATTAGAAAGCTCAGCAGATTATGGAGACTATGACAGAATGCCAAATTTTGGTGTATCTCCCAAATCAGTCTTAAAACACTAAGCAAAAATGGGTTCCACAAGGGCCTCAAGTGTCTCTTTCTCAGGTTCATATGGCAATCTGTAGAATTGCTTCCTCTCATGCCTTGATTAAAGTTCATAATAAACAAGGTCCAAATGAAAGACAGTTATTCTGCTTTATGACAATAAAGATCTTTGAGGGCCTTGAGTTCCTCAATGAGAGTCTTGTTTTGGTTTTCAAGCACAGCCACACGATTTTCAAGACATTTGACATATTCCTTCTTCTTTCTGCGACATTCTCTGGCAGCTTCCCTGGAACCAATACAAGGCAAATGACTACAAGAACAGCCACAATATGGCAAAGACTGGAAAAATGAAATTACTTGTGATCCCTAGAGCTCCACAGTAACAACAACCACCATCACCAACGCCAACTCTGGGACTGCAGGAACAGAAAGCAGATAGCAGCCATAAGCAACAACAGGATTGAAACACAATTCAAAACGACTAAAACTTGAAACAAATTCAGCATCAACAAATACAAAGATGGAATTGATACACAGAGGAACTGAAAAAAAAGAAAGCAAGTGATAAAGCACTGACTTGAGCTGTACTAAACATTAAAACTGAATGCAGCATCACTTATTCCAGCCACATTCCATTTTCTGTGTATTATCTTCAGGAGTATTAATTTCTGCTATCTACATCTTAAAAGCAAAGACTTGACTTTAAAGCAATACAAGCATAACACAAATCTTTTCAGCAAAAGTGCCAAGCTTACAAGCTGATATTTTTTTCACCTTAACATAACAATCTCCAGTATAATTTAAACACAAATAAATGCAACTTATTAGCTTTTCAGTATTTTACACCTCAGCACATTTCAGCCACACACATCTGGGAATTTTTTGTTGCTGGCAAATTGCAGTTTGAAGCCATTCTCATATCACTGCTCAGAATTCTATATTCTCATATATACTTTGTGTGGTATCTTCAGAAGCATGTGACTGAACAAGCAGCATTTAATTCCAGAAAAAAATCTAGAATCTTTAAGAGTCCACTCCTTTAACATGACAAACTATGAAACTGTGAGGACAGCACAGTCCCTAATTTTAAAATTGAAGAGAAGAGAAACAAAAAGGTGGCACAACAATGCAGTGAGCCTTGGGAGTAATTTAAAATAAAGGACAGGCATGAGAGCAAAGCAATACCAAGAATTCAATCATAAATTCAAGGTATGAGAGGATCTACATAGCAGGCTATTTCTTCCATTAATATCACTGCAATTGATAGTGGTGGCTAAGCATTGAAAAAAAGGAAGAGCCCTTAGGTGTAGCAGAAGAGCACACAAAGACTGGCATATACTGGCATATTACAGCATATACTCAAGTACAAGTCAACTAATTAAAAATATTCCCACCCACCTCGCACAATATGCCTCAGAAAATGACAGGGGCACTGCACAATAACTTATCTCAGTAGCCAAGTATTTAGGAAAGCCTATAATTATCATTCCATCCTAGAATAAGTCCTCTTTACATCAGCATTAATGGACAGCTGCTAATAAGACGCTCAGATATTTTCCCAAGTAATTCTTTGCTGGAATGTTTCAAGATGAACAAACCCATACCGGTCATTTTACTGCCAGTAGGTGGGAAAAAAAAATGTGAAAAAAAATTCCAATTTTAGCATACCTCCAGATTATCACAAACATTATCAGAAAGAGATAACAGTAATACTGATTTCTGAATTACCACAGTGCTTACACCTAAAAATCCATGATGGCAAGGTCAACTCTAACTTGCCAGAGTTAGACAACACCCAATGTTAAGAAGATGTGGGTGGGCTGACAAAGAATTTATTGCCTTCCTTTTGCAAGGCCAAATATTTTGGGGATTTTGTTTTGTTTGGTATTTTTTTAAAACACTGATTATTAATTGTTACACAGACTTACCTATTCTTCAGAAGTCTCAGCTCTCTCTTGCGTGTTGCCTCTTCTGCCAGTTGCTGGGGGCTATGCAAAGTTCCTGGTGAAGCTGCCATCACCACTCCCTGAGGTAAGGTAGTACTGGGAGTTCGAATCTGGTAAGCTGGCATGTCTCCAGTGGCAGCTGTATAAAAGAATTGCATTTTAACCTTACTCTCAAAAAAAGAGCTATGCAAAAGTCTCACTGGAAACAACACACTTCTGTTGATGGCTTATCCAGGATCCACCACTACATAAAATACTTCACAGGCCTGCAATATCACAACTGTATCTTTTATCTTACAAGCTTTTATTACCATGCTGTAAAATAAGTTATCTAAATTGCTCTAGCCTGTGGCCCCACTATCCAGTCAGACCAAAGCCTGAGAAATCTTCCACATGGCTCCTTTCAGATGACATGAGAAAAGAAAGCTGGTTGAGAATCATTGTCAGAGCATCCACACTTATTTCCTGTTTGTGCCATCTCACAAAAAGGCACTTTTGCTGTTGCAGCCACTGAGGTTTATATGCTACCTATTCTCTAACAGATGCTTCAGGAATTTTCTTCAGAAGTCAATTCTCAGCCCCTTTCTTGCAACAGCAAGAGCACCAGCACAAATAGGATGCTGCAGCACTCACAGGTAGTGGTAGTTGCAAAGGAAAGGGCATAGCTCCAGAGTAAATCAGAGTTCAAAACTTTAAATTCAGTTGCTGAGCCTACCAATTTTGAGCTCTCCCCAAATTAGAGGCAGATCTGAAACCAGATGTATTACTTTGAATTAATACCATTACTCTCTGATAGTCTCAGAGGTACCTTCCCCTATGTGATGAACCCCAACTCTAAAACACTGTGGAAAATCTAAGTACCTGTATCTTTTCTAACATAGGGACAAAAAAACAAACAAAAAATCACATCCCCCTTCAAATTATAAGCAAGTATTTACTTATTTCTTTTCATAAGTAATTCACATTATTGCAGAAAAAAAAGTCAGTTTTTGTCATTAAAGTAATTGAATACAAAAGCCAAAATTTCTGGGGTTGTTATGTTACATCTGATTCATATTTCGTTTTTTTAAAGGAATTTAAAACAATGGAAAAATTTAACTAGAAAAAATATAAAATAGACAAAAACTTTGTGGATGCTGACGGGTAAAGCAGTAAAGAGACATCAGTGAAGTAGACATCAGAACATAGGGAACTACAAGGGGGAAAAAACAACACACACAGCTCAAAACCTAACTTAATTGAAAAAACACTATTTTTAAGTTCATGGAAGTACTTCACTAATTAAACACAAAAAATAGGATCAAGCTGTGTTTACATTACAATTCCACAGCCACGTCCTGAAATTATTACCAGCTTAAACACTTTGCACCTCCCCCCCTTCTCTCAGTCCTGCGGGTAAAAGTGTTTGTGGATTTACAAGATGAACTGGACCAGTAAACTGACCAGGGCTAGGGATAATCCCCTGGGGATCTGGGAGGGAGAGAGAAATCAGCCCAGCAAAGCCTTGTGAGCACTAACAGGCAGCCACCATGAACTCAAGGCTTGGACTTCTTGTATATCTATAAGAGAATTACTTAACCCTTTAAGTTCTCCACATCTGTTAGCAGCCCCAGTTATGTCACTGGGCAGTACTTCAGATTACTACTTATAAAAATGAAATTTCAGAAATTCTTCATGTTCACATGTATGTCATGTCAGTCACATTACATACATTATACAGACTCTATGGTATGACACACCTTTTTCTATCTCTCACTATTGAGTAAAAAAGAGATATTATCTTAGTTTGTATTAGCTACAATGAATTAAGCAACCAAGCAAGGTATTTTGTAGAACAAGTCATGTGGAAAGACCCATAACCCAGGTCACCTCAGCCTGAAAAGAGCAACTTCTTTGTTGTCATTGATGTACACCAAGATACTCACTAACAGGACTTACTAATGCTGTTAAGAGGGCTCAGTGTCATAATGAACCTGCAGCATGGCTTAACAGAAGTGAGTCCCTATCCCAGCTGGTATCAGCAAACACCATGGTAAGAAACATGAACATTTTGACCAGGTTCCAGCAGTGTTTGTCCCTGCCAAATGGTCAGCTCACTTATAAACCTACTGCCCTGCTAACAGAGATGACCAACCATTTTGGTTGTCTAGACCTTGCAAACTCAGGCACAGCATTGAAAAAGTATCTTTTAGTTATGCAGAAATAAGTGCTTTATGCCACAGTATTGCAAATCAATTGTTTCAAAGTCAGCAAAATTTCCATACGATATTCAATAAATACACTGGGAAAGGCGAAACAGGCTTTAAACAGGAAGGATAAGATGCCCTTGAAAAATATTCATAGGTTAAGTCTAATGATGTGCCTCTGTATTACAGAGAAGCGTTCCTTCCATTTCAGTGCTGGAAACAAAAATCCCACACACCTTGACCTGGCTGACAAACTTCTATGGCTGTTTCTAATGAAATACCATCAAGGTTTTCAAATAATTCCTAATATCAGAAAGAAGTAGCACTATGACTATTAACAAAGCAACAAACCTGGACATAGTGTATTTCCCTAACATGTTGCCTCAGGTACATACTTCTTTTCTTTCTCAAAATTACAAGGGACTAAAAAGTCACTGAAAATCTAAATCTCTGACTTGAGGCTTGAGAAAGGAAATTATTAACAGCAAGACAAACAAACAAACAACCTAAAACTCAAACCACACTGAGAAGAGTCCAACTAACCTCCTAAATTAAGCTCTGAGAAATGAAATATACATGTGTGTGTATATATATAAATAAACCAAACCTTGCATCATCAAGTTCTTGGAAAAAGTAACTTGCTGAACGCTAGAGAGCATCCCTGCACTTGAGTTCTTCCAGGAGAAAAAAAAAAGCCTGATGTACTATGCATGATGAGAAAAAGCCTTAACTCTCCCAGCTACTCATAATGATAGAACCAGATTGTCAAAAGGTTCTTAACTTCACCACTAAACAGGCTAAACAAGGAATGAGTCATTATTCCTTTGCACATTAAAAAAAAATAATCAAAAACAAACGAAAAAAAAAGCCCCTGTGGATTTGTAGAAGATGAGTATCTTTGGATTAATGAAATGCAATGAGCAACAGCACGTAGGTCCCGGCTGCGAACTGGTTAACAATACAGATCTGCCCGAGGCAATTGACGAAGCAGAAAGGAACTGACTGAATCGCAGCATGACTTGGAGCTGACGTCAATGTGTATCTTGTTTGGAGTTTAACTTTTCCAGTTCCCTACTGCAACACGATTCCAGGAAATCTAATGACGTCAGCCTTTTGAACTCAATTAGCTGAGGAACAGACCATTTTCACAGCGGAGGAGAAAACAAGCAGGCGTTACAATGCTTAAAATTATTGCTCTTAAAACTGAATCAGTATTTTCTTTAACAATAAAAGCAAAGGGTTCACTTACACTATAGAAACAAAGCACATCTTTCTCTTACAGCTAAGCTCAAGCCTATTTTAGCTATCCAATCTGAAGTGCTCAGTGCTAAACAAAAAAGCAGCGTCATTTTCACAAAACTGAACAATTATAAACATAGCAACATGTACAATTATCTCCACAATTAAGAAGGTTTGAAAAGAATAGTGAATTTTTCAGCAAAATCCTGCACCAAAAATTAGAGATTAGTTCTCTGAATCAATCTGTGCAAGAACTCATGCACTAACAGTGATTTCCCCCCCCTCCAAACGAAACTGTTGAAACTGCTTTGAAATTCTACACTGACTAAACACAAACAGAAGCAATTTGTATCAGTTTTGAAAGACAGAAGTGTTACAGCAACAGGTTTAAAAAAAAAAAAAACAACCACAAACACCAAGCACTGTTAAATACCCCAAAACATCGTGTAAAAGACTAAGTAAATTTTTACCTGTTTCATCTCCTGTCACAGCCATGATCAGCTTCTGCACACACGATTCTCCTGCTCCTCTACCAGAGCTCAGCATGAACTGTTCCAAACTAGCAAGCATGTGCAGGATTACAAGCAGGAGCACTGACATCACAATGACCTCACTTGCTTACCACTGTCATTAATATGCTCTGTCACTGGAACAGCTCACTGAAACTGCCATCCGAAAAACTCCTTTTCTAGTAACCCCTTTTTTTCCTTCCTCTTCCATATTTCTTTAAACCTGGCTTTGTTCTTTTTTTTTCCTGAATTATTCATAAAGCTACAGAAAGAACCCACTAAGCTGACTGCAAAACAGAACCTGAAAATTCACAGCACTGACCGTCAGAAATTAAAACACAGCTTTAAAATTCATGAATGAATCAGAATGATAAAGTCATGACTGGATAAAACATAAGTGGAAATTTTAGAAAAACATGCAATTGTTTTCATTGGAGCAGTTCCACTAAAAGGCAAAGAGCTGCTGGGCACGTGTGAGAGACAATAAAGCTTAATAAGCTGCAACAGACAGGTAAATGAAAGGGTAAAGCTCCATGTACAGAGTAGGAGGGTGCTGTAAACCCACAATTCATTTAATTTCAGTTTAAAGCTCCAGAAATGACTGAAGAAAGCTCTGAGAAATACGTAAAATTAAAAAAAGCTGGTGATTTCAGCTGCTATAACAAGCAGAATAGTAACTCTGGATAGGGGCTACCCTTTCCCATCACTTCCCCCCTTTTGCAAAACAAATGAAACATATCTGGTTGACTTAGCTTTAAGAAATAAATACAAAAAACAAACAACCTCAGCTGTAACAGAATTACTCCTTATTTAAATCCATTTATATTAAATTAGTTTCAGACCAGTCCAGGTGCTGGTTGGTACATGGAGCACAGGCAATTTCTAAGGCTTTTGTGTGTAATAAACAAATTCAGACTGGTAATTCATCAACTGTGGAACTATTCCAAGGACAGCAATAAGGGAAATATCAAGGCAAGACTAGCACCCTGTGATTGCAGAATCACTTCAGGATCACATGAACAGATCAGAACTGAAACACGTGGGAAATTCAAGTCACAGATCTCAAATATCACTGTTCAGATCACTGATCATATTATGGAAACACACGGAGAGCCCAACAGAATGATTTTTGAAACAGCTTTTCTACACTCAATTTCACTAATAATTAAGCATTTCCTACTAGCAAAAAAACCCTTAACCTGCCTTAGGAAAATGTCAGCACATCAGAACTGCCTCTTACTTTACATATGAATATAAACTTGTAATAAGTATCACCCAGTTGGATCAACACCTTTGGTGCTTTTAAACTAAACATTTTTCCCCATCCCAAGTTATCAGAAAAGATCAAGTACAGGGCTTTTGTCATGCTTCAGTAAAGGATCTCCATTCTGTTAACTACAAGAGTCGTGGGATGCAGGATAAATCTGCACTAAACATATCCAGAGAACATCAGAATTTGTGCTTTATTAAGACTGGCTGCTAAAAAAATCAGATTACTTTCATATATTAAATGAGATGTAGCTTCACTTCATTTAACAGTACCTTCACTGCAATTAAACATATCTCTCAATGTCTAGACAAGAAAATTCAAAGCAGAAAGTGTTTCTGTACCATTGTTTCCTCCTCATAATTTTTAATGAAAAGAGTTACCTGCTCTATTGAGCATATAAACCAAGTCTCCTCCTGTTTTTCATCTTGTTTTGCTTATATATGTTATTTAATAATGCAATAACATCAATGCAAAATAAAAAGCATATTAAGAAAATCATAGAATAGAATGGTTTGAATAGAGCAGAGTATTGAAACATGGTAAAGTGATAAAATATACCTTGAACAACAACTTGGCTTCCAGGAACAAAAAACTGTTGTGTGCCATCAGGTAATTGTCCTGCATATTGCACAATGGTAGCACCTGGCTGAGGAGCTCCTGAATTTGTCATTGTTAATGTCTGTAGTCCATGGACACCATCAGAGGATTGATTAGAAATTTGGATGGTACCACCTTGAGTTATAGCAACTAAATATAAAAAGAAAAAGAGAAGTTAGGCAATAGAAAGAGATTTAACACATGTTAAAAAGCACAACTCTATAAAGCACTAAGAGAGAAGTAAAAAGAAATTAAAAAAATTAATAAATCGTTTCAGGCTGACCACCAAAGCTGAAGGTGGGCAGGGTGGAAAACAGAGAAGCAAGGAGAATAAATCATTGCCTCTGTTCTTCATGAGATCCAAGACAAGAGCAGGTCACCAGAAGCCCCTAAGCTTCTCAGCCAGGTATGTCACCTTCATCTCCCAGAGACGTTACACACCCAAGTTCTGCCTCTCACAGTTAGCACCAAAAAGGCTACGTCTACACCATCACAGTATCACATCTCTTAGAAACAGTTAGTTTGAGTTCCTGAGCCCTAAAACATCAGCAAAGAATCATACAAAGTTCTTGTTCCATGATGAACCTGGGTAAACAATTTTGCCACAGCTGTCCTGCAATTATTCATTCAGATCACAGACTTTCTGCACAGGACTGATTCATGCTATATTCCCAGAAGAACACAGCACCCCTGACTTCACTCACTGTCCAACCACTAAAAATTTCCTTATGCTAGAGCTCTACTGGAAACTGGGCCTTCAATGAAGAGTGAAGGACTTTCCTGGTCAGTCTCTGAAGCTGCCCATCATGCCAGGGGATAGATCTAAGTGGCATCTTCTTTTCTGACTAGAACTGAATATGGTGCTGACACCATCATCTGAGTACAATCAACAGATCTGATGCAGAGATATATGATCTTTCCCTCCCTTCCGAAACAGGAAAAAGCAACTAAAGTTGGTCTTTCCAAAAAGATTTCTTAATTCACTCACCAACTGTTAAAAAGCTGTCTTAAGATTGTAAGCAACTCAAACAGATGGCAAAAGAACAAGTAATTTTAATTTCCTGTGCATTTCAGACAGAATACCATGAAATGCACAAGAAAGCAAAGCAGGGGGTGGTTGACTCACACACTCCAGCTGAACAAACAGCTCTTGCAGGGTCAGACCACCACAGGTGAGGCAGAACAGGTGAGGTTGTGGATACACCATCCCTGGAAATGTTTAAGGCCAGGCAGGATGATGCATTCAGCAAACCTTTCTAGTTGGAGGTGTCCCAGCCCATGGCAGAGGGTTTGGAACTAGATGACCTTTCAGGTCCCTTCCAACCCAAACCATCCTATGATGCTAAAAAACAACTTTTTTCAGTATTCAATAACCAATGTGACAGAACTCAGCCAACAAAGCAGGTTTGCAGTCAGGCTATAAGGCTCATACACAAGACACTGCTTTATTTAAAACTATCCATTTCCATTACAGAAAGATAACAGACATGTTGAAAGAGGTAACTGAGAAAGACATTTTATCTAGCTGGTCATGCCTGTCAGTCTGTCTCCTTCCATAAGCCAAAGCCAGTAAGCTTTGAGGAAAACATATTTGGAAACCATGGCAACATACCATTTTGGCTGGTAAAAAGTAAGCAAAGAACAGCCATTGCTGTTAATAAGGAAGAAAGTTCTTCCAAAAATAGTCATCCCAGACATTCAGATGCCAACATACAGTCAAAACTATTTTTCCAACTAAACTACCTTTTCTATGGAAGAATAGAGAGAAGAGTAGAAAAAAGAAGAAACCAGCAAATGTAGTAATATATCTATTTTAAACCAGGGCACAGTACAGATGGCTGCAGTGACACTGCCAAGATGAGAGCTCTTCATTGCCATGGACACTGTACAAGCTTACTTTCTGAGCTGCTGGCTGCTTGCACAAGAGAATGCACAAAGCCAGCACCAGCCAACAAGAGAAGAGTAATCAGATACAATCATGATAACCAGAAGTAAAGAGTTATTGGCTAGAAACAAAGATCAAAGAGGTAAATGCAGTGACCCTCTACATCATATCCAGACTGAAATCTACAGAGGAGATACTGCATTCCTGGTTTTAGCTCACAGCAGTTCCTAAGGATCACAAGCAGCCCACAAGATGGCTGCTCAGAAATGTGGCAGAGCTGTGCCTTCTATAAGTAAAGGCTAGAAGTGAACAGTCATGCTCTCTTTGGTAAATTCCAAGTTAAGACTCCTCTCTACTACACAGTGACAATCACAGAATCATAGAATCGTTTGGGTTGGAAGGGACCTTAAAGATCCTGACCAAACCAAAAATGTAACTCAAAAATCGAATTAAATTGAATTGAATTTGATCAAGGATACTCAACAGATTTTGTAAGTGTCATCAAGCTTGACCACCAGCCCTCAGAAAAGAGAACTTCAGATGCTGAACATCATGAAGCATTTATTCATGTCTACACCTTACAGAAAGGGTAAGAAAAGAAGATTAGGATCCCAGGTAAAATTACTTTTTGTGCTGAAGGGGTAGATAATATTATGGGCAAATTCTCTTCCCTACAAGTTCATACTACTTTAGTTGCATAAACTAAAAACTGAATAATTTTAAGGGTGACTAGAATACAACTAGTCCTTTGTACTCTTCTCTATGCTGTCACAATGTTTAAATAGACTTCCTCTGTCCTTGTTTCAGGAGAAAAACCCACGTTTCTTTTGCAGTTTTACTGTCTTTATGTCAAAGGAAAAATAGCTGCATGAAAAAAATAACTGTAGGAGTGAAATTTTTCCCAATACATAACTGATAAAAAAAGAGGTGCTAGAAAGTTATTCCTTAGATTATATGTGATTAAGCCCAAAGAAGTCAGGGGGAGAGAGCTACATAACACTTTTCAATTTCTACATTTATGTTTGAAGTAACAGAAACAAATCTATAAAACAGAACTGGGAATATAACAGAACACGTGGAGACCACAATTTATGTTAATTTTGTAGTTAAAATGTTCATCCTTGACAATTGGAGAAGAAGAGATGTAGTTTTTTTAAGACACAAGTTCCAAAGTTAAGAAACAATGTTGTACTCCAACCCTAGATTTTAAAAAAACTTGTTTCAGTAGTTGTCATCTCATGTAATGAACAGCACTAATACACAGCAAATCATGCTAAGTGAAACTGCAATTTTTTACAATACTGAAGTCACATAAAAGTGTCAACAATTTGCATTTTCACTGAGCCTCACGTCAAATTTTAAATGCGTAAGAGTTCTAAGGAGGACTAAATCTAGAACCTCCAAACATTGTAACAAACAGACTTAAAGTCTATGACATCTATGTTAGGAAAAATTAAAGACAAAAATTGTTATTGTTTAGAAATACAGAAGCTCTCTTTCCTCTTCACCAAAATCCAACATGTCTACTTCATTATGGAAGTCTGAGAAATAAAGTTCCTACAAATGTTCTGCAACACCACATAGCATCTTTGCAAACATACTGTATTGCCCTGTGTTAGTGTGATACAGGTTGGTTGGCATGGCCATCGCAGAAATTCCAGAAGGTGCTCCATCATCATCTGACTTATCCTCTTCTTCAATCTTTGGTACAGCAGGACTATCTGATGAGAGTTCATTCAAAATTTTCCTAAAAAAGAACGTAAATTATTTTAGATATGTGAAAATCCATACCCATGAGAAAATCAAGTCACTGGCTTTTAGCAGACAGTTTTGCTGTAATATATAAGCTGCCTTTAAAAACCAGCAAAAATAAAATTAAAAAGTCCTTACCGGTAGGAAGGTCTTCTTGAAAGTATTTCCCTACGTTTTTGAGAATCAATTATCCCTTCAGATTCTGCAGATTCATCTGCAATCGATGCTACCTGTAATAGCAAAGTTTCTGAAATTCATAACTTCATTAAAAAAAAAAAAGATAGCATAAGAGTAAAAGAATATTTTTCAAAGTTCCTTGCATGCTTGCATACAGGAAGTTTGTGCACTTATTACTGCTAATAATGCACTTCTTTTCCAAAGCAAATCATGAAGTTAGCAACACAAAGCCACTTAGATAGCATCTTGCATTTGAGAAATAAGTCAAAATAATCTAGGTTACTTTGTGAATGACACCAAGAAACAGTATTGTAAATAGATTAAACACAATACTGAATAATGCACCATATAAAAGAGTATACAATAAATAGCCTCTGCAGAATCACACCAAAACTATTTAGAAAATAAGTTTATTTAAATATATGCATTTATTACGCTTACCAACACATGTTTATAATTACAAATACATTGCTTAGCAACAAATTACACAGAACCAAAAGTGATTATCAAAGGAAAATACATTATTATCTTCATTTATTAAGCTACCCGTAACTATTGATGTGTAAGATTTCCAAACTGAAACAGTGCAGTAAAATTAGCGTGGAAAATTATCTTTTCAGTTGAAGACAAATCAGATTGCAATTTCAGACAAAATGCTGAACAAATATGAGTTAAATAACTAAAAGGCTCAAATGCTTAGGGAAGCCAAGCAATAGCTCTCAAAATTATGTGGTGCCAGACCAGAGTATTAGAAACAAAACTTGCATGATCCCAGCAGAATTACTGGAAAGTTCTGGAAATCTATGGGACTGGGTCATCCCATATCAAACTTATAAAACTACACCTTGAAAGAAATACAGGTTACTGTGGATGAAAAGATCTCTTCAGCTGTTAATTTTATTACATTCCATTTCTGTGTAAAGATATTTTATGCACCCTCAAGTAGGAAGTGTCATTAAAACTCAATACCAGCCTAATAAAAAAAAGACCACCTAAAAATAACAAGCAGTATTTCTGCATGTCTTCTGACCTACAGCTCCAAACCAGACTTCAAAGACAACTGGCAGACACAGGAGCTTGAAGTTTACAGACATCCTTTTGCAGCACAGACCCACAAAGCCTAGCAAAGAGATCTTCTTAAAGGCATTTCTCCCCAGTATCCAGCACGATCTGCTTGTGGATCAACCTTCAAACCTCTGTTGTAAAACTTCAAAGCTAAGGCAATATTATACAGAAGAAAGTTTGAGCAGCCTGTCCCAAAACACAGCATTCATTTTCCAGGTGGTGGTGGAGAATAAAAATAATAATCTATTTGTCTCAGGCTAAACTGGAAGAAAACAAGACCTTACAAGGTGCCTTTAAACCTTCCCATTCTACTAGAGGTTACCAATAGTCACCCTTTGTGAAGAAAGTCCGTCATACTTTGTGAAGAAGTTAACTAAATAAAATGACAATTTAAGCATTTAAGGTGCAAGAGAATACTTTCTGCAAGTAATTTGAGAAGTTACAATTAGAATTTGGAACAACACCAAGATAAATTTAATGTTTCAATAGCATTCCAATAGCAAGCAACCACGTTCACAATGCTAGCCAATAGAAACCACTGTTATTTTTCCTGAGCATCATTCAGACTTCTACTTTACCACGCTGCTCTGCATCTGAATAAATTTAAATTTGAGCTCATGTTAGTTTGCCAATACCCAATACATTACAGGGATCAAGTTGAAAAGTCAAATAACAATCTGAACTTCAAACCTTTCTATAAGTAAAACAACATTAACAAATCAGTAAGGAATATGAGAGCTACGCATTTTTTTAATCCAAAAAGCAACAGCGTTACAAGAACAAATTCCAAACATCTTTTTCTAAAGATTCAGGTGTTTGAGGGAGAGGTCATGCAAGCTTTAACTGAAACCTTCAGCATACTTTATTTTTTTTAGAGTAAATGGATACTATTACTCAAATTCTCCACCAACAAAGATAGGATATCAAGTTGAAGCCAAATGATCTGGAGGAAAAGTCAGGTGGCAGGATAAAGTACTTAAGAGGATCACAGAAGGGCTGAACCATCTCTGTAATGGAGTCTTTTACACCACCTTCATGCCCTTCTTGTAGAGTCACCTTATTTGCCATTAGCATGCCCAAATGAAATCAAGGGCAAACCCTGCAACTAAGTCCTTCTCAGGATACAGCTTTCAAGTTTCTGCTCTTTTAGGAAGACAGCTAGAGTTCATCCAATACAACAAACAGTCAAATCACACTCCTCTAAGAAGACACAGCCACAGCTGTGAAGGAATTCTTCCTTCTGAGCTTTGCAGCAAGTCCTCTGTTTTTGGAGATACATTCTGACTACTGCTTTAAGAAAAGCAGGGACAAAAACTAGCACTCACTGTAATATGATAATCAGATAAAGTTCGCTCCAGCAAATTACACTTTGAAAGAACATAAAAATAAAAGTTTTTCTTTTAAGTACTCTGATTTGATCTGATTTGACCTACACCTACTGCTTACAAGTATTCAGTATCCGGCCACAGTTTCATTCTCTTTCTATTGTATCAAATCATATGTATAAATGCCTTTTTATTTAGTATACTTGAAAGATACTAAGAAGTCTCAAGCATTAAAGATGATTTCCCAAGGAGACTGACAATACATCTTTCCCTTAGGATGTTGCAAAGACTGCAAGTGAAACAGTTCACACATAACATGTACATTGCCTCTCATCAGAGATACCAATCCCTATTTGCAAGAAAACCCAATTCTGTTGATATTTCATAGTTAGATTTTAAGGAACCCAGAGCAAAGGCATTCCTAGCTACAAGAAAAAACACCAATGGGAGGCCAGGTAATTTTCAATGCACTGCAAGTTCATTGTCTCCAGGCTTTTCCACCATTTAAAAACTCTGAAAACTCTTAATCCTTTTGCACCCATCTTAGTTTTCTAACATCAGCAATTTTAAACATATGAAGATCTGCCAAATAAACATTTAGCCTGCCCTTATTTTTGATCTTTACATATCCACACCCATGAAAAGCAATACCAGATGCTTTAACAGGGCCTACTGAAAACAAGGAACCACTTGACTGTAGTATGTTTGCTTCAATTACATCCAGATGCTCTTCAAAAATACTGTATGAAATAGTTGCGAATTTATGAGTTTGCAGTCTCATTAGAAACATGATGTTTGTAGAATTTAACAAGAGAAAAAACCCTGAAAGATACACACATTTGCTATTGTGTGAGGCTCAGGGTTCCAAGGCACAATGCCTTAGGAGATAAACAGGAAGCATTCAGGAATTGCTACACAATGCTTGTAGAGCTGCTGCTGGTTGGCAGTTTGCCACCTTCCCCCCCAGCTGTTTCTCCCATCATTGGAAATACATCTCGCAGTACCGGTATGAATGAAGAGAAACTGAAGATGGGTTTGAGGGGGAAGAGTTATGAGGCACCAAATATTAATGAAAATGTAACAATAAAAGAGCTAACCTGAAGAGCTTGCATGTATGGTGACTGAATGACTGAGGGCTGTGTAGCTTGAATGACACCCTTGACATGAACAGTTTGACCAGAAGGCAACTGCACTAGAGTTACAGCTGGAGATCTTCTTCCAGCACTTGATTCAGCTACAGAAACCTGTAAAAATTACAATCATCGTGTTTAAGCAACATGCCTTAAGATTTCAGCTAATGATTTTAGAACCAATACTAAAACAAACCAGTTTTGATAACATAATTAAAATGTATCTGAATATTGAATAATTTTTTAAAAATAGTTCTAGAAGTTTGGAGTGTATCTTTCTTTCTTTAAAAAAAAATTCTTACATAGACTTCATGTTTTCTTTCCAATTAAAAACAGCTTTAAGCTATCACACACTAAATCTGCTGCTGCTAGCATGAAGGTTAGGAAAAACCTCATGAAATACGACAAAAAAAAAATTTAAAAATCAGTACTAACTGAAGGGATATGTTACTACAACAACATACAGGGCAGAATGCTGGAAACAAGATTAATAATCAAAGCAAGAAGTTTAGTTTGAACTTATAGTTTTCTGATGGATGTCTGGAGACATCTTTTTATCTTTCCAGATAGCACAAAAATCCATTAAATAACACATTACTTGGATTTATATGTGCTTAAGTTTAAGAAATCCTCTTTTTATATATATGTATATATCTATATATCTATATATATCACTCAAGAGAAACAGCATTGGATTGTACCAGTGCTTCAGTATAAAACTAAAGAATAGCTGAATCTTTCAGCCTAGCACAGTTGAATAAAGCATATTGCTTAGGAATAATCTGGTCCTGTTTTCTGATGACATTTTAGAGCACATACAGCTTTGCTCAGCCCTTGGCTCTCAACTGTCAGTACTGATATACTCAGCCACTAGTACTAATTCAATATTTATCCTATTACTGTTAAGTCTATTAACCGAAACAAATACTGAAGCAAAGGGAAAACACTATGACTGATCTCAAGTTCTACATGACAAAACATCTCTAAACTCAGAAAAGCAAGAAAATTCAAAAAATAAAAACAGAGGATAAAATGAGTGTATTTCTCAAAGGAAATTGCATCCAAAAAAAATTATGTATTCTGCATGTACAAGAAAAAACAGGGACTCTGTCTAAAATTCTGCTATTATTACCTTCCTAACTTCTCAGCCCCAAAAGGTATCTGGTATGAGCAGTAAAGGTAAAAAGAGATGAGAGTGAGGAGAAAAGCCTGATGAACACTAAATATAAAAATTTAAAGTTTTGTATTTTTCTGTATTTACACTTAGGTTATTTTTTAAATTCCAAGTATTAAAGAAGCTTTCATTCCTGATCCATAAGCCACTTATTTCTTTAGGTGAGAGAAAAAATTTAGCTACTATTGAGATGCACTGCTATCAAAGCAATGTTTGTAGGAAACAGACAGGATCTTGTCAACATTCACTACATAATTGTTCAGTTGTTATAGGAAATTGAACCACTTTTCAGGGAACAGGACAATTGAGGACATTTCTAACCCTAAAATGGAAACTATCATTTCTTAAAGGGCATTAAATAGAAATAAGTAATCATGGCATGCAAACCTTCTTCCCAATCTATGAAACAAATATTTGCATTATTATAATCAGAAATCTGGCAGAAATAGGTATTTGGAGTTGAGATCTAGGAAGTCTCAAGAATTTGAAGAGTGCGATCTATTTTGTGTCAAAGCTGACATCATCTTAAACCTTCAAGAAAAGAGCACAGAACAGTCTAAATATTTACAAAGCATGTTCATTTTCTAAATGATTACAAAGGCAATTTAAGCAAACGTTTCAAGGTGCTGCTGTCTTTGTGAGAGATGTAATCTGACATAATACTCTGCATATCAGAAAGAACTTTCTGTGTACAACACACACACTACTAAATTAAATAATCATGAGTTTGTTTTTACTATCCAATGGGCCAGGTACATATAATCAGGAAGGAATCCAGTATTCAGGATGAAGAAATACCACGCTGATTTAAAAAATCCTTATTCAGTATAACCAGACAAGAAAAAAAGAAAATCACATTCAGCTAACACTCTTTTAGACTAAAGTTGACAGTATCACAGGAGAAATTGTTTTGTTCCCATTAATTCAGATGAGAGATTAAATGGGAGAAGTAGGGTTGAGGGAAGAGGAGATAATAGGTTTTTTTAAATTAAATAAAATAGTGATATTTATTGGCATTATTTTAAATAGTTCAATTTGATTTGATCACTGTTTGACGAGTTTCCATCAATATCTGAAGGTTATACAGCATGAAATCTACAAATCTTTACAGTATCTATGTTTCTTTTGTATTCTGTAAAGACAGAAAAAAAATCCTTCCAGCTTCATAATCTCTTCTATAAATATTATAAGTTATTAAAACAATTCTGATTTGCTTTTCCCTTTGCCCTTTTAAAACTGGATACTCCTGTGTTAAATGAAATCATGACTGGAACAGACTTGGCACAAAATTACTTTCCAACATTAGTGATGAGCAACACTACCTTTAACATCGTTACTTTAACAGCTGGCTCGTACAGTGACTGAAAACAACCCACAGAAGCAACACAGGAACACAGAGAGTGAAGGGGAAGCTTAACACATTGATAACCTGGTTAGAAAATGTAAGGGTTATGTCCCAGAGAATCGCAGAGAGACTTCAGATGTAATACCTTTTTGGGTTTTACCCTCTTAGGAATGCAATTGTCAAGTCTAATATGCTCAACACAACAACCATGCACTCTGTCACAGCCCTATGGTCATAGACTCCTTATGTTTGGAAAGTTCTACCTCTTCCAAGGGGGGAAATTATCCAGCAAAAACTATCTACATAGTGAAGCACACACTGTTTCAAAGAAACAGCTTACTCATCAGTTATCTGGCTTCGAAATGCGTTCCTATCTGAGTGGTTATGCTGTGGATGTACACACTCATCACTCAAGGTCAGATAACTTTTCCCTACAGAGTACTACAGAGCTTACTTTCACACTTAACCCCTCAAACACCATTAACATGAAGCATGCTGTGCAGCTCCACCTGATACCTGTCCCTGATGTAAAATATAAACACTACAAGGACGTCAGAAGTTAAAAGTGTTTCTGGAAAATGTAAAACAAGGAAAACTCATACTGGATTCATCTAAAAACAGAGCAAAGGATGCAACTGTTCATCCCTGATCCATAAACCACTTAGTTCTTTAGGTGAGAAAAAATTTTAGCTACTATTGAGATGCATGGAAAAGAGCAGCTGTTGGTTCAAATTATCTTGAAGAAACAATGTTTCTAGGAAACAGAGACAGGATCTTGTCAACACTGAGTATGGAAAAGCTGAAGACAGGAAAGTTTGGCTTAATCCTAATCCCAAAGCAGCATAAAGACAACAAGGTTCAGCTGATTTCAACCATTTGGTGACAGCATACTCTAGACAAAGCACAAAATGGTGATAAGGCTGCAAGTTTAAAATGCTCTAATATCAGTTTTGCCAAATTTCCTGGTCTTGCCTTTGGCAGGCTGGTTTTAGAGTTATATTTACAACAGCCTGGCAAACTCCTACAGGGGTTAATCTCTCTGCAAAAGCAGACAGAAGATGACACACACTCCTCAACTCCATGTCTAACAGTTATCATGACAAAGCATCTCACCTTCTGAGCCTGCCAGGTTGGAATATGAAGTAAGAAAGTCCTCCTCATTTTAAGCCAAAGAAATGCTACAACAAGGCCTTTCAGCAATAAGCTTTCTGCCAGACAAAGTTTTAACAGAAGAAATCTGTGGCAGCTCAGCTCACAGCGGAGGGATGCATGGAGACACTCTGCAGGCCAGGAGGGCAGCAGGGAGGCCTACAAGCTGCAGCATGGAGACCTACAAGCCCCAGCCCAGAGGCCTACAAACCCCAGCAGGGTGGCTTACAAGCCCCAGCATGGAGGCCTACAAGCCCCAGAGTGGAGGCCTACAAACCCCAGTGTGGAGGCCTACAAACCCCAGCATGGAGGCCTACAAGCCCCAGCGTGCAGGCCTACAAGCCCCAGCGTGGAGGCCTACAAGCCCCAGCGTGGAGGCCTACAAGCCCCAGCGTGCAGGCCTACAAGCCCCAGCGTGCAGGCCTACAAGCCCCAGCGTGGAGGCCTACAAGCCCCAGCGTGGAGGCCTACAAGCCCCAGCGTGGAGGCCTACAAGCCCCAGCGTGGAGGCCTACAAGCCCCAGCGTGGAGGCCTACAAGCCCCAGCGTGGAGGCCTACAAGCCCCAGCGTGGAGGCCTACAAGCCCCAGCGTGGAGGCCTACAAGCCCCAGCGTGGAGGCCTACAAGCCCCAGCGTGGAGGCCTACAAGCCCCAGCGTGGAGGCCTACAAGCCCCAGCGTGGAGGCCTACAAGCCCCAGCGTGGAGGCCTACAAGCCCCAGCGTGGAGGCCTACAAGCCCCAGCGTGGAGGCCTACAAGCCCCAGCGTGGAGGCCTACAAGCCCCAGCGTGGAGGCCTACAAGCCCCAGCGTGGAGGCCTACAAGCCCCAGCGTGGAGGCCTACAAGCCCCAGCGTGGAGGCCTACAAGCCCCAGCGTGGAGGCCTACAAGCCCCAGCGTGGAGGCCTACAAGCCCCAGCGTGGAGGCCTACAAGCCCCAGCGTGGAGGCCTACAAGCCCCAGCGTGGAGGCCTACAAGCCCCAGCGTGGAGGCCTACAAGCCCCAGCGTGGAGGCCTACAAGCCCCAGCGTGGAGGCCTACAAGCCCCAGCGTGGAGGCCTACAAGCCCCAGCGTGGAGGCCTACAAGCCCCAGCGTGGAGGCCTACAAGCCCCAGCGTGGAGGCCTACAAGCCCCAGCGTGGAGGCCTACAAGCCCCAGCGTGGAGGCCTACAAGCCCCAGCGTGGAGGCCTACAAGCCCCAGCGTGGAGGCCTACAAGCCCCAGCGTGGAGGCCTACAAGCCCCAGAATGGAGAGGAAGGTAGCAGCTGGCACTACCCTGACTGTTGTGGCCTCTCAGCCTCACTATTTAGATAAATGTAAAAGGCATTTTCCTTGGGACCTGGCAGAAGCCCTACTACAGCATCATTGACAGCTTTGTCTCTCAGCCAACATTAAAAATCCAAACTGACAGCATTCACAGGTATTTCCTTTGGACTATTGCACGAGCTGATAGATTTTTACATGTAAATCATTGTGTCAAAATGTAAAATCTGAAACAAACTATGAAAGAAAAAGGTAACAAGGGGATGATATCAACAGAGCAAACTGAGTAAATTTTTTTTTGGTTTATGCTCCATGGAAAAACCCTAAACTGTATACTCAATGTTGCAGGGATGAAAATCACAACAAAAGCCATAGGTAACAAAAACAACAAAAAAGCTTTCATAAATATTCTGCACTCTGCTTTGTGTCTGAAGATCTGACAAAAATCAGCAGCACAGCCTCAAAAACACACCTATAATGTAAACCAAGTATCTAACATACCAAATACACATCAAATCCTACCAGGTAACTTTTAATTTCTGATGGTGAAGAAATTCTGCAGGACTTTTTCTCAAATCAGGTTCTTTATTTCACAAAGGGTTCTTGCAGATCCTTCTAAGAGGTCCATCCAGCATCTTGAAGCTACAAATCTTATTACTACCATGAAGAAATATTTCTCTGAAGCACTCAATATTTCATTGCATATTTTTAATGTTGGAGAATTATTATTACATCATCTTTTATCCATTAATTGCCAAAGAAGATACAGTTACTACACAAAACATGTAAAGTATATTTTAAGAACTCCTGACAGTGTTGTTGTACATGCAGGGACAAACAAAAACATGTATACATTTAAAATGCACTTGCAACATGGTGAAACATATTCTGCACAAGAACTAGGACGAGGAAAAAAACATGATTATTTTTATTAATTTTTAATTTTTGTTATACAACACATCTTCAAGATACATACATGATTTCATGATGTCTGATCTTACACATGCCTCAACTAAGATCCTATTCCCATGTCAGTAACAAACATAATTGTGTTGAAAAGCTGGAAAAAAAATATATGTACCTACCCATTACACTGAAAAGCCCAGTTTCCTAAAAGCAATACTTTTTCCCAGATTTGATGTTATACTTGGCCTTTCTAAATACCACAGGCAAGGTTTTTAATATACCCTTGCTGTATTTTTTCTTATTTAACAGTAAGATATAGAGAACAGGAGAACTCCAAATCACAGTAAGTCTGAATATCATTCTATTGATTCTTCTCACCTTTACACTTTTCAACTTACCTCTGATCTTGGGGAAATCTGACTTCGGCCAGGCTGGTTCTGAAGGTGACCAGCGTCTCTGTCAGGCACAAAATCCACTGAACTATCATCCGTTTGGGTTTCAACCATTTCCATGGTCATCCGTCTAAAAGTAAGTACATACACATCTAAATAACACAGCACAGGGAGGTGCATCACCCATCTAGGGAGAAAACAGCAATTCCACACTACTTTACATTTGGAGTAACTAAAAGAAAATACATCTGTTTCTCTTGAGGATGTCTGATGAAGTCCTTTCTTCCCATTCCTCCATATTAAAATACCCATCCATATAATAAGGAGCTCCACAAGTATTTTGGAAGGCTGCAAGGACGGCAGGTCTGGAAATTTTTTTCAGGGGAGGGACAAGCACAGAGACCTGAGGTCCATGCAGTGCTGGGACAGTCATTCTCTAGAGTGGTATCCTAGTCTGAGCTAAAATAAAGCAGATTTTCTAGTTTGTAACTTCACTTTTCAGTGAAGGGGGGGGGACAAGTGTCATTTGGAGTGGCCTATTGGGCTTAACTTATGACAAGTGGTCCATTAACACCACAAGCAGCAGATCCCTCAAGTCTCCCATCAGACTAAGCTCAAGTTGACCACTAGCTATGTGCTGCTTTAAGCCTCTCAAACCTTCTGAAATATAGATCCATATCTGGGATCTGTGATGTAATTGTCTGCAAACTACTCACAACTTGAAACCCACTAAGACTGTTCTTGTTTTGCAGGCTTAAAAGGAGGGTAAGTTTTCGTACAACAAGCAACTCCCTGACCCTCAAAAAACTTATGCGTTTAAACTCCATACAGACAGTTCCCAAATATATCTACTATACAAAAATGCAATTACCTGACAATTGTTTTTCCATATTTCTTGGCATATTTAGTCATAACGGAAGGAGTGATTTAAAACAAGAGCTCGGATCTCTTCGTCTCCCTTTTCTCTCCTACCAAACCCTGTACTGAAGGTGCAACAGGTGGTGTCACTGACATTGCCATGGAAACAGGTCAGTTTACAAACAGAACAGAGACAGGAGAGGGTCAGGCAGAACGCCCACCTTCACCTTCCTTACACAAGGAATTGAGGCCGCAAAAGGAAGTCATGATATAGCTGAGGCATTTAAGAAGCAGTAAATCTTGGTTCCTTGGGTTTATTTGGTGTATTTAGGGGATGGTATCCATGTCTGAACTTACAGTTCAGCTATTTCAACTGTCTGACAGCTACTGCAGCTTCTTCCCACGTCTGACACTGAGAGATGGAAAAGACAGGGAAGGAAATGTGCTATGTGCCTGACTACAAGGCTCACAAATTCAATCAGCCAAGTTAAAAGTTCACACAAATTAAATGTAAAACTGGCTCCTTTTGCGGCACTATTTTACAAAATATTCTGCAACTTTTGAGAAGAAAAAATATATGTTTTTTTATCATCACCTTTTCTGTACTGAATAAAGGCAAAAAAATATGAAAAGGAATCCAGTCAAATGATGCAGAAAAGCATATTTCCAGCTTCTCTTCCTCCATCGGCATTCTACTGACCAGTCTTAATAGCATTATGGTTAGTGGCACCCAAGCTGAACAAGTCAGGATTGTATGGGTTAACATTACTAGTTCTGCCAATAGAAATTACATACTTTACATCAGTATCAGTTCAGGTTTGATTCATCAACATTTGACACCCAAAAAATTTCTACATTCCTGTCTTGTTAGTTACTACTAATTACCTTTCTCTTTATAAGCAGTCTATTTAAACATCTGCTGAAATTCACCATAGTAGAACTCTGGGAAGAATGTCATCACCAAGCTTTCCACCATATATTTCCATAAGGCATTATTCTTATTAAAATATTTCAGTTTCATTCAAATATTTATAACAATAAGTTTAAAGGTAGAAAAAAATACCAACATTCTTCCTTAGTGAACTAGGACCATCCATAGAAGCTCAAATATGAAAGCTCTATCTGGTATAAGTAATACCTCCATAAGCTTCAGAGGTGCTCATACACCAAGGAAGATTATTTAATGTACAGACCATATTTCTAAAGATGGAAATATAGTCAGAATTAATTCTCTTTATACAGGCCCTGAAGTATTTTCTTTCCAAAGCAATCTGTCATAGATAACCTGCTACTAGAAAAATCAAAATACTTTTATTTCCACAGAATGCATCCTGCAGAAAATTTATTTTTCACGTGAAGAATGACTCCAGGTAAAGTTTATTTTATAAATCTTAGCTTAATTCCTCACTTATTGCAGAAAACTAAAAGAAAAAAAAAATTATGTTTACTATTCTATCAACTTTTTTCCTGGATTCTTTTCCTCTGCTGTTCTCCAGTAACTGGGTAAGCAAATAGCTCTGAAAAGAGCACCAGTTCTGCAAGAAATCTAACAAAAATAATCCTAGTAGTTTATAAAATAAAGAATGGTAGTTTTTAGATTATCTAAATTACATAATTAATGTTAAATTAGAAAAAAACCAGCAAATATACATGACAGTGAAACAATAAATCTAAGATTTATTACATACATAAAAAACCTCAAGAATTTAAAGATTTTTCAGCTATAATTGTGTGTATTCTGATTCAATACAAATTACTGTTAATTTTAAGTCTTTAGCAAAGTTTAATAAAATCTGAAAATTTTCATACTGCTTTTAATGTGCTTTTTTTCTTTCACTGACATTAAATGCAACTGTTGCCCTAGAACAATGTGAAATACACTCTCAAAATCTGCTAAAATTGGCTTGTTTTTGACAGCCTGGTAATCCTTGTATGTTTGTAAACAGAGACTTGACTAAAGATGCTGTCCAAATATAAAGACCTAACTATAGCCTATAAACAGGAAGCTGAAATAACTAAGGGTATAAGAAACTTTAAAAGACAGAGCAGTTATTGTGGCATAGAAATTCAAAGGGAAAGATGACTAAAGACAAAATGTAGCACCTAAGTATCATAACAAAGACATGTAACAATCTTTGGTAGACATAACCATGGGGATGTTAATAAATCTGCAGGACAAAGTCAGTTGCAGGGCTAGAAGCAGAACAGACACACCAGGCCACATCACTTGGAGTTGTGCACAGCTCAAGATCACAAATGCTAACTCCTGAATGTCACAGTCCTCTCCAGCTTATTGCTGTCTTCAGTGCACTCTCATCAACTCTCAGATTATCATAACCCCAGGCACACAGGTTTTGCACTTCCTGTATTATATATCATCTGATCATGAGCATATTGAACTGCTTTTAATAAATATAAACAAAAATACATCAATGACACATAGTTTTTCTTCTACAATATTGGTAATGCAGACTGTGGGAAGAAATAATTAATTCAATCCAGAAACTACCAATGTAGTTTTTGCATCTATCACACTCAATCAGTCTACACTGCAAATAAATTCTAACAAATACATAACTTGGAAATTTAAAAGTAGGAAAAAGAAAAATCTTTTGCCAAGCATTTAAAATGCTTTGTAAAAATTTATCAGCAGTAGTACCCGTCAACTTTAAAGTCTACATCTATATTCTGTGTGATTCTGTGATCACCTTCTTCACATTTTAAAGAAAAAGCAAACACTTTCCCAATACATGATCTTAGGTCCTGTTTAAAAATATATGACATTTTCTTTATTTCATGATTAATTACACACCACATTTAGTTTTATAATCAGTATCAATAATTTCTTACATTTTACAACTTGCCTGGAATTCTACATTAATAAATAAGTTACATCTCTCCCCATCCATAAAAAGAGGCAAAAGAAGTCTTTTCATATTGAAGGCAAAAACATCTGCTTCTTCCTACATAAATGGCAAAGAAATCTTCAGGATATGGCAGGAGGTTAAACTAACTACCTTATAGCACATTAACATACATTAGCATGTGTTTACTATAGTCACTGAGAGTAACATGTAGTATGTCAATAGTAGGTAAACTCTGATTAAGAAGGTGCACATCAAAAGCTTCTTCAGTTGACAGAAGCTCATTCCCATGGGACAACACCAGCTAAAGGAAAATGCTGCCCATGTAACCAAGAAAACTGGGAGTCATTACAGGTGCAAGTGTGACACTTTGGTATCTTTCACCATGAACAAAAGGTTAAGGAGAGAATCCCTATCAAAGTGTGTTCTTGTGTATAAAGAGCACAAAAAAATCTTTCACTCTTCCTCAGTGCTGCTGCTGTTTGGTTTATTTCACTGAACATTAACATAAACATTTAATGTCTGTTGGTGGAATTAAACTGCACAAGCAAATGGGTACAATACTTGGCATAACTGGAAATGTGTGACTAATTAAATAGCGAGAGACGTTTAAAAAAGTAACATCTTTATTTCAACAATATACTTTATACATCAGTGGCTGTTTACAAAGGCAGCTTATTACAAAGGAAATGGCAAGGGGCTTGAAAAAGTGTTTCAGCCCTTGTTGCAAAACACTTTAGAAGTTTTTATTAGCAGGGAAAGCAAGGACATGAATTTACAAACACCTGCTTTGCATTTATTGATGACTTTATGGTGAGTGTGGAAACTCTTAGTACACGTTGGTTTCAGAATACTTTGTTTTCACATACGAAGTCTATAATCTGCCTTACTGCACTGCCCTGGGTGCACACCAGACAGCAAGGTGCTAGCAGAATTTGCTCAGGCAAAAGGAGCAGCAGTAAAACCTTTTTGCTAAGTTTCCAGCCTCGGCAGAATACTCACTAGTTTCTTGTGCCTCCTAAACTCCAATGTGTTTCCTCGTTTTCCTCGCCATCTCTGTCTTCCTAGAACATCTTAACCCTCAAAAAAGAATTCTAAAACCCGACCTGCAGTTACTGCGAGCACAAGCACGCTGTTACTCTGCATCAGCCACCTTCAAACCCAGGCAAGGCGGCGGAGGACACGCTGCCCCCATCTAGAAGAATCCAACCTTATAATCCAAGAAGCCCATCAAGTATCGATGCCTGCGGAATCCTGCAACCGCTACCAGAGATGCTGCTCCGCGCAGCACCCAGCCAGCCGCCGACACGGCAGCAGCGGATGTGGACAAAACCTTCCAACTTTAACACCGAGCGAGGACCCACAGCTCCTACTGCGGTCCTCTGTCACCAAGGAGAACGCTGCGGGCATGGACGGAGTTAAGACTCACGGAACTAAGGGCCACAGGCCTGCCCTCTCCCCTGGGCCAGAACATCTCCACGGCGGCCCAGAGCCCTGACCGCAGCGGGCAGACACACAGCGAGCCTCGCTCCGGAGAAACGGCCACGGACGCCGGATACCTCAGCCACCACAGGGTACCTCAACGCGCCTAAGGCAGCCCCGCGGCCCTCCCTCAGCCGCCGGCGGGGACGCGCCTCCGTTCCCTCCTGCGCGATCCCGGCGGCAGGGACCGAGAGAAACACAGCGGCGGCGAGAGACACAGCGTCGTCCGGCCCGTCCCAACCCAGGACGGCTCTCCCCGCGCCGCCGGCTCCGGCCGCCACCCCCCGCCCGCCGCGCTGTCCCACTCCCAGCCCGCAGGGGGTCGGGCTGCGCGCACACGTGTCCCCGCC
>VZTY01010897.1:0-25118 GCA_013400935.1 Turnix velox
ATGATTCTGTGATTCTATTTCTCTGACATATAGAGAATCATGTCATATATGCACATCTCTCAACTTACAGAAGTTGCTAGATTTGAACTGATCAAGTCTGCATCAAAAATGAAGTATCATGTTTTCATTCACAGTGGTCCTGTGAATGGCTGAGACCATTCCTTATATTTTCAAAGCTTGTATGTTCTTTTCCAAGGGTGTATTTTCTATTTACATGTGAGTCGTTCAAACATTTGCTATATTCAAAGAGGTAAAGTGATTCCAGAGAGATTTGTCTGCTTAGGTTACTTCGAGCAGCTATGGCTTATCAAATAATTTAGCAGTTGGTCATTGCATTTAATTGAAGTGACCTTGCCTCTTCTATCTGGGGGAAATACTTTTTTATTTCTTTCCAGCTATGTTAGACTTATTTCACAAGTTCATTTGAAATAACTTCTCTACATATGAGTACCAAAAAGCTACATCTGCCTGTGGCACGTCCTTTGGCTCATATACATATTTATCCTGGTTACTGCAATCTCAGACTTCACCATTCAGTGCTGTCCTTTATTGCTGCATGAAGTTTTCTGCCTCTTTCCCTGCACTCACAAATTGAACCACAGTAACATACAGCACCTGGTTGTCCAACAAATTTCCCCTCCAAACCACACAGCCTCAAGTAACAATTGGAATATGGTAAAATTCTTTAAAACAACTTGCTGAGAGAAAATCCACAAATTTCTCTGATATCAAGCATGGATTTTACCCTTGGGAAATTGTTCCTAGGTAATTCCATTTCAAATGCCTGTGTTTTCCCTACTAATTTGCTGTATTACTATAAAGGCTGAAACAGTTATATCCAGGCTCTATAGCCTAATAAATATTGGCAAAAATTTGGTAAAAAAAGAGCTATTTTCTGTGGCCAAAGTTGATAAGCATTGGCACAGGTTTCTAGGTCTGGTATTAAGCAGCAGAGAAGAGCATGGCTTCTAAGAGAAGATGATCTTAGTCACAGGAATCTGAAGTTATGATAGGTTTGTTTAAACATCAGGTGAGGAACTTTTACCAATGTCCAGCCTTTCCCAAGAATATTATTCAATGGTGTGATGCCAAAATTTACATCTGAACAAAAAAAATTAACTGTTGAGAACAATAGCAATGGAACATCAGATCTCCTTCCAACCCAAACCATTCTGATTCTGTGATCTCAGGTACCATATTTGTGATACAGCTTTTTTTTGCAGGGTGTACACACTCTCCTCTCTTCCACTCATGGATACAAGCTAAAGAAGGGGAAAGAGACATAGGTATCTGGTCTGAAACTGAAATATCAGAAATAAAACCGGTTTCACTATGACCCAGAAGAACTGAAAAGACCAAAGAAACAGAACAAACTATTAGATCTGTTATAAAAGCCTCTTTTTTTTTTAATACTTCTTCACTTCTTCAAACCTGTACAATAAAGGATAATCACCCTACTTATCTTTCTGGTTTTAATGTGCTAGGTGATGTCTGATGCAATAAACTGTTAGTGAACTGTCCCTAATTTTATTGAAACCTGGAAATAGCATGAAATATTTTCATCAGCATGAAATATTTTCATCAGCTTTCTGATGAAGGATCCCACTTTTTAGTGACTCATGTACCTGTAGCAGGAATAATTACATTAATGTTTTGCTTGCTCATTGTTCATAAACTCACATACCAGTAGGATTTCTTTTTAGTTCATAATTACCCTTAAAAAACTCACTAACAACTAAAAATACGTTTTGAAATATTGCAAACAGTGTGCTTTGCAGTTCAGGGAAATTAAAAAAACAAAACAACGAAGGAACAAAATGGGCACTAGAGGGCAAAGTGAGATTGTAGACAAGTGTACGAATTGTAGATTAATGTGTATGTATTTTGGCAAGACAGTGTTTCGGCTCTTTATGGTCATCCTGCTTATAAATTAACTGCTATTGGGTTCACAGAAGGGAACTGAAAAAAATTCTTGAAAGAACAGTTCATTAGGTAGCTGTGAGGTAATAGAAATTATTATGGATGTAAATTGGAAGAGGGGAGATTCAGACCGAAGATAAGAAATTCTTTACAGTGAGGGTGGAACAGGTTGCCCAGAAAAGTTGTGAATGCCCCCTCCCTGGAGGTGTTTAAGGCCAGGCTGGATGAAGCACTGAGCAACCTGGTCTAGTGGGTGGTGTCCCTGCCCATGGCAGGGATATTGAAAGTAGATGATCTTTAAGGTCCTTTCCAGCCCAAACCATTCTATGATTCTATGATTCTGTTTATACTGAGACAACATCTAGAAGACCATTCAAAGATAGGGACTCTGATACAGACTAGATGTTTAACAAATAAAAAGGAAAATAGAAAATGAACGTATCTTTGCTTTATTTTTACATTTTAATGAAAGGTAAAGAGTCTTTAAGGTAAAGGAAGCAAGCTGGAAGACTCAAAAGATTGTCTGTGTGACAGAAGAAGCTGTATTATGCCCCTGACTAACTGAGACCTCTGATATTTCTTCCAGTGTAGCATTTTTCTAGAAGAGAACCAAGTGCAGAAAAATGTATTTTAAAAAATATATTATTTTCAAATGGGAACTGATAAACTAGTGAATATGAAGTCTCAGATTCCTGTAAAAAGCCTAGTGTAAATGAAACAAAAGGCTTCCAAGGTTGGACTGCTTAGGCCAAAAAAATTCATTAATTTTCTCAGGAGTCACACACCAGTGCTGTGCAGTGCAGGCTCCAGTCACATTTGTGGCTGTTCTCATGACTAGTCCCTTGTTTACACATATTGTGCTGCTCTTATTGGGAAATTGCACTAGAAGCAATAGGGTTTCATATACAGAGATTCAATTTACTGGAGCTGATTTATGGTATTAGTGTCAAATATCATGTATCCCACATGAGACTGGCTGAAATGCACTGCCCAAACTCACCTTACTTTCAAAAGCAGATTAGGCTGGCCTTCATCACTTGCATCGTGAATGAATTCCTTTTTTCTCTGTACATCAAGAAAGTTGAAATCCAAGGATCCTATAAACTGGTAGCCATCTGTTTGAATTTCATCGGGGGCTCAGGATGAAGCAGTGGTAAGTGATTAGTAGATGAGCACAGGGGGATTCAAGTCCTGCTCAGTTGTCTCCACAAGTGGCTGCAATGTTGATTCACTTCCTAAGACCAGCCTTCTTGGCCCATGTCCTTGCAATTAGCATCCTAGAAACAAATGTTTCATTTAGCAATGAAGCATTCCACCTTCTAAGCAAATAACATAATCTGCTTTTGAAAACTCCTCTGCAAAATGAGTGCTACAATGCAATAATGCCTTTGCCAAGTCAAAATTCACATTACTTAACTTACATATTGAGATTTCAAATAGCAGTTCTCCTCCCTGCACACCAGCTACCACCATATCTACTCTTCTTGTCCACTTTATTCTTGAAGTTTCTTATCTTTCCAGGCCAGAAGCCACACAACTTCCTCTGGACTTAGCTGAAGTACTGCGTGTTACTATTCATTTTCCCATAAAGGTAAAATTTTGACAGATATATTTAAATTAAACACAAAGCTTTTCTTCTACCACAAAAAATCCTCACAAAACCCCTTTACTTCAAGCATTTTCAAAACTTTGCTCTCTCTTCAAGTAATTAATATAATTTCTCTTCAAGGTCTTTTGGCTATGAGATGGATTCAGTTCTGGCCTCTACTCTTTGGGAAAATCTTGCGTTGTTTGAAAAGATCTTTTCTTGTGATTGTGATTTTTTGGTAGTTCAAAATAGGCCCAGATGCTCATGCTGTTGTCCTTGAGACTGGCATTAAATCCCATCACACCCACTCACACGTATTTAAAAAGGATTTTTGCTGGATACAATTAGTGATCACTAGCAGTATTTCAAAATCGTAATTCTTTAGTTTTCTCTCTCTTTCTTTTTTTTAATAACTAAAAATAGGATACATGTCCCTCTCCAGTTCACAGCTGCAGTGTAGTGATCATTATTTGTACAAACTGTTAAACTCATTGAAAATGTCAGCAGCTATTATCACAATGCCTGTTATAACTGACTTGGTAATGGCTGACACTTCATAAAGGGAAATCTTCCAGCCTGTCATACATTAATTCCTCCTAATTATTGTAGTGGCATATTTAATGGGCCTGTGTGTCTCTTCCCTCAGTGTAACTGAGTGCAGTGAACTGGAACCACAGAGACAGTGGAAGCATTACTTATTTCAGAAATGAGTATGCCTTTGTTATTTAGTTATTTCTTTCACAGCCTCACTAGCAAGATCAGTGTATTTCCAACTTAGGTGAAAAGTGGCCAGATGGGAATGAGAAGGAAAGACAGGAACTGCTACTAAAAGATATTAAAAAAAAAAAAAGTAAAATAAGTCATGCTATTTATGGCACTCCTTTGAGAAAATCAAATTGTAAAAAACTTACAATATAAAAAAATGTTATATTGTCCTCAAATGTGCAGATTCATATTTTTTAGAAACAGTAGAGTCAGATTCTAATAATGTCTGAAAAGAAATCAGTCTTTCATCACCAGCACAATGGTTTGCATTTTTGTCCTATGGTGAGCACATTGTAGTTTTCTATTGATTACCTCTGTCTTGGTTTTGGGGTGACACCTTGAACACTGGGAGAACTCCCCAAAATCAACATATTCCTACAGAATTGTAGGGTGAGTTGCGATACAGTTGTTAGTCCAGAGGTCAGATTACCTGCTCCCTTAAAAACTCCCAGAAAAGGACAAATAAGGAGAGTAAAGCTGTCATATCTCTTCCAAGGGACAGTTTCGGAGGTCTGAAAGGGAGCTACCAGTAGTCTCTTCTCTATCTTCCCACACCTTTCCTCTTCTGCTCCAGATGAAGGGCAGTGACATGGAAATGCCACCAGTCCACTTTTTCTGAAATATCCCTGCCTGCATTTGGAGCTGAACTGTACTAAAAGATGGCAAAGGCAAAAGATGGCCAAAGTGAAACAGACTGGCTGCTCTAGATTTTGTGGGGTTTAATTAATTTCAGCTGGTACTCCTAAGGTAGCAAAGGCTGCTAAAAATGTTTTACCACATCCTTCCCTTTTTCTCCAGTATGGCAGAAGGCAAAAATGTACTATGAATAAATGTCTACAGAGACATGAACATATTTTGGGCAACCAAATTCACCAATGTAAATTACATCTGACTACCACAACTGCAAGGCTTCCAGCCCTCTGGGGTGAATGCCTACTGGTGCAGTCGTGCAAGGTGTATGACAGACAGGGCAGGATGCAACAATCTGCTGTGATTGTTCATGTTTCAGGTGAAAATCCCATCACAAAAATTTGGCATTCTGGTGAAAAAATTTGTGAGACAATCATGCCTATGAAAAAATACCTGGAGTTAGCACAGGTCTGGTCAATGTGTCTGCTCTCTGGTTTCCCTCAAAAATTGGTCCAGGCAATCCAGTATGAGACCAGAAACGCAAAATAAAATTAGGAGAAAAATTATGAGAGAGAAGAAACCACAGCTGTTTTAAAAGTCAAAACAACTCACAGTTGTCAATGCCCTTGAGTACTGCAAGTTCAATGCAGGAGACAATGCCCACAACACAGGCTGAATCAGAAACAATGGTGATTGGCATTTGCCATCTTCACTACTGCTGCAAGTTCTACAATTTGCTGAGAACCCCTAACACATTCTACATCCTGATCCAAATTACCGGTTTTGTTTTTCCATAGAGTGACAGAGAACCCAGTTCAGCCTGAGCCATCCATAAATACACTCAAGGATTCTAGTGGAAGCCTCATTTTGTCCAAGGAAAGAGCCTGAGGGAACACAAAAATTGTAAAGGACATGACGCAGATAATGATTGTCTGGCTTTCCTGTGAAGTCCATCAATGCAGCCTGCATACAGAAAGCAGATTCTGTTATCCATTGCAAACATCAGAGTCACAAGAAACTATAATGGACTGTGGGTCAACCCCTGCCAATTGCAACAAACGTTATCAACCCTTCAATGAGCTATCATTTCTGATTGAGTTTTTAGAGTCCTAGAAAATTGGTGGGGTAGAAAGACCCAGTCAGTTATTACCAAGGGTTCAGAAAGTTTTGGTGTCCTTTGTGCAATTAAAGCTAAAGGTCGATAATACTATTAATAACAAACAACAAAAGGTTCATTTGGAATAATTTGATGGCTTTGTCATTTAGAGATAAGATCAGAGACCCTCTCTAGGGCCTCGCTGGCTTCCTTAGTTAAGCATCTTGATGAGTTCAAGTCAGAATCTCTTTTTAGCAGGGCAAACAGAGGATGCAAGTCTGTATTACAGATTCCTGACAAAGGTTGTATGTATCCAATTTATTATCCCTAGTATTTTTTGCAAGTCATTCAGAGTACAGATATCTGTGCTGATGGACTCTTGAGGAATGATGGTATGCTCCAGGTGTTTGCACCATTTCCACAGCAATTTGTAAGCCAGCTTCCTCTACAGATTGTGTCACCTGTTTTAAAGGTGGTTTCATCTGTTCCCCTGTGGGGGCTGAAATAAGAATGTTGTCCATGTAGTGGTAAATGAGTACATTGGGGAAGTGAGCTCTCACTGGAGAAAAGGCTCTAGCAACAAACCATTGACAAATGGAAGGGCTATTTTTCATTCCCTGTGGTAAAACTTTCCCATGGTAGTGCTTCCGTGGCTCTGAAGCATTCAGTGAGGGAACTGAAAAGGCAAATCACAGCCCGTCCTGGAGATAAGAAAGAATTGTGAAAAATTTAAATCAATCACAGTCAGTGAGTAGTTTCCCTGGATCATTGTTGGACTGAAGGCCAGGCTGCAGAGCTCCCACATCTTCTATGGCTGCATTTATTGCCCTTAAATCATGTAACAGCCATGACTTCCCATTCCTTTTACAAATGACAAAAAATGGAGAATTCATGGACTAGTCGAGGGGACAATGTGACCAGCAACCAGCTGTTCACTTACCATTTCATGGAGGTGTTGCAGCTTCTCTTTGGGTAAGGGCTACTGATTCACCCAGACAGGCTTATCAGGCAGTCATGTCAAGTGTAGAGAAGGCCTTTGGTCAGTGCCCTCTAGGATAAATTTGACTGTGTGAGTATATATAGTCCCCACTGATTTTGAACATTGTGCCACCACAGAGTTATGTCTGAGGACAAAATGAATGGTCATATCTTAGTGACGCAGTTGTCAGGTCCTGTGATCTCAATTAATTCTTCGCTTTGCATCTGTTTTGCCATTCCCCAATACCAACAACTGTTGAGTGCAACTCAGAGGCCACTCTTCGGGCCAAAATAAATGTGGAATTATGGAAATATCAGCACCTGTATCTACAAGCCCTCAACAGACTGACTGCCTGTCTGGGACAAGGTGCATTTAAACGTGGGTCAGTGATTATCAATGTGCTGCATTCAAAAAATTTGTGGCATGCCAGTGGATCCAAAATTGCCAGTTCCTCTCTTGATCTGGAGACAATCTGGAGCATAAGCTTGTCCTAAGGCCATTGTATCTAGAGGGCTGTGGTGTCCAGGACTACCCCAAGGTGTCCCACTGCCTTCTGCCAGGCTGTGTTGAGGAGTGGCCACAGAAGGGAATTGACATCCAGCTCCAGAGCTCTGGCAGGTGCCTTGGTCATCTGTAGGAGTTTTACCTTGGCTGCTGCCCACAAGAGGGATTTTCCACCTCAGAAAACTAGGTGGGATTTTGTTGCTGTCAGCTGTTTGAAAAGAGCTGTCCTTCCCATGTCTGGATCTTGTTAAAGTCTTGAGCTTGAATCCTGGCAGAATTAGCCACACCAGTTGTCCTCCCAGATGCAAGCAGCAGGAGATGCTTTGCAAGAGCTATGGGCTGAGCCTTTCAAAAGCCATTCGTTTGTTTGTTTAACCCTTTATTTAAAGCTGATAAAGGAATACATTTGTTAGCCCAGAAAAATATGGTGATTCCTGGGCAGCAGATGTGAGTTGCTATCTGATCAGGAAAACCAGGTATTACTGCATGATTCTTCACCTAGGGTCCAAGACAGGAGACATGACAGAGAAAAACATGATGTCCTACTGTGTTTGCCAGGGAGGTATTTCTCACTTCCCCAGTGAAGCATAGAGAAATAGATAGTCTTGAAGGAACTCAAATCCACTCACACAAGGGATGAGACCCAAAAAGGCTTTTCCCCAGACTTTTTTTGTGTTTAAATATCCTGTCCTTCTTATGTCCTTGGTGGCTTTCTCCATCATAGCATCAATTTTAAATCTTACAGTAGGATTGGATGTACTTTCAACAAGAGTGCCAGCAGGAAAAGTTATTAACTGGCAGAAGGGAGTATATAAACTTCATATTTTTCTTCATCTGTTTTATGCTGAGATATCCCACGCACTTAAGGGCAGAAGGATGCACACATGCACTTCCTCTGCCAACAGTGCCCGTATTTCACAGGGGCATGAGTAAACAGAAATTTCTAGGTAAGAGGAGGAAAATTCTTTCCTTTATCTGAACTAACTTGAAATACTCCTTTTATGCCATGCTCTCAGCCATCCTTTTAATTTAATTATGTTGTTAGCATTGTTTTAGTGCTGATGATTGAAACTGAAAAGAATACCAAACTTTTAATTTTGCATTTATTCTCTCCAATAATTCTTCAAAATATTGCTCTGGGTGAAAAGACAGAATTAGTGGTCTTCACATGCTAGCTTGCTGTTAGGTTAGGCTCGGTTAGGTTAGGTTAGGCTTGTTAAGGTACTGAACTGAGCAAATGAAGTGAAGATATTTGGGGTTAGAAACCTCCTTTCTCAGGAAGTGCAGTGTTGTTCCTGCTTATTGCTACACACGATGACGTCTTAGGGTGGAGAAAGAGGAAAGAGGAGGGCTGATCTCTCAACAAACAGCTGTTGCAGCTGTAGAGAGAAAAAGGGAGAAAGATCAGGAGAAGCAGGAGGAACCTGATCCCTGCAACAGGTAATATCTCTTCAGCACAGATGACACAGGCTGCTCAAATATGACAAGAAAGAGGAAAAACAAGGCTGGGTGGGATTTGCATGTGAGAGAAAAGTGCATCTTTTATACTGATCTTTAGGAGCTTTCTTCTGTCCCAGCTGCAATGCTCACAGCTTGCTAATGGAGTGGGAGGGGGAAGGGGAATATGACTTATAAGGAAACTGTCTCAGCAGAGGGGCTTTTCTAGCAGACCTTTCTTGCAGGGNAAAACCTTTTTTGAAGGGAAAAAAAAAAAAAAAAAAAAAAAAAAAAAAAAAAGGAACCTCTAAGTTTCCAGAGTGAGGGCTGCTTTCTCATGTGTGTTTGGAAAGGCAGCAGCCTATAGCAGCTCTGAAAGCAGGGCAGTTTTCTGTTCACACAGCCCTGGGTGTGGCCCATAGCCTGCCACCTTGCAAGGGACACCCAGATGAGCCAAGGAATGCCCTAAGCTTCTACTGTGCTGTCACCTTAGGTCAAGGAGGACAAGGAGGTCAAGGTCCTGGCCACCCTTCAGACATGGAGGGCACCCGCCTCTGTGCTTACCTCACATGATGGCTACCATGGACACACACTGAAAACATTCAGGCTAAAAATAATAAAATGCAACAATTATGTCATTTTTCTGCCTGTCAAAATATGTTAGGCTTTGCAACCAAAAACTGTATCACAATAAAATGTCTGTTTGTGAATAAATGGAAGAAAAGATGTTTGGAACCATGCTGCTGCTGCTGGGCCTGCCAGTTTACAGACCACTGGTCTTATGCTTCATCTGGTTTCCTAGGTTTAGAGACCTGAGTGGAAGCAGATAAAGTTTTCTTCTACACAAAGTTGATATGATAACAACATCCTGAGTGTTTCAATATATTTAACATAAAATCTGCCACAGCAGATGATGTGGAACTGGCAACTAAAACAACAGAGGGAATCCCGAAGCCTTCTGAGTTTTTCTTCTGCAGTACCCAGATCTGTTTCTTTCTCCTGTCATCAGGAAAATGCACAGTGGTCCCTCAGTGCTTGCAAATGAGAGGGACTTTGAAGTGTTAAAGTGTATTTGATTAAATTTAACAAACACAGCACCTTTCTGTTTTACAAAGCTGGCGCCAGGGAGGCCAAATGAGGCAAGTCTGAGTCAGGGTCAGGAATGAGCACTGACAGGTGGATTGCTAGTCCGTGTTTTACCTGTCGGGGTGCTGCAGTAGCATGGTCTGGGAGGAAAATGTGGTGTGATGTCTGCCATTTAGCCAGGGCAGCAGGAAATTAGAGTAAAGCCTATCTCTTCTGCCAGCAACCTTTTGAAGAGAGTGGGATGGCTGAATTTTATGAGAGAAAATAGGACAGTGAAATGGGTTATCCTCATTCAGCTTCTGGATGTCTTGGTAAAGAGATCAACCTCTGGATGGGAATCACCTTAGAGAGCGGTTACACTTCAGTTTCTTTTAACATTTAGATCACCTTTTATTCTGTGTAGATGTCTTCATTTATGCCAAAGGTTTCTCTTTGGTTTTAAGTACCTTTGTGCTGGGATTATCATGGTAGGATGAAACCCCATTTTGAGATCAGTGCTGTTCCCTTACACAGTGGAGGGCATCACCAAGTAAGGAAGCTGGGCTGCTCACAGCTCTCTGATGGAATGAGGTAACACCATCACACTCCCAGCCAGCACTGGGAATATGGGGCCCTTCAGAAACACCAGTCATGTCTATCCATTTCAGAAGTTGCCTGTACATTTTTAATATGGGGACTTCTAACACACATTGGCTGCCGTATTGTCAAAACCATAGTGTGAAGCTGTGTTTCTAAATGTCCTTGTGTTTATGCCCTGTTTTGCAAGATTTAGCAGCTTAAGATTTATGAAGACAGCAGTTTTCTACCCAGCCAGTGGGGAAAGAGTTTGGAAAAGCTCAAAACAGTGAAAAGCAAATTCTGAGAAGGACCAACAGATTTAACAAACTAAACTTTTGAAGAAGAGAGAAACAATATGCTCAGCCCATGTCCCATTCAAGGACTAAATGGCAATATGAGATGAAAGAAACCAGTAGAGGTGCTGATTAAAAGCCTCAAGAATTTTGTAACTTTTTCTGTAACTTTCCTACCTGTTACAGTAAACCCTAACCATATGGTAAGAAGGCTGTTTCTTAAATCATAACTATGTTCTTAATTTTTTGCATTTTTTGTAATGTGCAGTGTTTTGTCTTTTTTTCTCACTGTAACCGGGAAGGAAGTGTCATTCAGTAATAAACCAGATGGAAACTGTCAATATTTATGGAGCTCACTGGAACTTTAGTTAGGATTGTTTGTGGAATACATACCTTTGTCTGGGTCCTCATATGTCTTAGGAGGTACATTATGCCAACAAATATTTATATGCTTGTAACAGTGGTATGAATAGCAGCCATCCTGCATAACAGGGAGAGAAACAAAGGTACTTTCAATGGCCTCCCTAGGAAATACTTAGATTAAAAATTTAGAACATCAGTTTATCTAGATCAATTTTTATCATGGTCCTGGTCCAATTCTAGGAATGCTGTATATGCACTTATCATATTTAGATATTTATAAAGACAGAAATTCACGATTTTTCTTAATGAACAGATACAAATAAAAAAGTTGGATGGCAGAGATATACCACATGAACACAACAGAGCAAGGGACTGCTTAAAATTATCTTACTACTTATCAGTGCAGGAAATTAATTGGTCAAGACTGGAGATAAATTCTAGTACAAAGTTAACCAATTCATTTCTCAAAAAGGTATACAGTCCCTTTCATAGCTGCAGGACAGGCATGCCTCTCTCTTCAAAGCAAGTCAGAAGGAAATATATTTATGATAAAGGGAAATAAAGCATCTCCAGAGCCTATGAAGTTCTGCAAAACATCAGATTATCTATGAAAATGAAGTAAGTATAGCTACTGAAGTAAATTTAAAACACAGACTGTGCAGAACGACAAAGAACCTAATTATAAGAACTTTATCTGAAAAACCTGTAGAGGAAATTAATTGAGAAAGGGAAAGACAGATATCCTTCAGACTGCATTAAATAAAATTAGATTGAGGTGTGGCTTTCTTTTCCACTTCTTCACCTAATTTTTTAGAAATGCTTACGAATCTGCTGTCTGCTAGAGATGCTGCAAGTTATTGTACTTTCAGGTGTTTTGAGTGCATGTTAGAGGAAAGACCAAGATGAACTTCACCCAGTTGGAGGAATTGTGAGGCTGATGTCTGTAGAGCCCCAGTCCCTCAGCATAACTGCAGTGCCTCAAGCCTGGCCACATCATCAAGTCAGAGCCAAGCCAAGGGGCTCAGGCTTGGATCCAGCACTTGATGGAGTGTCTCTGATTAGTTACTTTTTCCTACAGAGGCACAGATTTCACCATATGGCCACAGATTACTCCAATCACTACTGGAAGCCTGAAAATTTTTGTGGGCATATTCTGAGTATACCAACAAAGGTGGCCTTAGATCCATTCGGGAGAGTACTGCTCTCTGGCCATGGACAAATACATCTGGTTTTCACCTATCTGTTTACATTTCAGCTGTTTTCCTTTCATTTACTAACATGTCCAAAGAGGACGCAACTCAGTCAGCTCAGAAAATTTCAATATAAATCATACAGTTTGCTTTGTCATTTTCACTTCTGCAGATTTACCATGAACACCTATCTCTTTGTGTATGACTTAATACAGTTCTGTGGACATTCCTGGATATTTACAAATATGATCATCAGGTTCATGTCATTTGGAAAAGGTAGGATCCCTTCTGTATTTCCCTTAAACATTTTAAGGGGCAGTGACATGCAGAAAAGGCAAATTAGAGAAAAGGATTCTTAATAGATGTACATCCAATATCAGAGGCAGTATTTTGAATTACACAAAAAAATTTTCTTTTGTTAAAAAGAATGAACAAATTACTGGTACCTACATTCTGCCAGTATTACGTAAGAATGGAGCTTTTGTTTAGCTAACAATCTTTTAATATTCATCAGCACACATGTAACATTTGACTTAGTCGTAGACCTAAATGTGCACAGGTCCAGTCATTACAGTGAAAACGAATCTTACTAATGCCTCTGGGATGGAATATATTTGTAGTTACTGCTTATGCTTCGCCATCTCCAAAAACTTCACAATTTGTATCTTTTTCCATTGTGTCTGGGATTAAGGGACAAAAATAGAAAACTAGTGGCTGGAGATGAAGAATGGCATCTGTAGGCACTTGGTCTACCAGCTTTGTGGTCTGCTTGTTTTAGGAAGTGCCATGGGTTCAGACTGAAGTCAGCATCTCATGTCTGGACTTTCCTCATGCATTTCCTCAACATTTCCTCATCTTTAGAAATATCTTGAAGTGATATCTCTAAACCAACATATCATACACAGCATTTACCAGTGCATCTACTGTAGGAAATGACATTCTTCTTTGGGCTTCCTGCCTCTGTGGCAGCACACAGAGTGGACAACCTCTGACCTTCCCCAGAACTTTGATTCCACAACCCAAAATTTTAGTGGTTTGTGAAGTTTATTTTCTGTTCTCTTCAATGATCATGAGGCATGAGCAGACCCAGAAGTTGGTGCCATCTTTTTCAATATAATCACTCTCTAATTTTCCTCTTCACTTTGTCTGTAGATTCATTGGCGGATACATTTTACTCCATAGGACTTGTAATGCGGCTTTGCCAGCTGTTGTCTGTGCTGGAGATCCTACACATCCTCATTGGCATTGATAAAAGCTGTCTGTTCCCCAGGTTTTTGCAGGTAAGTGTCAAAGGACTCAAAGTGCTTCCATGACTTCAGCCACAGCTGCACCTGGGGACAAGCCCAGGCTGAACTACCCTGAGTGCTCTACCTGCACCATTCCTCAGGGAGGTTGATCTGATCATGATCTGCAGGAAATGAGCCTGAAATTATGTGTTGGGAGGGACCTGCTGTCTCAAATTTTTCAGGGACCTGGATGGTGTCCAGAGGAGTGGCCTAATGCAGAAATGGAGCAGCCACTGTTTCTAGGGCACCACAGGTGTCTAAGGATATTACCTCCCCAGGGAACTTGTGTGTTAGTAAAGGGATAGCAGCCCTCTGAAACAGAGTTTTCTGATAGAAGTGCAGATGTCACAGAGTGTAAAAGGAGAAGAATGAGAATTAAGGGACTGAAGAATTAATGGTGGAAGCAGAAAAGAAGAATTATAATATTCTTGCTGCATAAGTCTCTTGCCTGCTCAAACCCAGTTGTCATGGACAAACTGTGGCAACATCCAGAGGTTCTGATGCTTTTTATAGGGTATAGGTTCATCTCTATGCAGAAAAATGTAAGATCACATGCTACAGCAGAAAACAAGATGATTCTCTGTCATTCTCCTTACCACACTCTTGTTTTCTGTATGGAGTTAAGGTCGAGTTTTGGTAATTTTCTTAAAGAACTGGAAAAATAAAAAAAAACCCCTTAATGTGAGTTTGCCTTCAGACCTTTTCAATTCTTAGTATTTGAATAATGGTGAAACTGATATTGCTCTCAGCAGTAAGAAGGTAGAAGGATAAGAGCAGTAAGCTATGTTTTTAGTTTTCTGCATAGCCTGGTTTTGTCAAATGACCTACTGCATGGGCAAAGATTTTCCTCTTTTAAAATATTCATTAGAAATCGTTAGACTAATACAGATCTCTGTCACTTAACACTGCTCACTAAGTATGGTCATGAATCTGTCACAACTGTTTTTCCCCTCCTAAACGGTTTAATGCTAGTCTAGGGGAAAAAGTATTCTATCTAATGGTTCCTGTAATATCTTTTGGAGAGAAGAGCAGCCTGCTAATGCCAATAGTCATTAGAGCAAGGCTTGTCCTGGCAGTTTCTACACATACCCCAGCCCTGACATCGTCTGTTCCTTTCCTACTCAGTCTGACAGAAGCGGAAGTGAAGCCTGCACCAGTACTGTTATGTGTTGCCTCTCAGCCTGAAGAAAGCAAGATCTTTTAGTGACCTCTCAGTACCAAAAGGGGTCCTGCAGGAAAGATGGGGTGACTATTTACGAATGAGTGCAGAGAGAGGATGAAGGATAATGGTTTTAAACTGAAAGTGTTCAGGTTTAGCTTAGGTATTAGAATCATAGGACTTTTTGAGTTGGAAGAGACTTTCAAAGGTCATCTATTCCACCCTGTACTCCTGCACTAGATTGGTTTCCCAGAGCCTCATCAATCTGGCCCTGAATGTCTCTAGGGATGGGGCCCTCCACCACCCCTTTGGGCAACTACCTCCAGCGCCTAACCACTCTCATGGTGAAGAACCTTGTCCTAATGTCTAGTCTAAACTTGCCCTGCTCTATTTCAAAACCAATGCCTACTAGGAAGAAATTCTTTACTGTAGGGTGGTAGAACACTGAAACACATCCATCCCTATATGCATGTATATGCATATCCCCAGTGAAGTTCATCTTGTAGGTGATCTCTAGGATCAGTGGGGGAATGACTCTGGCAATATCAGGAAAGCATGTGGGTGGAAGCACTGCCAGCTTGAATTAAACTTGGAAAGCATCCTTATGGTGGCTGGTGGTTTTAAGCAGAATTTGGATGAAAATCCCTAATATCTCATTTATCATGGTTTAGTAGCATCACAAGGACCCATTTGAGATACGTGTTACATGGAATGGAGAGACAAATTCAGAGGTGTTTTCTGAAAAAAACATTCAGGATGGTCTCACTGAGGGACAAAATCCAAGCCCCTAAAAAGGGTTAGATAGGCCAAAGCCAATTCACACCATGACAGAATGATGAGTTCTGAATGACAGATGTTCTTGAGGAAGACAAAGGGAAGATCACAACGTTGGTGCAAAGGGTTGTCTCTCAGAGCATATGCAGCTTGAATCATTGAGAGGACAAGAGAATATGTCACATGTCACTGCAGTTTTCAAAAATTTAGTAGACTGGCCAGGGAGACAATAGGAAGAATGTAAGAAAAAAATTGTCATTTTTGCGAATAAAACACTTATTCTTCCTTTGCAATCAGGATTGGATTTACCACACCAGAGACGATGTAATACAGCTTTGTGATAAACCAACTAATCTTAAACCTTATATAAGTATTTTTTAGCACTTTTAAAAAGCATTCACTACATTGAAGAGCTATGTAAGAGTTTCAGATACCAAGTACAATGCTCCACAGTCACAGTTATTAAAAAATGGAAGTGAATGTGCAGCTCTGACCTCAGCTAGTCTGATTTGCTCTATTTCACTTACTTGCTTCAAACACCCAGGTTACCCTGCGGAAATTTATGCCATGCTGCAGAATTTGCTGTGTCTTGTGAGAAATCAATGCTGGGAGAGGAGGGAAGTTCCAGCTTGACCTTAACACAAAGAACAAGAAGGAATGCAAAAATGAAACCATTTTTGTTTATGCTTTGTGAGGTGGCAGTACACTTTTCCTTTTTATGAACATGAGAACATGGGACTTTGTTTTTTTCAAGCAAGACAGTAGCAACAGAGAACACCATTTTTCATTCTTGCAAGGACAGATGGTCTGCAGAAGAAATAAGCTCTGACTGGGCAGCGGCACATTTTTTTTACATATGTAGACATGTATATCCATGTTTATGTGTGGGTATATATTGATGCATGTACATGTTTACAGGTATATACATGTACAGATGTGTGTATAGGGCCACCATATCAATAGACATTTACTCCTCTTCTTCAATTAGCACTCTGCCACGGAACTAGCTGAAAGAGTCCCCAAACTCTGACTAACTCTTGCATCTACTTTTCATTTGTAAGGGTTGTCTAAGAGATATGAATGGTAGAGAAAAAAAGAACACACTGTCTTGAAAGGGGAACAAAAACCAGCAGGCACCCTCCTGATTTTCATAGAGAAGAGGTAGGTAGGATCCCACTGTCTGTCCTCACAAGGACAACACAACTGCTGTGAGCAACCAGGCCTGTGTCCTCACCCACAGGCAGTTCCCAGATTAAGCCTTCACTGGCTCCTTTGTGTATTCCACTGCTCACTTGTTGAGACCACATCCTCACAGGAACAGGAAACCTACAGGGGACCTGCTTTGTGTCAAGTTCAGCTCCCTGCATTTGCAGGTGCTTGACCCACTTTACACGATCTGATTACAGACTTCCATCATCTATAGCTTGTTAGGCCAAGTGTCTCCTGTTCCAAATAAAAACCCTCTGAGGGAGGTAACCCCAGCCACTTTCACTCCCAAACCATGAGGTTATTTTTTGGGTCTCCATGGCCACTTAATCTCATTGGCCAGGGCTCATCCTTTTATTAACTGGGGATAGTCGTTACCTGTCTACTGCTTTTCCTTTCATCTCACTGAAGTAGGATCATCTCCTGAGCACCAAACCCATGTTGTTTTCATTTACTTTTCCACCAAGCCACCTCTTGAAGAACAAGTGATGGTTTGGAAAATTTGCCAGCTGTCATACCTAAAAACACATGATAATGATAATTATTATGATAATAATAATGATAATTATTACTCCCAACCTGGAGTATTGTGTCCAGTTCTGGAGCCCTCAGCATAAGAAGGACATTGAGCTATTAGAGCGTGTCCAGAGGAGGGCCATGGAGATGGTCAAAGGGCTGGAGCAACTGCCTTATGAAGGCAGGCTGAAGGAGTTGGGATTGTTCAGGCTGGAGAAGAGAAGGCTCAGGGGGAACCTCATAGTAGCTCATCAATACCTGAGGGGGTCCTACAGAAAGGCAGGGGTAGGACGTTTTAATAAAATACGTGATGGGAGGACTAGAAACAATGGATGTAAGTTGGAAGGGGGTACATTCAGGCTAGATATAGGAAATAAGTTCTTTACAGTGAGGGTGGTGACACACTGGAACAGGTTGCCCAGAGAGGTTGTGGATGCCCCCTCTCTGGAGATGTTCAAGGCCAGGCTGGACAAGGCACTGAGCAACCTGATCTAGTGGGAAGTGTCCCTGCCTATTTCAGGGGTGTTGGAACTCGATGATCTTTAAGGTCCCTTCCAACCCGAACTAATCTACGATTCTATGATTCTATGAATAAAGTGTTATGAGAGAAAACTCCCTGTATTATGTCTCATGCTGAGAGTGTTGCAGAACTCACTCCATCCCAGTCTGATTTGAGGACTGGTATCAAGTGCCCACTCCAGCAATGCTGTAATCCTTTATCATCGTTCACTAAAATGATTTTAACCTAGATCCCATTTTATTCTCTCAGCAGACAATCCCATTCAGTGGTCCAATTCACCTTTGTTTTGATTTCCTTCTTTTGAAGATTGTCCTGTCATGCTTCTCCTATCTTTGTTATATCTGGTTTCAGATAATGCAGCAATACTCCCAGTTTCCCTGTTTTCTTGCCGGGTTCCTCAGCATACAAACAGGGGGACTTGATACCTCTCATTCTGTTTCCCGGCCTGTCTCTGCAGAAGTTTGTCAATGTCTGACCTTAGAAATCAGTGCTTCTGTCAGGGACCAATGGGATCAGCGGCACCACTGATAGCCAGGGTAGGGTGAGATGCAGCAAAACTGTTTGTATCTGTTGTGGGTTCTCAGTGCTCTTCTATATGAAAAATTGCTCGTGTAACACTGCTCATGTAGCATTTAAACTTGCTGAGAGGCTGATTTCTTATTTTGTGTATGGTAGGAGTAAGGGGCAGGGGGAAGCGAATAAAGAAGAGTGACTGTGCTTGTAACAACCACCTTATTAATCCATTTTTATTTCATGACTTTTCACTGACTTGATACTTTAACCTATAAAGTCATCAAACCAAAAGCACCCCATGGAAGAGATCGCAGCAGATGCAAGAACACCCAGTGAAGCTATACTGATGCATTCCAACTGAATGATTTGTGTCTTCTTCTTCAACACTTCTAAACATTGAGTAAATCAGAGTGAACTGTTACTGTTTTAGGAGATTCAGAAGACACTGTTGTCAGTGTTGAGTACAAAAGATTTTTGTATATTACAGGGCAAAGCACAGATAATGATAGGAAACTTGTCCTAGAAAGCTCCAAAAAGACACATTTTTTAATTTCTTGAGCTTGATTATTGGTAAAGTATCTTCATAAACTGGACTTACTGCTGCATTTTCTAGCTCCACAAGTTGAAGTTAACAGAAGACAGACATGCAGTCAATGGTACACCTGTGCAAAGCAGAAGAGATTTACTCATGGCCTGCTATTTTGCTATGGAAGACGCTACCTGAATTCACAATTCTCTTTTCTTTTCAGATCACTGAAAGAATAATTGTTTTATTTATCGTCATCAACAGTCAGGAAGAAGTTCAAGGGAAATACATCGTCTTTGTTTTATTTTTCCTTTGGAATTTATTGGATGTGGTCAGGTAAGTAGTCAATGTCAAAACCATGGGGGGAAAGCAGGTAATTTTTGTGAAAGGAACCCCACCCCCACTGTGCTGTATGTTCATTTAATTATTTTGAAATTGGTAGAAAAGCATATTATCAGTGTAAAGTTAAAGCTTGGACCTTACAAGGTACTTTCCATTTTTCACAAAAATACACATAATTGAAAGACCAAATGACTTACAGAAGTTAATTGTTGCATTTAACATCCTTTAACATCCTTTGAACTGATTTGACAATTTTCAACACAAATTTAGGAGGAAATCTTGACTGCCTCCCAGGGAACAGCAATTTCCAAAATTACTATATGATCCTATTGCTTTACAGCACAGTAAGACAGCCAAATTCTTAACTTCTTACCAATGTATGAAAAACTACTCTGGATTAATTTCACTGTGCTTTCCCAGAAGGTCTTGCTGCAGAGACTAAGAATTTTGCTGTAATAGGGCATATGTCACAAAGCATGATGCAAAATGGACAGGAATAAAATTCGGGATATTTATCTTAAATACTTTGTGTGGTGGAAAGTTAGCAGTACCTCCCAGTGGTAGAAGTATAATGGCATAAGTTCCATTATTTCTATTGTCTGTAGTACTTCTCAAATGTAACTGAAGTCTCTATCAACCTCAGTTTGTAGACCCGCAGCAGGTAAGGGTGTTTTAACAAGACATAGCAGACTCCTCACTGGAGTGCCTTCAGGTCTATCAAATAATCTCGAACTTGTTCCTCACTTAAACTGGGCAGGTGTTTCTTCCCCCAGTCCTTGCCTTTGTCATCCACACCTTGAGTTGTGTGGGCAGATCCTTTACTGACTGCCTTGGCTTTTTGTCTGACTTGGGTGACCACTCCTCCTGTGCACCCCCAGAGAGGGCCCTCATCAACCCTGGTCTTCCCTCATTCACTAACTCCTTGTTATCTTTGATGCCCATGTCCAGTTTTAATTCTGTCTGGTCTTTGCCTTTCCTAATCTGGTCCCTGACAGTTTGCACAATATCCTTGTATTCTCCTCGGTATACCTGTCCTTTCTTCCACTGTCTGTATACCCCGTCTTTCTGTTTAAGCATATGAAGGAGATCCTTGTTCATCTTGACAGGCCTTACGGCTTTCTTGCATGCCTTCCTCTTTGTTGGGACACATTGCTCCTGGGCTCAGTGGAGCCAGTCTTTCAATACTGGCAAAATTTCTTGGTCCTCTTTCCCCTCCTGTGCTTTGTCCCACTGTACTCTCCTGAGCAGATCCCTGAAGAGGTCAAAGCTAGCTCTCCTGAAGTCCCAGGTAGTGAGTTTGCTCTGCACCTTCCTCATAGTCCTTATTTAAGTCTCAAATGAAAGGGTTATCTGCTGCTATAGAGGGACCAAAAGTACAAATGATATTTGTGGTAAAGTCATGTCAGTGTGTCATTGGTTTCTATCATTGCTAAAAAACATAGTCCAGCATCACAGCAATAACAGCACCGTGTAATAGAATCATAGAATCATAGAGTAGTTTGGGTTGGAAGGGACCTTAAAGAGCATTGATACTCCTGAAATAGGCAGGGACACCTCCCACTAGATCAGGTTGCTCCCTGCCTTGTCCAGCCTGGCCATAAACACCTCCAGAGAGGGAGTGTCCACAACCTCTCTGGGCAACCTGTTCCAGTGTTTCACCCCCCTTACTGTAAAGAATTTCTTTTTTATATCTAGCCTGAATGTACCCCCTTCCAATTTACATCCATTATTTCTAGTCCTCCCATCACATATTTTATTAAAAAGTCCTACCCCTGCCTTTTTGTAGGACCCCCTCAGGTATTGATGAGTTACAATGAGTATTGATAAATTACTATAATAATGATGGTTTATAGCACCACACAAGTAATAATACATAATGCAGCTCAGATAGATTTAGAATTCTTACTCAATTAATTTTACAGCACATGTGCCATACCCTGGCATCTCAAAGAAGTGGATATGTCTGAAAGCGTTGAGAAATCTATCCCATTGCTTAGCTGACTAGTCTTGGAGAATTACAGGTTCTTCCAAATAGGTCTTCAGAGAAATAAATATCCTGTCTGTACTAAGGCTATATCCTGGAAGATTTTATAAATCTGATCTTCCCTGCTTATACTATAACAGTCCAAGATAGTGCGTGGAGGACTAGCTGTTCCTTTGTGTACTACATTGAGATTAATAATTGTTATTATATCTCCATAATAGAATATAGAGACAATCTTGAGGTTGCAGAGAGTACATTTAGACAAGATTGCACACTCATAGCCTATTGAAGTCTTCTGTAGTCTAGGAATGATGCAGAAATAATCAGACATATCAGTAATGAGGGAATACAGGAAATTTGTTAAATGCTGGTTCCATCTGCCATAAAAACTCATGTCTAATAGTGCCCTAAAAATCCTTATTTTGATATCCTTAACAAGATCACAAGTCAAAATGCCTTTCAGATGACAAAAATATGATCAGAGTGTTTCTCCAGTGTTCAGGAAGCTGCTGTAGTACTTTTCGATCAAACTAGCTGAGATTCACTCACCTTTGGAGACTGAAGTCCTAAGTGTACAGGTCTCCCAGTGAGTTACAGCTACAGTAAGAATAAAACACTGCAATACACCAGGGTGCAGCTGGGTTTTTTTTTGCACCAGCTACCCCTTCTGCGGTCAAGAAGGGGGTACCTGCTGTTACCTTGCTATTTAGCCTCCTCCAGCAGTGGTTTAGCTAGTTCAGCAGTTATGAAACCGCACTTCCTCAGACCCAAGCAATAGCCAGCCTCTCCCAGTTGCAATATTCCTATCAGAAATCTGTTTTATGATGAAGCAATATGAATTTGTGGTGGTTTCTGAAAAAGCCTTCAGGCTGGAGGGCTGCAGTGCTGTCTGCCTGCTCCACGTTAACAACACCTGCAACTCTTCTGAAACAATGAGCCTACTTTCAGACTTCAGTTGGAGATTAAATAAAACTATTGCAGTTACTGTTCTGACATTTTCTCAGGTAGCCAGCTCCAAGCCATTCAGCAGTTTCCTTCAGTTTTCCAGTAATATACCTTTTAAAGACATGAGCATTCTTTCTGAGCTCATCTGCCGTTCCTCTTGCCACAGGTACACTTACAACATGTTAGCAAGGACAGGAATATATTACCTACCACTGACATGGCTCAACTTCTCACTGTGCATCCCACTCTATCCCCTTTCAGTTCTGGCTAAAGGTAAGAAAACGGGGTGCTTACCAATAATTCACTTCTGTAATCTCCAATAAAAGCTGACCCATTCAACTGCCTTGTTTTTAAGATACTTTTGTCAAAGTAATCATAAATGTTTATGTACTTTCACAGTAACCTGTATGTCCCTTACCTTTATCGTTTTTGTCCTTTTTTATCCTTAATAGGAGTTCTCTGGAGTTTGCATGTCTGCTTGGTTTTTTTTGTTTTTTTTTTAATTACCAGCATGGGAAGATGTCATTCCAAACTGATGTCAGCAAGTCCTGAAGCTGCCTTCTCCCACATTGTGGCTGATCTTACTGGCTCAGGCAATACTTAGCAGCTTACCACACTTAACAACAGGAAATGTGCTCACTTAGATATTTTATAAGCAGCAGAACCACAGGCACAACGTAACTTGATATTGTGTAGGAAATACTTGATAATTGTAGTATCAGGAGAGCAATCAGCATCTCAGGCCTGCAAAACTCAGCGCAAGGACAAAGGTACCAGAGTTTTACATTAAATTTTTTGATCTTCCACCTAATTTTGACTGTGCTTTACCATGTTATTTTACAGCATTTGCAATTTGTGTATCACTGCCTTATTTTGAATCCTTTGGCACATACTCCATGAAGCTACCGTTTCCATTTGCCTTCTCCATCTACTTCCCCTATGTTCTGAAAATGTACCTGCTAGTGCTTTTTATAGGTAAGTATCTCCTCCTCCAGAAAGCTGGGTCTCAAAGCAATTAGGATGCTTAAGGCAACGATAAAATCAAAGTAGTGCATGTCCTTTCACATACTGTAGCTCCTCTGCCACATCTGCTGCAGACCACTACAGGAAAGTTCATAATCAGCTGTTCTCATGTCTTTCAAATACAAATAATATAATTTGGAAGAGGTGTGTGTGAGGCATGAAAGTAGAAACAAAAATTATAAATTTCTTTGATACCCTGGCCTTACAGATACTCATTAAAGTTTATATATTTTTTAAAAATAAATTTCCATTAGATCCTAATGCCATTCTGTGCCATCCCTCTTCACGCATTCCTCAAAGCTAGTGAGAAGCTTTAGCTAGATTTAGACTTTACAGCTTCATTTTCCAAAGGGATAAAAAAAGAGTCTACCCCAAAACCTGCATGAAAATACTCTGCTTCTCCTCCTCAAGAAAATACTGATGAAAAATTTAAACTCAATTTGGTTTCATTACAGCCAAGTCTTTGCTGTGTCATAGGCTTTAACACTGATTTGAAGTACCTCGTCTTTATGATGTAGTGTTCTGTCCCTAAACTTCAGAAGTAACTGGGCAGGTTGCTAGAAGAAGGCTCATACTCATTCCTTCTAGATGAACTGAAGACACTTTGGATGCTACTACCTTGTTCTTACACCATTTTGTGTTTTGATCCAGGTATGTGTTTCATCATCCAAAACCTCTTGTCTGAAAGGAAGGCAAACCTAGGGACAGGCAACATCAAAAAGAAAAGAAGCTAAGTTGATATTTTGTATGCAAATAAGAAATATATTCCCAGTGAGCTATGCTTATTATATGCTAAGAGTAATTTAGGAATATATTTTCAATGCAAAACTCCTGTTTCTGTGTGTATTATCTGTTTGTGTAGAATCTACAGAAAAGGTCTTTAATGAACCTCAAAAATGGAGCAACTCAAAATAGTTACTTTTGAGAGTTTTGACTTCAAATATCTGGAGTTTTAAAAATTAGTATTTTTTTAATACTAATTTAATACTCTGAAAAAAGACCCTGAAGAGTGTCTCTGCCCACAGTAACAGCAACAACCCTTATTTTGGTAGTAATTCCTTCTTCCTCAGCTATGGATACTCTGTAATTGCAATACCATTTAATCTATAATATAATTTTATATTAGGAAAACATGTATGTGTTCCATATATGTGAGTGTTAAATGGGCTAGAAATGGAATATCTCAAGGAGGAGAAGCTGGAAACTTCACATGCTGATTAGCCCTATTAACAAAGGATGTCTTATATTCCAGCTCAACTTTCTTTTTTCCAAACAAGGTTCCAGAAAATGCAGTTCAATCACAAAGGCAAGTGATTTGGTACTCATCTACTTCATATTCAGGGGAATATTTAGTGGTTTGACATGCAAACTTATAACCATGTGTCTGTCAGACATAAAGAACCTCTTTCACTATAATGTTTTCTTCTGTGCCCTGCAGCTGACAGTTAAACACAAGAGGTGTGATGCAGTCAAGCCAAATATATATTGTTCTTGGAAGGACGGTGAATGACTCTCCAAAGCTACATGCAAAATCCTAGTCTTTCACTAAAGTGTGTAGCTCCTCTGTAGCAGGAGCTCCTACATACCTCTGTAGGGCAATTTATGAATATGTAACTAGAACACAGTCCCTTTAAAGGTTGTGAATGATGAACACAGAGAGCAATCCAGTGTACTGTACATGCAAAAGTGGAGAATTAACTGCTTAGAAGCTGGCAGATGCTTTTCTTTGAATTCAACCAGATGAAGGAGAAAAGTGAGGTTAGTTTTTTGAGCTTGACTGAAAATCAGAGAGGGGGAGGACAGGCAGTAGTTGAAGAGAGGAAAGATAATAGTTGGAAGATCAAATTTCAAAGGTAAAACACTATCACAATATGAACAGGCTTTTCCATGTGTGATTTTCTAAATCATGCAGCCT
>VZTY01010900.1:0-16127 GCA_013400935.1 Turnix velox
GGAAGGAAGGAAGGAGAAAAAAAATTTCTCAAACTCAGATATTTTGAACTGCCTTGGGCCTTGATCCTGTGGCAGTAGATGTCTGCTGAAATTCTACCTGAATGGAGTTTATTTAATAAAAAGAAATGGGGACAAACATCACTTGGGGTATTACATCCCATTGTAAAGTGTTTGTTTTCCAGATGTGAAGACACAGAGAAAAACATCCATCTATCTTTGATAGACATGTAAGAGAGTAATATAGCACAGTGTGTTCATGTAAAATAAATATATAGCTCAAAATATAAAATATATGTAAAAACTATAGCTCCAAATACATGTCAATCAGAGGAACAGAAGGTTATGTCCCTTCTTTTTGAAGGGTGGGAGGACAAGAAAACAGAGCCAACTGGTTTGTGCCACATTTCCTACCCATGTAACCTCCTACTTTTTCTCATTTAGCTTGTTCACTGAGGAGTTCACCTTCCCAACCACTCCAGCTGGAAGGAGAAAATCCACATCATGCATGTATGGGCAATTTATGCCAAAGTATTCAAAAGCAATACAGGTTGTCAGCAAACAGGGCTATTTGCTGCGTGCTGGTATCTGCTGTGTGTTGTGTATTATCTGGAACAGCTCTGCAATTCGTTCTTACACTCTTGTTCTCTGTCTTTCATCACATTAGATTATGTAGAGGCACTTCAAGTTAAATTTTTAAAACTATGTGGGAGATGCACGTTGGAGAGAAACTAAGGAGCAAATACCTTGAATGTTTTTCAGCACAACTCCATCTGTCACCTGCTTTGACAACTTACCTGCTCATGTCACCTCTGCCTTGTGCTGCTGTCTTGAGTCCTGCAGGAAGGCTGGGGTAGGACTTTTTAATAGGATATGTGATGGCAGGACTAGGAATAATGGATGTAAATTGGAAGAGGGGAGATTCAGGCTGGGGAGAAGAAAAAAAGTCTTTCCTGTGAGGCTGGTGAGACACTGGAAGAGGTTGCCCAGAGAGGTTGTGGATGCCCCCTCAATCCCTGGAGGTGTTTAAGGCCAGGCTGGATGAGGCATTGAGGAACCTGGTCTGGTGGGAAGTGTCCCTGCCCATGGCAGGGGGTTGGAACTAAATGATCTTCAGGGTCCCTTCTAACCCAAACTATTCTATGATTCTATCTCAGAGTAACATATTTTGTGCCTTAAAATTTCCACATGCTTAGTAATTACAAGGTTTCCTTGCATGGAAAGGGTATAAGGGATGGGTTATTTCTGCTGTGTGAGTAGTGCTGTGCTGTAATGATCCTGCTCAGTGACACCACGCACTTTGGGAAGCTCAAGGTCAAGAGACTCCTCTGCATGAAGAGTGGAGCACCTCTTGACAAAATGCTCTTGCACATTGCCCCTGCTGATCTGTCTCGTTGCCAAACTGCTCCTTCCAGGCTGTGCACGATAACAAGTCAGCTCAGAATGCTCAGAGATAACAGGGATATGAAATATTAGTATGACCCTATAGAAAACAACCTATAGGTGCTTAGGGCAGCTGTGATTCTGTTTTGCAGTTTATTGTATTGAAAGGATGCATTCCACTTGCAATCTTTTGTGCTGCCTGTAGGCTTCCTGATGATTTACAGGCACAAGTTATTGGTTTTTTTAAGTCTTTTCTGTCAGGGTAGATAGAGGAGGAACAGGAGTGGGAGAAGAGCTAGAACCAGCAGACCAAAAATGTCAAGGATTGGAAGGGACCTCGAGTGATCATCTAGTCCTGTCCCCTGCTGGAACAGGAATCCCAGACCAGGTCACACAGGAACACATCCAGATGGGGTTTGAATGTCTCCAGAGAAGGTGACCCCACACCCTTTCTGGGCAGCCTGAGACACTCTTCTCTCACCCTCACTGGGAAAAAGTTTTTTCTTGTATTTCTATGGAACCTCCTGTGTTCCACTGGCCCTTGTCCTATCATTGGAGGTGACTGAGAAGAGCCTGGCTCCATCCTCCTGACACTCGCCATATTTATAGACATGAATGAGGTCACCCCTCAGTCTCCTCCAAGCTAAAGAGACCCAGCTCCCCCAGCCCTTCCTGCCCCACCAGTACTTCCCAGAAGGCTGCTGGCTGGCTCCAAGTGTATCACCAGGGATATGAGGGTGGAGGCCAACTCTCCTCCTCCCCAGGTGCACCCAGACCTCCTCATACTCCCATCTGAGAAAACCCTCCCATCTTTGTCTGTCTTCTTTTGGCAGCACTCAGAGACTTGAAGGGGAGATGCTGCCAAAAGTTTATCTTGAGATCAAACACCAGGTGTTATAAAGGTCATTAATGTTTTCCAAGAAATATTCTGTTTGCTTCTCAAAGCCTCTGCCAAGTTTCTCAAAGGTATGTTCATAAAATGCTCTGGTTGTCTCATACAATAAAAAAGGTAGCAGATTTCTAAACCAATTTGTGATACATCAGTAGCATCTGAGAAGAGAATGTTCTTGTTACCTGAAGTTGTTCAGGTTCAACAACTGAACTCTTACCCTTGGAATGGAAAAAAAAAATCTAAATCATTCACAGGGAGAATAATCTGCAGCTAAAAAATCAACAGGCAAACTACATTGCTGAAAATATGATGGTGACCCATTAATTAGAATGGTTTCAAACAAACTCTAATATGATGGAACCCAATGCAAGCTGGAGCTTGATCTGAAGAACATCCTGTAAGTGTCCAAGAACATTGAACTCCTCCTGTCCAATGGAGGCAGGAGCATTCCTGAAGGATACAGCAGTCACTTCTGCAATGCTATTACCAAAAAAAAGCAGGAATAGAATTTAGAATCATAAAATAACTCAGATTGGAAGGGACCTTAAAGATCATTGAGTTCTAACCCCCCTGCCATAGGCAGGGACACCTCCCNAATTGAGGAGCTACTCTGAGGTCCCCCCTGAGCCTTGTCTTCTCCAGGCTGAACAACTCCACCTCCTTCAGCCTGTCTTCATAAAGCAGTTGCTCCAGCCTTTTGATCATCTTCGTGGCCTCCTCTGGACCCCAATCCTACAAGACACGATTAGGTGACAAAAATAAGTGAACTACATCTTAATTTTTTTAAGTGATATTGCAGAATAAGTGTGAATAATCTAAATAATTATTTGCAAGCAGATGTCTTGTTAACACTGAAGAACTATAAAAGAGTTTAGTACCTCAGAATTATTTGGGTTGGAAAGGACCTTAAAGATCATGTAGTTCCAACCCCTGCAGACACTCACATGGGGCTAAAGAGCAGAGCTTCTGTTTCAGTGTGTTTTCTTCAGCAGAAAACTGAAGTGGCTGCCACAGGCTGGGTCAAAGAGGGGACCAGGGAGAGTAAATGAGAGATGAGATTGAACTGGAGCAGTCAGAGAAAAGTGCATCCTTTTCAGGCACAGGAATGAATGGTTAAACCTTGAGATCAGACTCTTTGCAATTGATCTGAGCTGAGTAAAGAAAATAGATTTAGTAAGTTAAAGAGGAACAGAGGCACTGTGTGCCTGGAAGAAATACATCAAGGCTTTGACACGAGGCCTGTTTACCATTTAATTCCTGCTGGGAGGAGGTGAGCCACATCCTGCTGCAGGATGGATCTGCTTCATCCTTTGGGGTACTCTGCAGGGGCAAAGCCATGAGAGAGAACTGGGAATGGCCACCTACAGCAGGGCACTGCACTCACCTTGCTCCAAACCACACTCCAAATAGCAATGCCTAGAATTATAGAGTGTATTGGGTTGGAAGGACCCTTAAAAGGCCATCTCATCCAACCTCCTGCAGTGAGCAGGGACATCCTGCACTAGATCAGGTTGCTCAGAGCCTCAGCAAGCCTGGTCTTGAATGTCTCCAGGGATGGGGCCTCCACCACCTCTCTGAGCAGCCTGGGCCAGTTTCTCACCACCCTCATGAGGAAGAACTTCTTTGTAATGTCACATCTAGCCCTGCCCTGCTCTAGTTCCAATCCATCGCCCCTCATCCTGTGGCTCTATGCTCCTGGCAAACAGCCCCTCCCCAGCTTTGATGAGATAGAGATAAGGCAAAGAGACCCCTTGCAGAAGGGCAGGATGAATTTTGAGGATGAAATTCAATCTTTTTGCATGCTCTTGCTGTGTTGGTCACAGAACTAGCTGCATTTCCTTCTCCATGTGCCAAAGATATTTGGTTCCTGCTGATGTCCCTGAGAGATGCACCTCTGTGTAGTTTAGGGGGCAGCCATGCTGTGCACCCTGCCACGGTTTTGGCTCTCTCTGGGGGCACACAGGAGTCTTCCTTCATTCCTTCAATCATTCATTTGTTCTGCCTAATGGAGGTGGTTGTGGGGAGCCTGGAATCACACCCAGCTTGGCAGAATTCTCAGGTTCTGAAGGGGAGAAGCTGTTCCCAAAGTGATACCATTTCATAACCTCCTAACCCAGTAATAACCCTCCTGTTAGGGATTATTTTGGTGGTAGCATCCTAGCAACTATGTCAAATAGAGGAAAAGGCATGAAATTGGAAAGCACATGTTAGAATTGCCCTGAAGCATGTCTGAATTAATTATGCCTCTTAATTTTTTTGGATAAAAGTCAGGTGCTTGTTCCATTATTTATAGCACAGAATCAAAACATTAGTCTTTTATTTATGATGATGCTGATTCTGCTCAGATGGTGTTGGTTTTCCCACTATCAACAGCAGCTTGAGAGAGAATTTAGAGAATTGCCTTTTCCCTGAGCTAAAATTGTAGTTTAGAAATTTTTATTTAAGAAAAAAAAAAGGGGAAAATAGAATTTTGCAGTGTTTTAAACTTTTACAAAGTGTGGAGAAATAAACCATAACAACTACATGGATTATGTGCATCACAGCAGTGAAAATTATTAACCAATTAATCTTGAAAATACTTCTATGAGGGAAATAGGTTAGGAAAGTTTTTCAGTGAGGAAAAAGTTAAAGGAAAGTTAGATCTATCCAAGTGAGTACAACCAAAAAAGGAAGTGTGTGCCATCATTTAAACTTCCTGAGATGATGAATCCATGTTTGAAAGATGTGATTTGCCAAGCAAGTATTATCCACCTAATTAAATTTAGTGTGGAAAAGTGGTGTATTCTCTGAGCACTTCAACAGGAGCCCATCCACTTTGTCAACTTCAAAAATAGCTGATTTATTTTCATAGTTCAGCTCCCTTCAGCAAATAAAATGCAGCCTGGCAAAGTGTGTAACATGAAACATGCCTGTAATCAGCATGTAACCCACAGCCAGTGGGAAGCTTGACCTGCAATTCTGTCCCTCATGCTTTTCTCTCATCAGGACTGTCCCACTATCAGAGCTGTGCTGCTTTTACAACTGGACTAATGTGGTGCTGAGTGATTCTCCTCCCTGCTGTGGTGATAGGAGCCAGGAAAAAACTGCTCCTTTTTAAAGCTGGCTAAGTTGTCCCACAGCCTCCTCCTGTTTAATCTGAGTGTTTGCATTTGTTATTATTATTTTTCCCCCATCTCTCACTCCTCATGGATATTATTCCTTGTCTGTGCAGTGAGCAGTAGGGGCTGTAGCAGTGATGCCACAGAGTAATAGTGTGTTTGTAGCTCTAAGTACAATTGATTGCTGTTTTCACCATATGAGCCTGAGCATTACACATATAAGGTACATTGCATCAGGAGGAAATGTTCTGAGTGAACCCCAGTGTCAGCTAAATTGATAGTTTAAAGCTATGAAATTCAGCACTGATAAATGGAAGTGCTTTTTTTACACCACAGATGATTTAAGGCTGATGATTCAGGCTGAGGTGTAAAAGGATTCGGGTTTGGATGCTTATATGGAAATCAAAAAAAATGCCTAATGTTATAATTAATACAACAAATAGCAAAAAGGATATTGAACCTCATGTTCTGGGATGTAAATTAGTCTCTAAGTACAAGAGAGCAGGGTGTGAAAAGCTGTTTACATCTAACAAATAATGTGCTTTTGTGTTGGTCCTGATGTATGAGGTACCAATCCCCAGCAGAAAGCAGCTCCTTTGGCTCTTACACATGAACAATAATTTCTCTAAGTGCTTTTCAGGCTGGGAGATGTTGCTCACACTGTGTAGCAGCACCCAGGCTCAGAGCAGCAAGGCAGAAGGATCTGCAGACTAACAACATTTACATTTCTTCCCCCAAAGACCCTGTGTAACTCTCTTCATTGACCTCCTGTATTATCTTTGCTAAATTTAAGATTTGAAATTGGCTTCCAAAGCATCTTTGTGTCCCCCCTGTCTTATCTAAGCCTGGAGGTGCAGCCCAACAGCTCTGAGGGTGATGGGAGGATGCATGGAAAATCTTCTCTCTCTGTTACATCTGTGTTACTGAGCACAGATGCTTCAGAATATATGGAGAAGAGAAGGCTCAGGGGGGACCTCAGAGTAGCTTCTCAGTATCTGAAGCTACTGGCTGGGGCTGGGGTAGGACTTTTTAATAGGATCTCTGATGGCAGGACTAGAAATAATGGATGTAAATTGGAAGAGGCTGGAGATAAAAAGAAATTCCTTACAGTGAGGGTGGTGAGACACTGGAAGAGGTTGCCCAGAGAGGCTGTGGATGCCCCCTCAATCCCTGGAGGTGTTTAAGGCCAGGCTTGATGAGGCACTGAGCAGCCTGATGTAATGGGAGGTGTCCCTGCCCATGGCAGTGGGGTTGGAACTAGATGATCTTTAAGTTCCCTCCCAACCTAAACCATTCTATGGTCCAATAATGGGCATTACAGAAAGAGTTGGGTAATTAGAGCAGGACTTTTGGTCAGCAGAGCACTACTGAAACCAAATTCCTGGTTCCCACCAGTTGCTACTTTGGGATTCCCATCATGGAGTGGTCAGGGAGCACACAAATTGTATTTAATTCCTTTTCTTTAAATCATGATAAAATGCTCTCCAGGATTGGCTGTAATATACTCTCTCAGTTCTCAGGGTAAGCACAGTGTGTGCATCAAGTGCCTGCAGATCTGCTGGGCTAAGAAAGACCTGGGTTTCTTCAGGAAGAAACTGCAAGTTTTCTTCCCCAAAATGTGCAGAGTTTTACACTAATGAGATGTAGAATCACATTCTGTGATCACCTCATCCCAGAACCTGATAGTTTTGATTTGCTCTTATCCAAATACTGTGTCTCATTACCTGGTTGCCCTTCATAGCCTCCCATGTTCTGGGGAGGTGTTCTCTCTTTCTCTGTTTGGTGTAAGCCATGGAACAGTTCATTCCAGCTGCTTTTCTTCTGCTACTAAGGGCTGGCTTAAGCATGCCATGAGAGGAGGATGAGGGCCAGGTCTAAATGAAGCCTCTTGTTTCCTAAATCCCACTAGAAGACAGTTTCTAAGGGGTGTCTGAGCATCCCTGTCCTGCTGCAGACCCTGTTGAAGGGGAGGGTGATATCTCTACCCAGCAGCCAGTTTAATATTTTACTTCCTCAGCGTTGTTAAAACTAGATAATCTTTAAGATCTCTTCCAACCCAAACTATTCTATGATTCTACCTGCCTTTAAGAGCACAAAGCTGCTAGTGAAGCTGGAAGAAGCTCTGCAGAGGGATGCTGTAGTGATTGGCAAAGCATTAGGGCTATCTGGCAGTGGAATGGTAGAAGCTGAACACTCCAAACTCTGCTATACCCTACAATAACAAATACAGGGCTGAAGTAAAAAGAGAAGGAGCAATATGGTTAGTATCTGATAATATATCTCCCCTCTAGCCACTGCTGAAAGACAGCCCACACTAGATTTAAGATGGATGAGAAATTTGCTGTCAAACAGGCAAGGCTTAAAAGAGGAGAGGAACTGAAGGTTTGATCTTTAACACCAGATGAAAAAGAGAAAGATGAAAGAAAAGTTAATCAGAGACTTTTCTTAAGCTCTTCTGATTACTGGAAAGCTTTTGACATGGTCTGTAGTATGCAGAAGTGAGTGGTGAGCCTTGATATTAACCAGATCACCTAACAGGTTTTTTTTTCCCCCAGAGTTTAACAACTCAGTCAATAGCTGCTGGTGAGTTATTACATTTTCCATTGCAAAACTGACAAGGGATTTTTTTCTCCATGACCCTGGCAAATGGCACTAGTGAGTGTCTCCTTGAAATGGGAGTCTCATCCCCAGTGGCACCACCAGCAGAAGGTCAAGAAAAGGAGTGATGGTCTTCTCTCAGGATGCAGAAGCTGCCTTGTGAGCAGGTGCTTTCTGACAATTATTTAAAACTGGGGACTCAGATGGCTTTTGAGCAGATGAACTCTGTGAAGATTTGATGGTCTTGGTTGATTTCAAAGATCTCCTGTTTCTCTGGGCCATGTGGGATGCTGCCCTGGTTTACTGGAGAGGAGGAGACAGATGTAGGGCCCTGTTGTATCCTAAAGCACTGAGTAGCCCTCAAGTACAAATCAGTATTTTTCCAGATGTTTCTCCCTCACCTTGACTCCATCAAGCATTTCAGTAGAAGTGGCCAAGCATGGAGACTTGTTTCCCTGTGTGGTGGGAGCCTCTGAGATACCTTTTGAGCTAGAATTACTCAGAAGATAGTTGCCAATGAATGATTGCACCCAACCCACCAGATGATTAGACTTCATTGCAGTCTCTTTGAGATCTAAACTGATAATCCAAAAGATCATCTCTCTAACCAGCCAGATGACTTACAGCATCATGGAGCTGCAATACATCTCCACAGTTTCCTGCAAAGCCCCCAAAATAAATAATATTATCAGCCATTTGCATCTGGGCAATGGGAGCACAGAAGACTTTGGGATTTGTTTCAGGGTCATAGTGGCTTGGAGCTGAACCCCTCAAACACAAGACCTGTCTACCTCATTCTTCCATCTAATGTCTGTGAATATATTTTTCCCTGATGGTTTAAGCTGTCCTCTTGGTTCCCAACTTTGAACCAGCTTCCTGCTCCTCCATGGCATGAATTTTTTAACTCATCCATTGGAAGCATATGGGCTTTTTCCTAGCAAGCAAAGTGAATCTACAAGCTTGGAAAGGCATGTGAACCAGAGTTTGAATCTCAGCCAAACAATTTGTTCTGGCTTTAATCAAGATGTCTTCTTTTAACTTCCAAGTATCGTTTTTTTAAAATCCCATATCAAAACTTCTGGTGTCACACTATGAAATCAATAAATGCTACCAGTCATTCAACTCAGAAATACTTCAAAGCAGCCTGAGTGATAGGCATTATTTTATTTTAAAAATATTCATCAAAGTGATGCAGTCAATATGAAGGAAAAAAAACCCCCAAAATAAACAGCAACAAAGAGATGAGTCAGTTACGTTTTTGAACTTGCAAAATCCTGCTACTAGTTTTGAATTCAAAGTTTCTCTTTTCCCATCCCTGTATGGACACCATTTAATATTTCTTTTTCTTTTGTTCTCATCATAAATAGCAACTCAGTTATGCAAATGTTTTAATGTAGGCATTTGATTCATCAAATATTTTGTTATTTCACACCTTAGGGAAAGTTACTTTTTTTTTCCTATCCACAGCCCCTTGTGAGGAACCTGTCCTAACTCAACACCAGACTTTAATTGTGTGGTGAGGTCTCATCAACATCAGTGGCTCTGTGTTTAAAGCTAAGGATGGGATTTTGGGCATTCCTGAGCAAGGGTCATGGAGGTTTTGTCTTATTCACTAAATATATCAGTGGGAAATCAATGAAAGCTTTTGTGAGTTGGGGTTGTTCAGCCTGGAGAAGAGAAGGCTCAGGGGGACCTCACAGTAACTTATGAATACCTGAAGGGAGCTACAGAAAGGCTGGGGTAGGACTTTTTAATAGGATATGTGATGGGAGGACTAGGAATAATAGATGTAAATTGGAAGGGGGTAGATTCAGGATAGATATAAGAAAGAAATTCTATGTGACTAAAGTTACAATTCAAAGAAGAGTTTTGAGATAATGTCCATTTATTCTAGAAACCACTAATTGATTTTTTTGTCTGCTATCATGGGACTTAAAGATTTTCACACGTGATCATCTCTAGATACCCTTCCACCTGGGCTGGGGCAACCCCAAGCACAGACACAGGCTGGGTGGAGAGTGGCTTGAGTGCAGCCCTGAAGGGAAGGATCTGGGGGTGTCAGTGAAGGAGAAACTCAACATGAGCCAGCAGTGTGTGCTTGAAGCCCAGAAGCCAACCCAGACCTGGGCTGCATCAAGAGAAGTGTGACCAGCAGGGCAAGGAAGAGGATTTTGTCCCTCTATTGGGCTGTGGTGAGGTCCCACCTGGAGTTACTGTGTCCAGTTCCGGAGCCCTCAACATAAGAAGGACATTGAGCTGTTGGAGCAGGTCCAGAGGGGGGCACAAGGATGATGGAGCACCTTCCTTCAGAGGACAGGCTGAAGGAGTTGGGGTTGTTCAGCCTGGAGAAGAAAAGGCTCAGGGGGGACCTCAGAGTGGCTTCTCAATACCAAGGCTGGGGTAGGACTTTTTAATAGGATATGTGATGGCAGGACGAGGAGTAATGGCTGTAAATTAGAAGAGGGGGGATTCAGGCTGGAGAGAAGAAGGAAATTCTTGACTGTAAGGGTGGTGAGACACTGGAAGAGGCTGTGAATGCCCCCTCAATCCCTAGAGGTGTTTAAGGCTGGATGAGGCACTGAGCAACCTGGTCTAGTGGGAGGTGTCCCTGCCCATGGCAGGAGGGCTGGAACTAGATGATCTTGAAGGTCCCTTCCAACCCAAACCATTCTATGATTCTATGAATGTCCTGAATAGTCCTGTTCATCCCAGAAAGCCTGGGATTGAAACTGCCCCAAGAGATGCTTGAGCAGTAGCTGGTGAGCTCCAGGAGAGGCTGTCCTCTGGGGTCTGGTGAGCAGATTTACCTTCAGTTTCTCAACAAGTGTCTGCCCTTTGACTGAACTCTTTCCTACCCATGAATTCTAACTGCTTTGTAGTTTTAATTCACTGTTCAGTATTGCTGTTTTGGGGGATTTATGAGCTCTTTGATGCTCTCTTCTCCTTGCAAAAAAGGATTTAAGAGTGGGACTTTGTGTAAAGGTATGTGCATTTGGTGCAGCAACCAGTAAACGGGGCATTTTTTTTTTGCCAGCCACATGATTTGTGGTATGTTTCATCCTCCATCTTTCATGTTGTAATTATTTCAGCATCTCTGTCCTCCTTGTCTGTCACACTACCTTCAGCAGCAGCAGCAGAGAAGTGAGCAGGTTGGAGACAAGGACAGTGTGTGTTCCAGCTGCTGTCCTGGCAGGCAGCTGGGGTGCAGGACACAGGGACTGCAGGACCTGAGGAGAAGGAAGGGGAGTGTGGAAATTTTCTGCTACTGAACTGTAGCACCTATAACCCTAAATTCAGTGCCTGCAGCATGGCAGGAAGCACTGCTGCTGCATGAAAGCACTGCTGAAGGCAGAATGGGCTCTATATGGGTCTTCCCAACCCATTCTGGGCCACCAGAATCCCCTAAGTGATGCAGATTTTTGATGTGTACATAGAATCATAAAATGGTTTAGATTGAAAGTGGCCTTAAAGGTCATCTAGTTCCAACCCCCCTCCCACTACACCAGGTCGCTCAGTGCCTCATTCAGCCTGGCCTTCAACACCTTCAGGGACTGAAATTTTCTAAGCCCCATCCTGGGCAACCTCTTCCAGTGTCTCACCAGACTCACAGGAAAGAATTTCTTTCTTCTCTCCAGCCTGAATCTCCCCTCTTCCAATTTACATCCATTACTCCTAGTCCTGCCATCACATATCCTATTAAAAAATCCTACCCCAGCCTTTCTGAAGCCCGCTTCAGGTATTGAAAAGCTCCTCTGAGGTCCCCCCTGAGCCTTCTCTTCTCCAGGTTGAACAAGTCCAACCCCTTCATGTGGTTTGGAGGGGGGACAGCATTCTGCTGGAGCAGGGCACAGCTGGGTGTATGGGTCATCAGTTTTGATGCACTTGCCATCCTAAATGTTACACAGTAGCAGTTTTAACCTGGACGAGGTGCCTCAGCCATAACTGTCCATCAGCTCACACCAATCTTTGCTGTTTTTCTTCCTGCATCTCCTAAAACCCTGGCTAGATGACAATGTGGTGCTGTGCACACAGAGCAGAGGGAGGAGCTGGCTGGAAGCCCAGACACGTGTTCCACCACTGCTCACCAACTTTCCCAACTTTGCTGCTGCTGTTTATTTTTCTCCAGAAATCTTCTGGGAGCGTGGGACTGAGTTTAGGGTTCTAGGTGCCACATTTCAGTAGCAGAAATTTCCACACTCCACTTCTCTTCTCCAGAGATCTTCTGGTCAAGGGCTTCCTGATAGATGTGAAGAGGTGTGTTCATGAAGAGGGTTTATTGTAGAGATGGACTAAGTTTTCATTTCCCTCCCCCCCAGAAAACTGTTAATTTCAAAGAGGAATGTCCTGAACTTCTCCCTTCACAAGTGAAGTCAGTAAATTGGCAAGAATATTTCCAGAGAGTTACTTTCAGCAAAAAAAAGGATGGGGGGGGTGGAGGGATGGTTTGGGGTTTTTTTTTCCTGATTCTGAGCACCATTACCCCTCACCTCTGAACCAAGAGAGACTTTATGTGGTGTCATAATTTAGCAAATTACTTCCTGAAAGGAAGGTCAAACATTTTACCATTGGATCAATAGGAAGCGACTTACAAATCACGGGTATTGATCATTGTAATCATTCAGAGGAATGTAGGGCAGACACTAAAATCACATGCACTTAGTCTTAATTGCCCACGTTCAAGCAATTATGCCCCAAAACTGTCATTGTCTAATGCTGTGTGCACTCCCCAGCATGGTAACTTTTAGCTGTACATATTTAATAATAAATCAGCCTCTTTAGCTCCCTTGCACTAAAGACCTACAATATTGCTGTAATTATGCAAATATAACTATGTCCTTTTTTTTTTTTCATCCATGTGCAAGATCCTGTTGCATTTGGGAGCCAAGTAAAAGCAAATAAGCCCCTCCATTAATGCAGCTTTAAGGCATTTAATATATATATATGTATTTTATAGCTGTGCTATGTGTCTGTGACACAAGTACTTAGGATGACCTGAAATTGCTAATGAACAGAGAGCCTTTGTAAAAGCAGTCACAGGTCAAGGACTTGCAGATAAAACTTGTTGAGCTGTACATTGATGGTTGCCTTGTGTCAGGAGAGGGCTATTTGTTCCAAGATGTTTATAAACTTTTTTTTTTTTTTCCTTGAGGATCATTTCAGCTGAAAGTGGCTCAGGCAAACATAGAATCATAGAATAGTTGGGGTTGGAAGGGACCTTAAAGATCATCGAGTTCCAACCCCTAGACACCTCCCACTAGACCAGGAAAATTAATTGCTTTAGATATTGTAAACCTAAGGTGGGCATCTCTTTTGTCAAGGTGTAATCTCAGGAAAGTTTGGGTTTGATTTGTTGCCACAGTGTAGGCTGTGGGAGCCAAAACATTGGTAAGTTTATTCCTCCTGCCCTTCCAGAAATCAGTTCTGAACAGACATGGAAAATGAACCATTCTTGATATGTTATAAACCATGTATTTTGCAAATAAGAATGTTTGAAATTTATTATTGCAATTATTACCTAGCTCAGGACAGCCAAATTCTCCCTTCATGGAGATTATGAGCTTATGTCCCTTAAAGTTACTGAGGACTTTTCTGCTGCCACAGAATAGGCAGAGTGGCCCTTTGGCTTGATGAGGTCAAGGTTATGTTCTGTCCAGTTCATAGGGAGCTTTCAGAAAGGGACATCTTCTAGTCGTGGAAAGGAAAAAATAGGCAACACCGAGCTGTAACACAAAGAAGAGGTGACAAAAAGAAAAAGTTTCCCACTGTTTGACCTGTTTTTAGTCCTTATGACCCCCCCTCCTCTGCAGAGCTGGCTCTGCCACAACACAAAGGGAAAGTGCAGCGAGGAAGAGGGGCTGCTGCCATCACCAGGCACCTCCACGCTGCTGATTCCTTCTCCTCTGAGCTTTGTGGGAGCTTGGAATAGCCCATCATTTCAGCAAGTGCTGATGAGTGCAGGGGTAGTTCTGCAATACCTTCCTCTTGCACCTTCTCAGTCTTGAGCACGGCGGGGCTGCTGACACATGAGCCTGGGGGTGTTTCTGCAGAGACTCAGAAGGTAATGGGAGAAGCTGCCTTTTTGGCTCCAGCTGAGGCATCTGCACCTTGGCTGTGAGCTGCAGGTCCCTCAGCAAGCCTGGGAGCTGGCAGAAGAGGGAAGGGTGAGGGGAAGTGAAGAGTTAAATTAATTTGTTCCTGGGAGGGTCTCAGACTCCAAATCTCAGGCAAATTTATTTTAACAAGTTTTTAAGAATGTCAGCAATTGGTGCTGATCTTCAAAGGGTTCTTGACCCCTTCAAAGCAGCACAAAATACCTTGTTGGTCATAGAATCATAGAGTCATAGAAACATAGAATCATAGAATAGTTTGGGTTGGAAGGGACCTTAAAGATCATCGAGTTCCTACTAGTGGGACACCTCCCACTACATCAGGCTGCTCAGTGCCTCATCCAGCGTGGCCTTAAACACCTCCAGGGATTGAGGGGACATCCACAACCTCTCTGGGCAACCTCTTCCAGTGTCTCACCACCCTCACAGCAAAGCATTTCTTTCTTTTCTCCAGCCTGAATCTACCCCCTTCCAATTTACATCCATTATTTCTCAGAACATGTGTGTGAATCACAAGTAATTCAGTAGGAACTTCCTAAAAGGTGAAAGTGTGGCTTTTCTCCCAGAAGCCTTCACCCCAAAATAGTGACACAGGCACCGTGATACAAAATAGTGATAGAAGCATTAGCAGAACAAGCTGCCCAGAGAGGTTGTGGATGCCCCCTCAATCCCTGGAGGTGTTTAAGGCCAGGCTGGATGAGGCTTTGAGCAACCTGGTGTAGTGGGAGATGTCCCTGCAGGTTGGAACTGGATGATCTTTAAGGTCCCTTCCAACCCAAACCATTCTATGGTTGAACAGGAAAAGAAAGCTCAGAGCTATTTCAATGGAGGAAAACTCATAAAATCGATGAGCTCCAAATGATTGCATGGAATGTGGTGGCAGCACAGATTAAGTGACATATTTTGGGGGGGGCAAACTTCCCACCTCTCCCAGCGAGAGGCTGAGGAATCCCGGCTCTTCCCTCACTCCTCCTTCCTTCTTCCAATGAAGTCATTCGGTCTCCTCCTTAATGAAAGTTAAAATTGGTTTGTCATTTTTCCTTTTCGGCTCCCTCCACACTTTATCTAGGCTCCTACATTCTTCCCACTCCAGCAGTCCCAAAGTGATGGAAAGGCGAGAAGCCGGCGGCCCCATCCCCGCAGCCGCTCCCCTCCCGTTCCTCCTGCGGGGTTTTATCAAACGGGCTCTTTGTCTCCGCGGTCCCCTGACGTCGCCTCTGTTACACGGAGATATTCTTCAGGTCACGGGGGTTAAAAGGGGGCTAAAAAGGAGATCATATTGGACTTGCTTTACACAGACACGTAGCATTAGATCCCAGCGCCCAATAGAGGAAAGATATACTACTCCCATTTGATGAGCAGCAGGCCAATAAATTCATTAATCATCATTTTATGCCTCATCAAACACTTCCCAAGTTCCTCCATGGGAGTTATACAAATTAACCACTGAAAAGGCAGTAATTTTAGTTTAGCTAGGTAAGTGCTTTTTGATTGCCTTCCTGAACAATGCTTCCCTTGACAAGCTAATAAATCAGCCCTTTCTGAATCAGAAGTGCAGCAAGTGCGAACAATAACTCCACATAGTTTCTCCCCCGATTTCAGCTGGAAGGCCTAAGAGGATGATCTGGGATCAAAGTCTCTTACTTTATTGCAGAGCAAAAGCTTTCTTTATGAAGAAGAGCTGCAGAGAAATGAGGGAAGGGGGGGGGGTTGAGGAGGATGGGGTTTTTTTAATCAATTAATGAGAGAAAAAAGTCTTGAAACAAAAAAAGGATACCCAAGCCCAGGGTGGTGGGGCCAGTGGGGTGGTGAGGGCAGAAATAGCCCTGTTACAGGTGAGGCTTGAAGCACAGAGCTGGGGGTCCCCAGGGCCAGCCTCAGCAGAGACTGCATTTAATCTGTGACCAATTGATTCCCGGAGTGTTTCAGGTATTTGTAGCGTAGGTTTGGATTTGCTGGGTGGCTTTGCCTTGAAGCTCTGCCGCCTTATCTTTTATTTTTTTTTAATTTTTTTTTTTTCAAATGGCTGCCTCTGACGGTATCATTTAAAAA
>VZTY01010901.1:0-15149 GCA_013400935.1 Turnix velox
GCTGCCGTATGGAGTCCTACACAGTGCATTTAGTTGGTGTGTTTCCATAAAACTGTAACATAGTTATGGCAGGTAGAAAGTAATTTCATGTAAAATGAGCATAATTTCATTGATCCCCACCAATGAAGCTGGTATTGACCTATGCTGATATCAAAATGCCTTATGCTCCTAGATCACTATGGAAACTTTAAAGTTCTTGAATTTGATAGTTCACTTGATTACAACAGCTCCACATGACCTCTCCTTGTGAAGATCCTTCGGCAAGAAAAGAGCATGCAGCTATCCATCAGACCAATCACAAAAACTTTCTTTCATCACTCTATAGGAAACTATAAAGTATTTCTATTTTGAAGATTCAATTTAATCATCTCTAATTATGTCTCTTCATCTGCCATTTTTCCCTGTTAGGCATCAATGACGATGGGAAACTGCTACTGAACCATGTGAAAGGCAGTGTTATATCTCTTCCTGTGCCATTTCCTTCAGAAATTTGTCTTTCCACTGTCTGCTAGTACTGTCTGATCTTTTTCCCACACCCGAGGTGAATGACTGTGAATGTAAGAGAGAGACGTCTAATGCAGATATCCTCACTGTACCTGATCCTGATTGCCATACCCAAGGAGGTGCCTGATGTCCAGTCCCCCGAGATGTATTGCTCCTGGCAGAGCAGTGGGATAGGCCCTGCCAAGTGGACCCTGCCCTTCCACTCCTGGCAAGTCCACGAACAACTCCAGGTCCTAGGGAGCCCAAGTGCCCACAGTGCTGACATTCAGATGATTGCAAGCAAACACACACATTTTCTGTGCATATGCTGCCCCCTAACCAAAAGCAAGATATACAAAAGGGAAACAAGCCTCCTAAAGCCAATCCCCATTCCTCCTGACAGCCTAACACAGTAAACATCTCTGTCTTTTACTTCATGGTAACTTCACTGAATTTAGTGTTTATCTTAACTGTACCAGCAAGGATGAGATCTGCCATAGTATGTATTGGTTAGAAACAGAATTCTCAAAAACAGATTGTGAAATTATATTACCTGGATTGGGCTGAAGATACTCTATTGTCTTGGCCATTATTTCCATCACTGCCCTGCTGGTAACATCCACTTTCTAAAAGACAGAAAGTTAGACAAAAATAAACATGAAATAAAGATGTCAGACAAGAGGAAGTTGTTTTTACTTTCTCCCCTTACTAACTCTTTTAATTCTTCATACAATTTTATTTTTGAATCCTTGAAAACAGCCCTGGTACCAGAAGGGTAATAACACCTCAAAAACGAACAAAGCATGAGTCCATTGTTTTATTATGTATCAGATCAATTCTCAAGTGAGGCCATTAGAATGGACTACATCAGGATGTGTTAGGAAACTGATACAATTCATTGTATCATGCTGATAATTTACATCAGCATGGTATCCACAGCTATCCTCTGTTTAACAGGAAAATCACTGAAAACTGAAGAGTTAGCCATCCTTGATCTCCTAATAGTTGGTAAGATGAGGGGAAAGTAGATGTAAATCAAAATCAACCACCAACAATACAATGGGTTGTCTACCTGTTTTAGAGGTAGGCTGGTTAAAACTGGGGTAAGGAAGTTTCCATTTAAAATACTTAGAACTGAATACTGTTTTCTTCTTCTGTAATATGAATTTTTGCTTTCTAAGGACATACTCTGCACTAGCTTCTAAGCTGTATATAGCAAAGAATGCAACTACTCTCCTCCTCAGAATCAGCCTCAAAACAATAACCCGCTGCTTTGACAGATTCGGGGACAGTAACCTTTCATGTACTCTGCAGGTATAGCATTGCATTTCTCTGTGGGGTAGCTTGTGTCTCACAGAGTAAGCTCCCTGGCCTTAGTGTCAAGTTCCTATTTTGAAAAAAGAACACCTGAGAATCTTTTCCGTTTTCATTTTCCATTGCCATCTGACAGGTCTCGCTCTTCTTTCAACAGAAAAGAGCAGAATAGGTCTGCCAGCCCTAACTAAACAACAAGCAGCTGAACTACATGATAGGGAGCCCAGAAATAGCAAGGAGTACGCAGAGAGTGGGAGTGAGGGAACAGAAGGACAGGAATAGGTAGAAGGATGATGTCCACTGCCTGCAGAAAAGCTGGCATTGAACACATGGCGAGGTAGGGAGCATAGTGGCAACTAGTGAGTTTGCTCCATTCCCTTCTCAACTCTCTGTGCTCTTATCCCCTTGCCTGCCAATCATGATGCCCATGAACTTATGGGACTCACCACCCCTGGCTGTTGCAATGCCCTTTTTTTCATTCTAAAACTTGCATCAGCTCTCTGAATCTTTGCTAATATTTCATTTTTTGACAGCAGTGCCAATATATGTAGCACATTGATAGAGAAGCTGGGCAGGAGGGGAGAAACCATCTTTGCAATACTTTTGTTGTAAGAAATACAAAGGATATGCCCTTCTCCTTTATTTTCCATCCAAGTCTTTTTATCCCACTCATTATACAAATGTACAGATAAATACCTTCTGTTTCTCTAGATTACAGTTATATATCAAATGCATACCCTAGAAATCTCCTAGTAGTAGCCTGTATTACAAAATCTGATAGTACCTGTCAAAGTGGAAGCTAGGAAAAACCCTGCACCTACTGATCCAGCCAACTGAAATATTATTGCTGCCACATAGATATGGGGCTTCTTTTTTCCCACCCTTCACAGAAACAAGCACTCGGTACTACCTCTACTATGCAGTCTTTGTGGGGTTAGTCCCATCTACCCAAGGCACTTTGCTATCAAGTGGAGTTTATCTAACACGACCTCAGAAGCCATGAATAAAATTCCAGTGCCACTGTCAGCTGCCTTTGGCAGACTCTTCTTTACCTGTGCCCAAGGAGCTGAGAATTGCAAGGCATCCTTTGCCACTGAAATGACCATATTGTGGATGGGCTCTCTGTTTTCAGAGATCCTCTAAAGGGTTTAAATGCAACCAATTTTAGCTGACAGTAGCCTCAATCTCTTGATGGAATAGAGGTTTTATAAAAAGCATCACACATTATGTCTGTGTTGGCTAGAAAACAAAATTAAATAAGCAGAAAGCTCAGTAATGTTCCATGAAGTCTTTCAAAACTATTCAAGTGAATGAAGTACAATAGCTTTTAAATTCTTGTAAAAACAAATAGCAATAATGGATAAATACCTAAGGATTTAGACTTACCCTTTCCATTTCTTTGAAGTCATCATCTAGCTTGGTTCCTTCTGCACCTCCTACTTTTTCACTCACTTTCTGCGGTTAAAAAAAAAGCAACAAACAGATTCAGTAAGAAATGAAAAATCTAGCCACTCTGCTCTGCTGGGGAAATTTTCTTCAACTTTGGTAGGTACAACAGTCGGATAAATTATTCTCTCTGTAAAACTTATTTCAAACATTTAAGTTAAACAAGAAGAAAATAACATACTACTGCAAAATAACATAGTACAAAGACAAAGCCTTTTGGTAGTGTCAGAGTACATACTATCACATCTTCCTAAGATCACACTTCTCTGATGAATTAATGTCAGTCTCTTTAAGCCTATCAAGCAATTAATCTAAAATAACACATCTATGTTCAGCAGAGAGAAATATCCATGGTCCTGTGTACTGATAAGAAAGAAGATGACTTGATAGGATGAACTGGGAATTAATGAAGACACTGAAAAAATTTTCATCAGAGCTGGAAGATGCCACTGACTGCTTTGTCCAGTGTGTAATGATACAACAGCAAGGGTAATAATTATGCCTAAGCACAGGGTAAAAAGAAGCTCCCAAGGCTTGACTCTGCGTATCTCTGTGCTTACACATTTCTATGCCACAAACAATGTAAAGGGTCCTTTAAATATATACATTTTATGTCCTAGTAATACAGTCCTGCTAAAAGCTCCAATAATAGTCTGAAGGCAGGTGAGAAAGCCAAAGAAATTGGCTATAGATGTGAAATCGTAAAAGGCAGAACTGGCAATGCTAAAGACTGATCAGTGCTAAAGCATGGATGGGAGAGGGAGAGATTCTCCAGTAACACCAGTGGCAGCCTAGGACAAATGCAAAGTAGTAAAATAGTTGAGTGGAATGATTTACTCAGGTTCCCAACCTTCAGCATTGTTGCAGTGTAAGAAATACACATTGTGAATCTATCCTCAGCTCTTAGACTCCTCAGTTCCTAATTTTTTTTTTCCTTTTCATTTTCAGATAAATCTGTCAAAGGGAAGAGGAAAAGATGTGTGGATCAATCCTTCAACCAAACTGCTTTGTGACTATTAACAAGCCCCACACCGCAGAATTCCTGAAACTCCAGTGTCACAGGGGGTGTCATTCACAATCAGTACTAGCACACAATATGAAGGTATGCCACAACCTTCTGCACTGACAAAGAGTTACTGCAGAGCTTCCACATTACCTTGGAGGCTGTCCACTGGTAAGGAAAATAAAGCAGGATGAGAGCAGGGAAAGAACTGTGGAGAAAATGCTACTGTAATGGTGCTCTGTGCTGCATCTTTGCACGGAAAGTCCCAGCACAGACCTGCACCATGAAAGATGGGTTAAGTGCTACCAAAGTGCAGACAAAAACTTAAAACAGTGGCAGTGGCAAAGGTGTGCTGAGAGCCGAGACACTGCAATGCATCCACAATAACCAAAAGAACCCATTTCTCATATTTAGTCTCATCACTGAAATTTCAAATGTTTATCACACACACAATTTAGAAGGTTGCTTCTCTGCAAAGTTTACCTCCATCTGGAAAGCTGGTCTCAGCATCTTTGCAGTTCAGAGTGGCCCCAGGAGCTGGCAAAGAGAAGTTGGCAAAAACTCAAATGCTGCCAGTCAGAACACTGTGTCCTTTTTAAAAATTCTCTGCCCTCAGCAGGCCACCAGTATGAGAAACAGAGAAGAAACTGGCATTAAAAAGGTGGCTGTATTTGCTAGAAAATGTGCCAACCTCTGTCTTTTTTTTTAAACTCAAACCTAGCAGTAAAATGCTCCCAAGCTCCTGTGCAGAGGAATCTGGGTTCAGACTCACAATCCTTGTGACTTTTCCACAGAGAATTCCTGGGAGCCTACACCATACTACTTCAAAGGAGGATATCTGCTATATCTCCCAGAATGCCAATAAAATTGGTAGGTGCTTAATTGTTTCTCCAAATCTAAGTGGTTCATTCCCCTGGGTGGTGATAAGGAAAGACTGAGTGGGGAAAAACAACTACAGCCTTGGGAGTTCTCAGACACATTGCCTAGAGAGTTGCAAAGAACCAGTTTTCTCCTCAGGAGTGTGTTCCAATTGCCTGCTACTGGCCTATCATGCTGTGTTAACATAAATAACTGATAATTTTGTATTTTAGATGCCAAGTGTAAACCATGAAATTATATATTCGTTCAAACTTTCATACTTCTTCCGTGTCTCTAAAGCAATTTTAATGAAGATATCTGTTGCTGCAGTTTCAGGCATATGAGCTGTGGATCTNAGCAGTAAAATGCTCCCAAGCTCCTGTGCAGAGGAATCTGGGTTCAGACTCACAATCCTTGTGACTTTTCCACAGAGAATTCCTGGGAGCCTACACCATACTACTTCAAAGGAGGATATCTGCTATATCTCCCAGAATGCCAATAAAATTGGTAGGTGCTTAATTGTTTCTCCAAATCTAAGTGGTTCATTCCCCTGGGTGGTGATAAGGAAAGACTGAGTGGGGAAAAACAACTACAGCCTTGGGAGTTCTCAGACACATTGCCTAGAGAGTTGCAAAGAACCAGTTTTCTCCTCAGGAGTGTGTTCCAATTGCCTGCTACTGGCCTATCATGCTGTGTTAACATAAATAACTGATAATTTTGTATTTTAGATGCCAAGTGTAAACCATGAAATTATATATTCGTTCAAACTTTCATACTTCTTCCGTGTCTCTAAAGCAATTTTAATGAAGATATCTGTTGCTGCAGTTTCAGGCATATGAGCTGTGGATCTTAAAACCATAAACAGAGGTGTATGACAGTACATAGAGCACAAAAAACACCGCAGGGATCTTCTTCTGGGGAAAAAGGAAAAAAAAAAAAAGCAATTGCCTCATAGGCAGCGCACTAAAGAATAAACCCACAGCTGTATAAACAAAGTAATACAAATCTGAGTGCAGAAACACATCCATGAGAATATACTAGTGGAACCAAAATCCAACTGATTCTTACAGCAGGGTAATGCAGGGGAAGGGCCATCCTAAGAGTGCCCTTTTAAAAGACAGCTGCATATTCATACCATGTACAGTTGCCCAGCAACAGTTTAACCTGTCTCTTCCCATTTAGACCTACCATGACTGCGTTTTGACAAATTCACTACCACAGACCCTGCCTGCCATCTCACTGACACCTATGTTCTCTGCACTGAATTTATTTGGTGGTACATTGCTGACTTAAGGGACAATATGCAGTCCTTTCCACACATACAAGAACTTCCCAGCTTCTATATAACACATGAAGGCTGCCACCTGCTACGTGCAGAATACTGCTACATGGCAGGAGGAGGCAAGGAGTGTAAAAACAGCCAAGAAACCAGAATATAAAGGAGATACAATCTTAGTTTGGTGTAACATGCTCAAATCAATTTCCATTCTACTACTTAAGTAATCCTAAATGAAGCCCTATGCTCCCTCTGTCATTTAAAAAGCAATCTCCCCTTTTTCTGTGTTTTCTTAAAACAATTTAAATCATGTTGCTAGGTACTCATCTGTTTTGTGTCTGGTTCTATCCCAGTGGTACCATATTTCATGAAAATTTCATACTTTAAAGAAGTATGGTATGTTATGGTATGGCACTTTAAAGAAGTATGTCCCTTATAAAGATATAAGGGACATGTAAAAGAAAGCTTTAAATTACATAGCATTTTTTATCCATTTGAAATAACGGAAGGAAAAATGTTGTTAAAGACAACCATATTACACTACAGGATAAAATAACATTTTTTCTTCCCTCCCTCATTCCTATACTGGCAAGTATTATAATTTGTCTTCAATTTTAGACTTTAAGTATCTTTCAGTCTGCATGGGATATAAAAGCATATATGATCCTTTATGTCAATTTGCTAATTAAATTTAGTAGAAAATATATATTAATCCAAAGTTTACCACTAGTAATTAGTTCACAAGTCTAACTATCCATGTGTTCAGAGTTACTGTACATCACGCAGACAGCTACACCATCAACATGCTCATCATACTGAAGCAGTTTATCTGGTGGGGATAGGAGGAAGAATAAAATTCTATATTCTTTCAGACCTTCAGCCCTCTTGATAGTTGCAAAAGAAACACAGAGACAGAAATTATACTAAATTGCCTTAACCTGCCTTAGAAGCTGCTTAGCAGTGTACTCAGTCTGAGGCAGTAAGAAATTAACAGGAAATCCTAAATATTTTACAATGGTTCTTCCTGCTTTAAAATACTGTGCTTGAATTACATTTACAAAGGCATCATGCAATTAGAAATTACAAAAAAGAATCAGCTTGAAATAAATTTGATTTGCTAGTCTTGCCTTAATGCACATTCCAATTTGGAGAAGATGCTAGACTACTCTCCACAAAACATTCAAAGATCTCCTGGTGCACATCACAGTACTACTGACAGATTACTCAGTCTCTGAGGAGCACTGATTTTTCACTGTTTCTGCTTATGATGGTGCATCACAGTTCCATAGTTTTAAGGATATTTTTAACTCATTTACCTTCGCAGCCTCCTAGAAACTCTGTATTATAACAGAAAGTGTACAGTTTTCACAGTACAGATTTTCTAAGTGGAAGAGTGGCTAAATTTGCTTCTGAGTAAACAAACTGTCTTTTCACCTTGAAAAATTCACACTAACTTTATTGATACAGCATCAAGGAAAGCAACAGAAGAGATGGAGTTTTAAGCATTTGACTTGCCCAGTAGATGAGGGACAGGCTACTGATGTGGTTTATTTGAACTTTAGTGAAGACTTTGACACCATTTCCCATGACATTCTCCTGGAGATAGTAGCTGCTCATGGCTTGGCTGTGCCTACTCCTCCATGGGTAAAAAACCAGCTGAATGTTAAGGCTCAAAGAGTGGTGCTGAATGGAATTAAATCTAATTGGCAGACAGTGGTGGTCCCCCAGCCAGAGAACAGTTCTGTTTGCTCTCTGTCTCAATGATCTGGACAAGGGGATCAAGTGCATGCTCAGTATGCAGACAGTTAGCAAACTTAGTCGGAATATTGATCTCCTTGAGGGTAGGAAGGCTCTACAGAGGGATCTGGACAGACTAGATCAGTGGCCTGAAGTCAGTGGGATGCAGCTAAACAAGGCTGAGTGCTGGGTCATCTGTACATCTGCTGACATAACCTGATAGTGCACTCCATCTTATGACTGGTGACATACTTTATTTAGCAAGCAGAAGGGTGGATAAGAAGCCTTTGCTACCCTATGGTTTCCATTTCATCCAAAAGTTCATCTTACTACACCACATCCTCTCAGAGGGGTAACACAACACTAATTTACTGGGAAAACTGAAGAAAAAAATTCACATACTTAATGCAAAAGAACCTGTAATTTGCTGTTATAGCAGACCCTGTACTCATCTTTATGAGTAACAAGTAAGTTTCAAGGTTTCTTTTGCTGTATGTATAACATCCTTTTGTGAAGCTGGGTTTTTTTCCAGTTCCCTTTCCCTTTAACATGTGAAGTGGCTTCTGTCAAACAATAAACAGTTAGAATTGCAAATGAATGTTTCATTCTCTTATGCAGTGGGAAGCAAACCAATTTAAAATCAGGATATTGTGCCCTGCATACCTTATCAACAATAAATTTTACAACCATCATAAAATTGGAGAATTGATTTTGAATAAAACAAATAGTTACAATTTTGCTCTTTGTGAAGATCTACATTCTCTGACAGGCAACTGAGCTGCAGCAGCTTCTGTTAGCATAAGGCATGTCCATACTTTGCATTCAGGTGCAATTAATTTCTACCTGCAGTCTGTGGCTGTTACATCAATGCTGTGGACAGGAATAGTGTTCAAGCAATTCAGACTTCCCCTTCTTTAGTCACTATTAAAATGGGAAGAATTCTTATTTTGAAATCAGATAAAATTAACCTCTAAAAGAATGTAATATTGAGAACAGAAGCAGAGAGTACACAAGCTGATAGAGCTTGCTGTTCCTTGAAATGAGGTTGTGAATGTTTCTGTGTCCCTGATCTCTGTGTGAGATCTATCTACTTTTTCCTTCACTTTTCCCTGATCTTTGTGTGAAGGGTGCTATCTACTTTTTCTTCAACTTTTCTCTCTTTTACATTAAATCTGTAACTCTGCCTGGGTAAAGCCAAACTGTATTTTTGTAGAGTATACACCATACTAGATCAGTCTATCAGCACACTCCCTAGGCTTGGCACTCCCAAGCTACTGGTGCTGAGGAGATGAATACCTTCATTTTGACAGCCAAAACGCAGGAAAACTTTTCTAGCATAAAACTGCTCAAGGATCTAAAAGCCTCTCACATTCTTCATTACACATGATTTGTATAGCCTCCTTCAAAGTGCAGACGAAAGCAATAAAAATCACGCTACCATGGCACTGTGCATCTATGAGAGACAATCAAGGAGATAACTGATCAAAGCTAAACAGTTCAAATGAGCCTGATGATGTCTTATGGTTCCCAGAAATTTCTTCAACATAATAGCTTCTTATTATCCAGTTGCCCTTTGTAAAGGGAGTTGGAAACCCACATGATCTATGCCTTTATAAACTGCAGATTTTTATAATTAGAGCATGTGAATGATTATCAGAAATAGTAACTACCAGAACAACACAGAGTAAATTTAGAGAAGTTCAGGAATTCCTCACAGTTTGATAGTTAATGCCAATTTCAAAAACACTTTTTATTTTTATGGTACTCAATGATTATATTAAGTAAATTAATGAAATTCATGGGGTTATGGCTAATAGCTCATATTCTGATATTCTGATAACAACAGCAGTTCCTCAAGAGTGTCCTCAAATCTCATCAGCTGTTCATTATCTTTAAGAGGGACCTCACTTTCTGAGGCAGACAATCCAAAGAGATAACACTGGGTACTGGTGGGTAGTGAGCTGAACCAGGGGCAGAGGTACATGCTGAACAGTGTTCAGCAGTGCCTGGGGTGGTACAAGCATGGTATGGCCCTTTGAGTATCCTGCAACTAGCTGAATCACCTCTTGAGTCCTGCTGACCACACTCTTCTTGATACAAGCCAGGATGCCATTTGCCTTCTTGGCCACCTGGGCACACTGCTGGCTCATATTCTGAGCATCAGCTAACATTCTCAGGTCCTTTTCTTCCATGAGCCTGTAGCTCTGCATGGCATTTTGTGATACAAGTGCAGGACTCAGCACTCAGACTTGTTGAGCCTCATCCCATTTGCAACAGCCCACTAATTCAACCATCTAGATCACTATATCAAGCCTTCCTACCCTCAAGTATATCAACACTCGAACTCACTTCGGAGTTGTATGCAGACTTACTGAGAGTACACTCAATCCCCTTTCCCAAATAATTTACAAAAATATTAAATAGAACTGTGACCAATATTGTGGCCTGGAGAAAAACCCTTGTGAGTGGCTTCCAACTGGATTTAATGCTATTCACCACCATTCTTTGGGAACAAAATTTTAACCAATGCAGCTAACTTGTAAACTGCAAAGCAAAAAGCAGTCTGTGGTAAAAATGATCCACATAAATAACTACTCTTTTATACAGTATCACAGTTATCTAGGTTGGAAGAGACCTTTCAGATCCTCAAGTCCAAACATCAGCCCAACTCTGACAAGCTGACAAGATTTTTGAGAAAAAACCCGGGCTGATTATTGAAGAAAATACATCACAAATTTGTATTTAAGCTTCAGACTTTGTTCTTAAGAGAGTCCAGTAGAATACTATCCATAGCAATGAAGCATGCTGAATAACATAACATTTTATACTAAATTGAATATAATTATTACTTTTTGCTCTAGCAGTTGCTCAGGTCTTTCCTTTAGTTTATATCAGCATGTAAAAAAGGACCTGTAAATATACTGTAAACATACTGCATTTTTTCTATCAGGAGGATATTTTCACTGCATGTGTCATTGCTAAACTAAATTTTAATTGCTTTCTGCTACAATGCAATTGACTGGTTCCAGTGACTTGAATATAAGGCATTTCCTGACAGGTGGGCAGATGTTACATGGGCATAATGTGTGCAAAATCAGACCTAAATTCTTGCTTTTGGCTCATTAAGGTGATTTCTGCATATCAACTTCAGTAGCAATGGCAGAAGAACACACTTCCTAAATTAGCTTGCCTTATATGCATATCTAGACTGGAAAAGCATCCCTAGGCCACAACTGTAGTACAGACCTACAGAGGCATCATCTCAAATTACTTGCAGTAAAAGAAATCTAGTGGCTGATAACCACCAAGCACCACATGTTAATATAAAGTTTCAGAAGGAAGGTTAAAAGGTCCCTTCCAACCCAAACCATTCTATGATTCTATAACTTGTGTCAAATACAGAGTTGAAAAGACACGTGAGAGAATGCTTTTGAACATACCTGAACTCAATAGAGAAAACTTCTACAGAAAAGGAAGAATAAATTAACTGGCAAAAATATGCATTTTATGTCTGTAACTCCTATACATACACAAGGCAACTAAATTTCCTTAACTTTTTATTAAAATTGTATAATTTTAGACTTTATTAAGATTTCTCTCTCAGAAAAGAAATATACTACCAAAGTAACAATAAAGAGGTTTAAAAGCCCTATCCAAACCACAGTATGCATTTTAATAAGCAGCCTTAGTTTACAATCTTATGTCCCTATAGTTTAAATATATAATGTGGTACTGTAAAGTGACATTGAAAAACTTGAATATCTTTTTCTAGACACCAGTGCTGCACTGCTTCAAGTAATGTGTACTCTACATTTTTACTTCAGTGCTTAATTTTACATCCTGTTTAACCCTACAAAAGAAAATGGTTTTGTTTTCAAGCTTTTAGAAACCATCTTCTCATACAATGAAATCATTATTCAGGCTTAATACTCCCTATCAAGGAAAGGTCCCAGCACAGCTGAAGTCCATTGCAAGACTGCTGCTAGTCCCAATCTAAAGCTGTCAACTGCATAACACAGCAAAGACTCCACATGTGCTGATTAATGCTTTCAGTGCCCATGATATAGCTGAGATGTTGTGATCTGAAAGTCCAAAGGTTTAGAGATGTTCAAGTCCAAAGGTTTAGAGACGTTACAAGCATGGTATACTTTTCCTACATGGGAGATCCTGAAAAAAAATAAATAAAGGGAAAAAATAGGCAGAGAAAGAGTGAAGAAAAGAGGAAGAGAAAAGCAGGAAGTCATCCTGAAGATGACAAGAATTACAACCTGAAGATGAACAACAGTTACAAAACAGCCAGGGAGACAGACAAGGTCTATGTGGCAGACCCTCAGATACATAATGAAACAAAGCACTTGTTCCTTTTTTGTAGGATCATTTTCTATTTCTTCCCTTTCTCTTTTTTTTCTTCACTACGTTTTATGAATGCATTTTAGCTCCACTTCTAGAGAAAACAAGCAGTTCAAAGAAGTTCAGTATAACATCCACTTTCTCTTCAGATGCTCAAAAACTCACATTAAGTATTCCCACTGCCAGTTCTTTATGAAATGCCTCAAGCTAGGTTCAAGGACAACTCTACAATACTTCTCAAACCTATAATGTCAGTTACAAATATCTAACTACCAGTTAAGTTGCCATTGTTTCCAAGAAATACAGGTTAAAATTTCACTTCTTTTGACTTCTGAAACCAAAGAGGTACTGAAAAGTACAAGTGAAAACCACACACAACAAAAAAGTAAAAGCAATAGAAACCACTCAAAGCTATGGAATGAAAGATAAAGAAAGGAATTAGTACAAAACTAAGAAATTATGAAATGGAACAGTACAGAAACATAAAACTGAGAAGAAATTGCTAGAAGCAAGAATAAAACAAGTTAAGGGAGATACAGAAATGCCAATACATGCTGAGATTTTTCAGCTTACACAAATATGAAATGGAAAAGGATACCTAAAACAGCACATCAGCATAGAGATATGCGACTTGTATTCACCAACATATAAAAATACTAGCCCAGGTCATTTGAACATAAGGAAGGAGAGTTCCAGTAAGCATGAAAAATGATAGCCAACACATGGTTTTCAGAAAGGGAAACAATATGAACAAAATCTCTAATAGCTTGAGAGAATATGCAAAACTATCCTTAATCTGTGGTCCTACATTTCAATTAAGATGGACAGGATGGTACTTTTTCTTGGAAGAGCCTGGACCAGTTTCTTCATGTGTTAAATTTTACAAACTGAAGTTCTATACTCCACTGAGAACTCAACATGGACCTTAGTAATAGGCTTCAAAAATACCTTGGGCAGTGAGAAAGGGCTGTTGTCAGTTTGTCTATAGACTCAAGACAGCACTACTCTAAGCAGTGTGCCCTTAGACTCAGCTCCAAGGACATGACCCATTCACACCTGCCAAGGGAAAGACTTGTTTGTACTTTCACAAGGACCTTTGTGATTAGTAATGCTGAGACTGCACACTTAAAGAAAGGTATGGGAGGATCTACAGCAGAGCTGAATCCCGCACAATGCTCCATGCTCCAGTTTTCCTTTTGTGACACAGTTTTCACTTCTAGACAGGCACAAGCTGGATTAAAAAAATTCTATAAAGTAGAAACTCAAGGGATTGTCACAGACACAGGAATAAGGATATCTATTATAAAAATCCCTAGGGTTCTAAAGAGGCATCAGGATCTTCTTGTGCCAATACAACAGAATATTTGTTGGAGAAGAAGCAAGTATTAATTTGTTAACTTGGACCGAAAGAGTAAATATTATGTTAAAGTGCTTTTTCTCTCTCTTTAGTAACCTCAAACAAGTTTCAGTTTATTACTTTTCCTCATTTTCACACATATCCAAATAATTTTTTTAATCTGAGGAGTACCTAAAGCCACTGGACAAGGATTATATCCTCAAGCACATATTCAATAACCTGAATAGAGTGAATGTTAGTTTCTGTTACTAATTAATCCCTTTGCGCACTGGCTGTCTATATAACTTGAGTCTTTTGGCAACACAAATGTTAGAAGTTTTGTGAAGCAAAACCACAAAAGAACTTTCTGCAGTTGTACAGGAAGTAAATTCAAATAAGCTGGTAGATAAAACCTTTTTCCTTTGTTTATGAAATTTACAGTAACTGTTGGAATCTAAAATACCACAAACTTCAGTTTAGTATTGTATTTTCAATTAAACTGTAGTTTAGTTTAGTATTGTACCGTCCATTTAATTGCTCTCCACTATCTAAAATGCTTGCTATGTTTACTTTCATGAAGGAGGAGATCTTTGCAGCAACAAAATTAGAACTGAATTTTTGCAAGACTTTGAACTGCAAAACCATTTCACCATCTACAGTCTCACCTTCAGCTAAGCACTAGCAATGATCTTAACAAAACATGATCACAGACTTCCTGTGAAAGATGTAATTTTGCTCATACTTGTTATGCTTGCACGCAGTGGATGGGGAGCTTCTGGCTCAGAGAAACAGCTACATCTTTTGAAGGGATGTAGACTGATAATGGACTAAGTTGTGCAAGAGTTTCCTCAGAAAAATACAGGATTTCTCTGCTGTCTGTCGACAGGAGGGACTTCCCTCTATTACTTACTGGAGTGAGAAATGTTCTTCTCAAATTATCTTAGCTTTCTTAGTATGTGCAATGGTACAACAACACATTTGATTTTACCTTGTGGTTTCTGATGCCAAGTCCCTGTTTTTAGTGTATTCCATACATTGTTACAGGGGTTCCATCATCACTACCACCAGAAGGTCACAACTCAATTTTCTCATTTTAACATGCCATACCAATGTTTTACTCTTTGGGAGGTCTCTTATGGCATCTCATTACTCAAAGCTGGATATGCTACAGTTCATGAATGGCATGAATTCTTATGGGTAAATTATGGTTCATTCTAACCTTTATTTATGGTTAAGAATTGCATGGATATTTAGGTAACAAAATATACAGGTAGAATTAATTTTCCTGAATTATATTAGCTCTAATGGTAATTTTCTAGCTGCAGTACTAATTATATAATTAATAT
>VZTY01010918.1:3859-25454 GCA_013400935.1 Turnix velox
GACCCAGGTGCACGACCTTGCATTTGGCCTTGTTGAACTTCATGAAGTTGGCATGGGCCCACCTCTCAAGCCTGTCAAGGTCCCTCTGGATGGCATCCCTTCCTTCAGGTGTATCAACTGCACCACACAGCTTGGTGTCACCTGAAAACTTGCTGAGGGTGCACTCAATCCACTGTCCAACCTGTCCTACAAAGATGAAAAGTAACATGAAAGAATTGCAGATCTATTTGCAAGAGGTCTGGAGCAGATCTGCTGTTACCTGTGAGGTCTCAGCACAGTGTTCACAAGTCAACCAATCACTTCTAAGAGAGATTATTGTTTTGCAAATGCTTCTGATTTTGATCCAAAAATTTTGGGTTTTTTTTTACTGTTAATGGTGCTATTTGCCCTTTTGTTGCTGTCTGCTTAATTGGAGAGTGTGGAAGAAATGGAAATATTCCCGAGAGAGTCCTTCATGTACAAATAGCACAACAGCAAAATGAATGACCTTTAAATGACATATTTTTGGTAAAATATTCAGTGAATGCTAAAGAAAGCCATGGTGGTGGTGGTGGGGGGTGTTTCATGAAATCCTAATGTATGTTCAATTAAATATCCCAGTAGAAATATATCTGTGAATTGTTATCTCTTCTGCACCCTCTCTGAGTCAGGTCTGGCTACTGAAATATAGTATTTACCTAAAATAGAATCTTCTTTACCTTAATTTACATTATTATACCATTACCCTTACAGAGTTATTTTGTATTTGGATAAAGTATGTCCAGAAGAGCTGGAACACAACAGTGAGGATCTCACATCTACCTACAGTTATTTTTGTTAATTTTTTTAATGACCTACTCACCAATCTACTCATTTCCACACCCAAGCACTTCAATGTGGAAGTATTTAATGCACCTGTCTGCATTGACACTTTGATAATATCTTTGTGCACTAATATCCTGCCTGTGAAATGGGAAAAACAATAATTTATGACCTTGTTAATGTTGCACAAAGAACTGTCCATGCTGTGAAGAAAGGAGAAATTTAAAGAGAATTTTGATATTTCAGGATTGTTATTTTAATCCTGACAATATTAAAAAAATATTGATAATACACATGTCCCAACAAAATGTCTGCCTATAGGATTTGAATTTGATAAACACTGAAAAGTTTAAAAATATCAACATAATCTGGTAATATATTCTGTTTTTATTAATCATATTGTTGAATGGAATTTTTGTCATCAAATTTAAACAAAATTTTAACCAACTTTAAATGAAATGCTGGGCCCTAATTTAATTTTTTGCCTATTGTTCTTCTTTCTTGTTGTCATGGGAACTTCAACCTCAGAAGAACCTCTGATGTTACTGAATCCAGTTCTTTCACTTCTTAACCACAGCATTGTATAACTTAGTTAAGGATAAAATAAACCTGGAAATTCTTTAGCTATTAAGAGGGGAAGAATGGCATCTGAAAAATTCAGGTTGTAAATGCACATCTTCAGGGGCAAGACTGATGTCTAAACAAATTCAGAACTGAACACACTGTTATGACATACTTGGAAATATAAATTATCTGACTTTAGATGAACAAAACCCCACATTTTTAATCACTGGATTTTTTTTTTACATGTGAGTGAGTGTCTGAGTTTGTGTATAAGCAAATACTGAAGTGCTTTTAAGATACTACTGAATTTTATCTATGATTAATTAGTTGAAATAGATGAAAAATTATTTCAGAAGCTTCTTGTATTTGGAAATAATGCAATAGTGATATGAGAAATGCAGAGTGTTAGTGAGACTAAACATGGCAACCTACAATTTATTCATCAGCTTTGTCAAAGTAAGAAACAAAAGTTGCAGTTTCACCAGAAGGAACAGGCTTTCTTAAAATATATAAAGTGTGGAATAAACAACTTTTATGTATGAAATAATGTAAATTTCTCTTGCTGTGCAGAGTTAATTCCTTTGCTAAAAGAATGGATTGTTTTACATGTAAATACATTTTTTATCTTAAGCATTTCAAATAGTGGACTGTAAAAGATAGTGCTACATAATTCATACTCAAGGTAAAATATTTAGCCACTAAAATAGTTTCTCTCAGAAAATGTGGGCAATATTTTCTCATCCTAGAAACACAAATGTTGAAGGCAATATTCAGAACAAAATTTTTCACTTCATATTCAGTAAGATGTAGGTAATTGTTCAAAAATTAGAATAAGAGGGAATAAATTATCATTTTCTTTTCCTCTCAAAAAGAAATATTCTTACTAGAATGAAATGCTAGTGCTTCCATTTTGAGTTTCTTTATCATATAATTAGCTTAAAGATCAACTTAGATGTACCTGCATGGTAGCAGAAAATGAGAATAATGAATGAAAAATCTCTTTGTTCACATAAAAAAGCACTTCAAAAATTCTTAGTTAAATTTTTTTGAAACTTCAGCTAATTATGACATGATATGTCCATGCCAAAATCAGGTTCCATTCTTGATAATCTTTATTAATTGCTTTCTTAATGGATTTCATGCACATTTAAAAAAACAGGCTGTAGAGTAAGGAAAGTGCATTCTTATTGAACAGTTTCATGAAGGGAATCATAGGGAAACAGTTGATGTTTGAAGATACAGTTGTAAGAATTTGAATTTTAAGAAGAGATGAAAGAGAAAGATGACGCATGATGCTTCATCTCAGGACTGGCTTGTGGAAGCCATCCTTTTGTGTAGATTCTCTGGAAAGAAAGTTACAGAATCACAGAAGGATAGATAGGGATTGGAAGAGACCTCTGGAGATCACCTAGTCCAGCCCCCTGACAGAGCAGGGTCACCTACAGCAGGTTTTTAATATCTAAAGAGAGAGGCTCCACTAACTCTTGGAACATTCTGTTCCAATGCTCTGTCAAGCTCACAGTAAAGAAGTTCCTCCTGATATTTACATGAAACTTTCTATGTTAACATTTTTGCCTCTCATCCTCAATAAATTTTCATTCAAGTCAGAAACTTTCATTAGAGATTTCTGTGACAGGAGAAGGAACCCAGAAGTGCTCTCTGTTATCATCTGTACTGTTACCTCAAATATAAAAACTCCTTTCTACATGAGGAAAAAAAACTTATCATTTTAACTTTAATTGCATCACTAATAAATTGTAATCATTCCTATCTTAAATCTAGCAACTGATCTTTGCACAAATATTGAGACTCATCAAAAATCATAACAATATTTCTTCTCCTTCCCTATTTAAATATCATTAGACTCAGATTATACATAACAGCTCCTGTCCTAAAACAATATTTTTGGTTCATATAATTCTCTCTTTTTTCCCAGAATAGTACAGTACATTCTTATTGAAGGCTGGAATTACCTCACCTGAGGTGTCTCAAAATCACATCTATTTAAGGATTCACCATGCTGGTGGCCCATAGTCAACTAGTTTCCAGCTGATCCACTGATTGCTTTCACCCTCACTGTAATTTCCAGCTTAACACACAGCTGAAATCAGCTTTTTGCATAAGCTTAAATGCATAACCTTGTGCTCTGCTCCATGTTAGCTCATCCCTTTCCCACTGCTCAACCTTCAATGTCATTGCATTCTCTTTGCATGAAATCCTAGCAGCTGACTTGTGCCAAGACGAAATGTTAAAGTGACACTAATAATGTTATTAAAATGATTATTTTGTATAGTTGAATGTTGCAAATCTTAAGGACTATGTCTGTGAAGAGGAGCTCCACACAACTCCTGTCAGGAAAGCAAGATTCAAATCTCTTTCTCTTTGAAAGTGGAAATTTAAGGAGAGCAGGCTGAACTTATGAGAATTCTGTTCTCCACATGAATTTCCAAAATATATTATGTTTTCAGAGACTCTAGTCCCTTTCTTCCTTATAAACTCACAATAGCCTGTATATTCATATTTCAGGGTGCATGGGTTTCAACATGTGGCTCCTTTGTCCTCATCTCTGTTTTTTGAGTTTCTGCAAATAAACCACATCCATTTATAAGATATTGAAGGTCATCCAATATTTATGGCCCAGAAATAAATGCTTGTTTTTTTCTCTCCTTTTCTAATCCAAATGTCATTTCTATAAAGTACATACAGTACAATTAAAGAGAGAGGAAGTACCACCATCCCTTTTTCAAGCAGTGTAGAGGTTATTTCCTCCACACTGACATAAGTAGAAGCAGTGAACTCTGTAAAGCTCTGCTTTGCTCTTACATGTATAGATTCTTTAATGAAATTACTTACAGTGAAAAGTTGACAATGTATCTATATTATCAGCTCTTATGGCAGTTTGTAAAGTTGGGTCTATCATGCTTAAGCTCTGAATCTTCTTCAGGTATTACAAACACAGAAAAGCAACTTTGACTTTATGTGAAAAGATGGAATTGAATAATCTGGTTATTTGAGTGAATAGAGCTTATGACCAGGGATATATGAAGAACAGCATTTAAATAATGGCATAAATAATATGACCAGAAATATATGAACAACAGCATTTAAATAATGGCATCTGTTTATTTCAGGGTATTTCAATCTATGTGGATGAACTATGCAAAGTCAATCAGAGATCTCCATGTCCATTGTCTGGAAAACTAAATGGGGATAAGAAAATTGCAAATGAAACAAGAAGTGGAACAGAACAAGTCTGCATGACAGGCACAAATATAATTTCATCTATCTATGCAGTCACTGGCCTTTATTTAATCTCCTAGTGATAGCTGTTGGAATTCCTATCCTTCTACTGGCTTCTCTGTGAGATGGTTGATAGAATTAAGCTAAGTATCTATACCTTTTCTTACAGCCTCTGGAGGAAGCTAGATATTTTCACAGTTAATCTCATCCTAAAGCAAGTTTCTAAGTTGATCAGATGAATCATGCATCATTTCACATATTGCCTTCTATGGACTACAAAAGATAGTCAGGTGTAAGCTCTGAAGTTGCTGCAGGCTAAAATTAGTGAGTTGAAATATACCCACAAAGACTAATCTACTCTCAGAGTCCTAGAAACGTCCTATTTAAAACAAACAAAAAATCAAATCAGTGGGTTTTTTCCACCCTGAATTCATATTTATGGTATAAAACAAGAACACTCATCTCCTTTCAGTATCTTTGAAGCATTTGAAAAATACATACTGTGAGTATAATTTAATATACTCACCATCAATGGCCTAGTGAGATCAATTTTCTTTTCCAAGTTTCAGCAGTTTTTCTCACCTTTACCACCCCTAGGACTTTTCTAGTTATTTTCAAATTCCATCACTTCCATCCTCAAAAATAAAAACCATGTAAACATACATCTTGACAGAATCTCAAGAGAATATATTTTAATCTGTCCCCTAGATATGAGACAAATTTGCTGCATCTTCACCATTTCTACCTCATGCTTTTCTGAAAACATGTTCTTAAAAATTTGCAATGGGCTGGATTTTTCAGTTTCCTTGGATAACCTTTTCCCAGTGCATTACACCCATGTAATCTGAATATGTTTCTCATTATGTTTTTGCAAGTTAATTTATTTTTTTCCCTTATCCCCTGTGGATGTAGAAAGCAATTAATCATCCCCATTTTCAGAACACTATTTTACATATTGAAGATAGCCATCCTGTTTCTGTCTACCCTTCTGTAGAGAAAAGGAATGCAATTTTTCCAGCCTTTCCCTGTAAGTCATGTCTTACAAACTTTATTTGCTCTTACCATTTTTCCTTCAAACTTTTGAGGTTCAATATATCTTCTACTATAGTATTTAGAATTATACTCACTGGAACAGGGGTAGCTGAACTTTAAAAATTATTTCCTATATCTTACCTCTCTCTTGGTCTTAATGAATCACAGAATGAGATTTTCCAATTTTGAATTATCATCTCTGTGTTGACTTTCATTCTGCTCAGAATGTACTATCAGTCCCAGATCTCTCTTGGCACATTGCTGCCTTGTGAACTGCTTTTCTTCTTTCAGCTGCACATACATTTTCTTCTTCTGGGGAGCAGTACCTTTTACTTCTCATTATTGAATTTCATGTTGTTGGATTTCATCTTATTTCCCCAGTTTCTCAAGATCATCTTGAATTTTGATTCTGCCTCATGAGTTGCTTGTGACATCCCTCCTGGCCCTGATGGAATTTATCAGTGCTTTACAGATTAGAAAAGAAAATTATAACATTAATGAACTAGTCATGGCATGAAATGGAAAGTTTAACATCAGAGAATGAAAAGTACTGCTAAAATCAGTTTGTGATTTTAGCATACTTTGTGAGTAGTTGTCATGTAGGAGATTGAAACTTATAGTATGCTTCTTTAGTTGTGTTCTGCCTCAAAAAGAGTATGTGGAAAACAAAGCATAACTTTAAACAATATCTACTTCCTTTATCTTGTGTGAGTGAGCAGATAACCTGTATCTGCCTTCTCACCATGATGAGTCTTTCTCAGCTGGGTGATTTTCCTGGGATGGGAGGCCACTTGGGATGTCAAGAATGATACTCAAGGCAAAGCTATGCTGGCCAGAAAATAATGAAGGTAAACTATAAAATAAAGAATCCATTATATTTGAGAAATTGATAAGATTGATGATAAAGATATAGACAACATATTAATGTCTGCATCTCATTAAAAAATTAGAGAAGATCTGCATAAGACACCTGCCATCAAGGATTACACACAGACAGCAGATTTTCCCAGCCACAGCATTTTAAGATGTGGAGGTTGAACTCTAGAGCAGTTATCTAAGTTTAAGATAAAATAAACAACTAAGTCTATGTTGCCTGAATGATGGAGATGACCAGAAAAAAAACAAAAAAACCCCAAACATATTTAAAGGGTTAAATATTTTATTTAATACATGTAGATTACATCTTTATATTTAGAAATTGCATTCTGGATTGGCAAAGGGGTTCTGAAGCTCCTGAGAGCCAGCTGATGGAAGGAAGATGTGAGACAGCAGTCATTAACAGGTAGGAGAGCCAGACTCTAGGTAGAGCATCTAACAACTAAAAATAACTAAAAAACCAAAGAAATCTATTTCTTGGATCTTTCTTAATAACAAAAGAAACTCAGTGTCAGAAAATATGCAATGTATTCCTTAAGAAAATCTTACAAAAGTAACTCTAAAAGGTCATTTATACACCTGGTATATGCCCATATCATTGAATATAGAAAAGAACCTCTTGTTATTTAGATATCTTCACCTCTGTTCTCAGATTTTAACAATTATTTCTAATTGGCTTAGGGTCATTGATACCAGCCTGGATAAGCAGCTTAGAAGAGCACTGATGTTTTGAAGGTCTTTGCAGGACTTTAAAGGTCATCAAATTCAGATGCTGGGGCATGTCACAGCAGACTATATTTGCAATTAAAACTGTGAGAATGGCAAGAAGATTAATTGCTTTCTGTGGAGCTATTAGAGATTCATATCAATGTAATTGAGCTCATAATCTGGACCATTGACAGGTGAGTTCATTTATCAGGAGTGATTTGACTGCTATTGTTCTTGTCATGCTACTTTCAAATAAACAAAGTCCTCAATTTATTATTCTTGCATCAAAAATCCATTAAAATTATGCATAAAAATAATATAATTCCTGCTACAGTATTTTTTCACTGAATTTCTTTTAATCTCAAAGAAAAAGATTGCTTCTCACTCCTTCATCTTCCTGTCAATGTGCAACTAAGAGATGGATATAAGGGTTGCCACAAATGTCAGTACTGACAGTTGATAAGCATGGATGAATGTCTCCTAGCAGGGTAAGAGAACTCAGGAAAACTGCTTGATTTTTGCAGCCAGACTTCAAAAAAAGGCCCAGAGAAGACTAGAATCTTACAAGAGAACATTAATTCAAGTCAAAACTGCTGGTCCGGAGTGAAGTGTTCTCAGATGAGGTGTTCTGACTTCTATCCATTCCCATTCATGAAATTCTTTGTTGCTGTGTTGTGCTTAATAATTAAAACAGATAAACAGCTGCAGACACTGAAGTCTTCATGGACTAAGGGCATGACTTCTGATATGAATCTGTTAGAAAAAGATATCTGAATTGAATGAAGACATCACTGGAGAAATTATCTTTCTCAATGGAGAAATTTGTAGAGACCTCTCTAGGTCACTGCAAAACACATGCATGTGGAATTTGTGTTGCAAGATGATAATGTCAAATAGAATATCAAACACAAGAGAAATTCGCTCCCAAATGATGGAGAATAATTTGCCTAATTACCATCTTTAATGGAAACCAATTCATAGCTTTAATTTAAATTTGTGGAAATAACACATTTCTGTCAGGAAAAAATGTTTGGCTTTTTTTTTATACCTTTGATGAATCATACAATCTATTGGTTAATGAATGGTTCTAGCAAGTACTAGAGAACAGAGGATATGCTATTGAAATAAAAAGAAATGTAAAAATAATCCTTGCGATGCTTAAAAGTTTATAAAATCCAAACCCTGATTTCCTATCTTCCTGCAACAGCTCACTGCTAGCAAATTAATTTTATAAAAAAGTATGCAAGAGGTAAATTGTTACATATAAAACCAAACCTCCAATAAACTATAAAAGATATTAGATGACAATGATAGCAAGACTCAACTATTTGCATAAACTTGAAGCTTGGCCAGAAAACAATAAAATCCAAGGTCACATATATCTCATTGTGCTCAAGGGGAAATATGGAACTTCAAATCTTTTCTAAATGAGAAAGTAAATCTCTTTAGAAGGACCGTTCTAATTTTTCTGGCCTTCTGTATATAGGACATTCATATTTGATTTCCTGTTTTCCTGCTTTAGCAAAGCCCTCTTCTCTATTGACTGTGGTGTCAAAGTTTCCAGATAGGGCTGAGTAAATGTTGCACCTTTTATTTTATCAAAAATGAATTTATGCTGCATATTCTGATTTTCTGTTCAAGTTTTTAACTAGAAATCCAAGAGAGATTTATTTCATCAAAACTTAAATTTTTAACTAGAAATCCAAGTGAGAATTATTTCATCCAAACTTAAATTGCAAGGAAGAATGTGGGAAGGCAAAATGCTTAGTCCTTTAAATGACTGCAGGAATTTTTAAGTGCAACCAATCACAACAGCAAAATATGAAGTGATAAGATCTAAATGACAAAAAACTCACTTATATTGAAAGCTTCTAAGTTTTATTGCAATATTTAGAGCATATTACTTGGAAAATATTAGGAAAATGCAACCTCTCCTTTCAAAAATCTTGCTCTGTGACTCTGCATTTGTTTCTCATGTCCATCTCTAATCAATTTCTTAAACTCTTGTCTCCTAACTAAATGTTTGCATCACAATTTAAGAGTCCTGAAAAAGATGAGGATCAGAAATATTGATTGCATCTGATCCTCTGTGCTACTGATATGCTGCCCCAAATGGCAAATATAGGTATTTTGTCACATTTTAGATGTCTTAGGACATGCCCTACAGCTGCTGCTCCAGAAAGATTTGTCTTACATAGATCCCTGTGACATTTTAAAAGATATCTTAGGTACCGTGAGCATCACTTTGATCAGGATGCCTTAGGTGTGTGGCTGATTTTACAGCCTTCATTTAAAATGTCATGAAATTTAAAATAACTACTCAATTTTCTCTAAGCTAGATATATTTGACCAGTCTTTACAGGCTCCACAGATCTTACTAGAGATCTTCTTTAACTACAATCAGATCCTAACCACTTAAATCACATTTGGACAACTTCAGAGAGAGAGACTGAAATATGGATAGCTTAATCCATGTCTCAGTCTAAATGTCAGATGCTGAGTTCAGTCAGGTTTTTGATAAATTCTCCCACTAGTTTCAAAAGCAAGATAGTAGTATTCAGTCTACTTCAAAATACTGTATTTCAGTTTGGAAAATTGCAGAAGGTTCCAGAAGTAATTGCAAAGCTCAGTCTTGTTTATAATGATTACCTACAGCTAAATATGGAGTTTATGACATGCTCATAACTGAAGTTATTTTAGGGAAAGGCTAGGAAGAGAATTACTAGAAATACTACAGAGTTAATGGTATAGTAGCCATGAGAGTCCTATAAAATAACAGGACAAGATATTCAAGGGAGGGGTAATATCTTTCTTTAGATCTAAATATGGTTAGAAATACATAAGTTCTAGAAAACTTTGCTTTATGTGTTTATAAATTAAAAGCATTGTTAAAATATTGTGCAGGTTGGTGTTATTTGGATTTTTTTTTCATTTGTTTTGTTTTGTTTTTAACAAACTTGTGACTAGACTGGTACATTTGGTGCCTCCAAGGGCCATTTTTTCAGTGTTTACATCATAAATCTAGAGGCCTTGGGGGCTAAGAGTAATGTTTTCTTTATCATCAAACTATGTTTTGCTAGATCACTTGAGGTAATTTAACAGCTCATACTTTAAGAGCCTAATTTCTGTTTAGGCTTCACTAAAAGCCTGTAAATACTGTTTTGGAACTTGCCTTCAGCTCATTATACATTTTAATGCAAATTTGCAATAGAGAAGGGTTTTTTTTTTTCTTAATTAGGTTTATACAACTTCAGTCCTATAAAAAAAAAAGTGACAAAGCAACCAAGTGATTTAAACCAATGGTTCAGTTCAGTGAATAAATGTACTCAGATGAACTACCTACAGGAATTCTATGATAAGAAGAAGCAGCTCATGGAGATGGAGAAATGGAAAAGCTGAGCTAAGGAAGATTTAATGCATTACTATTTATAAGAGCTATTTGCATTATTATGGCATCAATTTATACCATGTGATCCACAGCAGTTTAATAAACTGTAAATGACCTCAGGGCCATCTCCAAAAAGCCTCACCCTTTCTCTGTTGCATGGCTTAAGATACTTCAGCCTTCTTAACCCACAAATTCAACCTTCCCACACTTATTTTGTGTCCTGTCTTTAGAGAAAGCTGCTCTTATCCTCACCTGCAACTGTTTGTATAGCAACTAAATGAAGTGGCAGTTATTGAGAGATTCCTGCACCTTGAATTCCCCAGATGTGGCCATCTTTTCCCTTTCTTGCCACCATCTTGCTCATAAATCTTCCTATTATTTTCTTGGATCAAGAGTGATACTTTATTTCCTTTATTAAATGCAAGCAAAACCATACAATCATATCAGTAATATCAGACTGGTTCTACCAAGGGAAGCCAAGGGAGAAAGGGAACTGGAGATAAGACAGGTGAGTTGTTGGAGAGGGTCCAGAGGAGGGTCACAAAGATGATGAAATGGCTGGAGCAACTGCCTTATGAAGACAGGCTGAAGGAATTGGGGTTGTTCAACCTGGAGAAGAGAAGGCTCGGGGGAATTCAGAGTGACTTCTCAATACCTGAGGGGGTCCTACAGAAAGGCAGGGGTAGGACTTTTTAATAGGAAATGTGATGGAAGGACTAGAAATAATGAGTCTAAATTGGAAGAGGGTGGATAAAGGCTAGATATGAGAAATAAATTCTTTACATTGAGGGTGGTGAAACACTGGAAGAGGATGCCCAGAGAGGCTGTGGATGTCCCGTCAATCCCTGGAGGTGTTTAAGGCCAGGCTGGACAAGGCACTGAGCAGCCTGATGTAGTGGGAGGTGTCCCTGCCTATGGCAGGGGGGTTGGAACTCGATGATCTTTAAGGTCCCTTCCAGCCTGAACTATTCTATGATACTATGATAGGTGACACCCAGATAGGAGTAACAGCAGCTGTTACTACTGAGGGTAATGGTCTATACTCAACAGTCTGCCTGTTTCCTGTCCTGTCACAGATACAGGAGACAGAAATGATTTGGGCAAATACTGTTGCTGCAGTAGTCATTGTGCAGTGCCTGTGAGGGGAAAAGCACTGGGGTCTACCGAAATGTTTTGTAGGCCAAGTAAACCTAGAGAACATTGAATTTCTACTGTTTTCAGTGTTACTTGCCTCATAGGGCAGTATGAGTTACTCATACTCATTCCCTTTGGTTAATATCCAAAGGAAGCAAATCTTTACAGAGTAAGATGGCAGTGTGCAGGCAGAGCTAGTGACCATCTGAATTCAAGGCAAAGCACTTCAGAAGTGATGTCTGGGTGTGATATGATGATTAATAAGAGCACTAGTCTGACTGATGCTTGTTAAAGAAGTGGATGGTTAGTGAATGCTTTCAGGAAGAAATATTTTCTTCCCATCACACTCTTAAGAAGGTGTACTCTGTTAGCAGGAATTCAGGATTCTGTTTTCATGCTTAGATGGGCATAATTTAAATTTCAGGGTGTCAAAGAGCAGGAGACATCATAGACTAGAATCATAGAATAATTTAGGTTGGAAGGTACCTTAAAGATCATTGAGTTCCAATCCCTGTGCCATAGGCAGGGACATGTGGTTTTGATCCTGCACTCTCCCAAGCATGCACCATTGTCATTCTGACTGTGAAGCTATTTATATTTAGTGACTTTTTTGCTGATTGGAAATGCCGAGGTGCTGCCTAATGTCTGTGGCAGAACTAGTAGAAGGGTATGTGTGTCCTGACTCCCAATGAAGCTGCCACAAGCTCTTCCTTTTAAGTGTTGAAATGATCCAGGACTGTTTGCCCTGATGCACACTGTCCAGTTGACCCCATGAATTATCATTACCATAGAAGCAAGAGATTGGTATTGATCAAATGTGGCTTTTGGGCCCAAAGTTGTAAAATCTGATTTATCACTTGCCTTTGAAAATATGTTACTTAAAAAACCCCTGCAAGTTTGGCATTTAATATTCTTTAAATGGAAGGGCATTTAACCTGAAGAAGATGGATCAAACCATGAGTTTAAAGAAGAGGCTCATCTGGAAATTGCCTGATTTCTTACCACTGCCTACAGAAATCATTCTTAAACAGACTCCATATGTAAATATTTATGGTTCATTTTTTCCTGTTTGGGAAAACTTTTACATAGGAGCTCTCAGGGCATGCAGAAAAACTTCTCATCTTTTAAGGATTGATTTTGGGGCAACACAAGTTGCATACCCTTATCTTTCTGTTTCTCCTGTTATTCCAGTCCTTCTGGGGCTTTAGAGAGAAAGCATTTTCCCTAGGGGCTCTTGTTCAATTCATAACTGTTCATATAAAGACTGTATAGGATTTTGTGAAAAAATAGGGTTTTTATCTAATGTTAATATATCCCTGAGACCTTTCAAAATACCAGAAACATTGAACTAAGAGTAGTGTGATTCCAAATTCACACCAAAATATTTCTTCTTGGTTTCTGTGTTAATGATTTCATCAGGATTATACCCCAAACCAGAAATCTAGCTGCATTGGCAGGAAAAGGCCCTCCCTTTCAGACAGTGAATTCCATTTAGAGCAATCCCCAATCTGAGTCACAGATGCTCCTAAAATATCTCCCACCATTTCTATTTTGGTGGTGTACAGTTTTCTTTTTGACTTAAGCTTGAAGCGACCAAAATAAACTGCAAAGCAAAGCAATTAATTTAATTGAGATCCTTTCCTGAAGTTATAATGAAATAATTGGTGCTTTGCTTGGCTCTTGAGGAGAGGAATTCATTCCTTTGTTTCTGCAGCTGTTACCCCCAAAGGGCAAGCAACTGTCTTTACTGCAGCCATTATATCCATCCTCTGCTCTTTTAGAGAGCACAAGTCCAGCTGAACTTTCCTGACATGTACTGTGTTGTTTTTCTGTTGCAGTTATCCATCCTTTGTATCATAGAATCATAGAATAGTTTGGGTTGGAAGGGACCTTAAAGATCATCGAGTTCCAACCCCCCTGCCATAGGCAGGGACACCTCCCACTAGATCAGGCTGCCCAGTGCCTTGTCCAGCCTGGGCTTGAACACTTCCAGAGAGGGGGCATCCACAATCTCTCTGGGCAACCTCTTCCAGTATTTCACCACCCTCACTGTAAAGAATTTCTTTCTTATGTCTAGTCTAAATCTATCTCCCTCCAATTTATATCCATTGTTTCTAGTCCTCCCATCCGATATTATGTTAAAAATTCCTTCCCCTGCCTTTCTGTAGGACCCCCTCAGGTATTGATAAGTTACTATGAGCCTTCTCTTCCCCAGGCTGAACAACCCCAACTCCTTCAGCCTGTCCTCATAGGGCAGTTGTTCCAACCCTTTGATCATCTTCGTGGCCCTTCTCTGGNAGCCTGTTCATTAGATGATACTGAGCTGATACTGAGATGATTCAGCTGATAGAGCTGAAAGTGATGTTTAGAGGACCAGAAATAATGGATGAAAATTGGAAGGGGGTAGATTCAGGCCAGATAGAAGAAAGAAATTCTTTAGGGTGAGGGTGGTGAAGCACTGGAAGAGGTTGCCTAGAGAGGTTGTGGATGCCCCCTCAATCCCTGGAGGGGTTTAAGGCCAGGCTGGACAAGGCACTGAGCAGCCTGATGTAGTGGGAGGTGTCCCTGCCTATTTCAGGGGGGTTGGAACTCGATGATCTTTAAGGTCCCTTCCAACCCAAACTATTCTATGATTCTACTGAAAAACAGTTGTAAATGCTCATCCCAAATCTTTGCTAATGGATGTGTAGCTGAAGTGTCCCCAGTAAGTGTGGGAAACATCTCAAAGTCTGACATGAGCTACTATGGGCACACACAAACCCTCTGCACATGGTTCAACCTGTGCCCTCAGCCCGAGTCATGTTGCATGTGCCCCTATCCTTGATTTGTTGGCTGGACCAATCATAAATCTGACCTGTAGCTTCAAATTTGTCTGATGCTCATAGGGCTACACCAAACCTGTTGCAGTCACAGAATCAGAAAATGGTTTGTTTGGAAGGGACCTTAAAGATTATCTGTCACCATCTCTGCTTTACTTCCTCAACAAGTACACCCGTGAGGTGGGTTCCTACAGTTCCTGGTTCAACTTCCTCTTTAACAGCTCTGTTCTTGAGGGTCCTGACACTGATATGATGTTACTCCTACTCTAGATAAAGCACTGAACAGCCTGATCTAGTGGGAGGTGTCCCTGTCTATGGCAGGGGGTTTGGAACTAGATGATCTTTAAGGTCCCTTCCAACCTGAACTATTCTATGATCCCATGATGACACTCTATTCTTCAGTCACTGACCAATTACTTTCTCAGAATAAGATAAATCTTGACTTTGTATCCAGATGGTTCTCTCTTGAACATGCTTCAGCAGCTTGGCTCTGACAGCCATTTCTTTGTACAAACGCTTCAAGTTAGCAAAAAAAAAAATAAATCAAACAAAAAGCCAACAACAACAACAAAACCCATTCATGCTTAGTATGAATCACAGCAATGTGTCATTATTAAATGTGCATCTCTCAGATTCACAAAGACTAAAGCACAAACAGAAAAAAAACCCCTTATTTCATGAGGGAATGAAAGCAGACCTCTTAAATGCCACAAATGTCAACAGCCTTAAACTGCCAAACTGAAGGGAAAATGCATTTTGATGGATAATTCCAGCAAAGAATTTGCATTTCCAGAATTTTGACAGCCCAAGTAAACAAAGCTTAGTCCCACAGGAGACAGACTGTCCATAAAACACACAGGATTCAAGCCACGTACCTTCCGCTGAAGGAAATTAGGAGAAGCAATAGTTCAGGCTGCTGAGTTCAGGTGTTCCTTGCTGGAAGGTCTTGAAAAGAGTCATTATAATGAGAAAAGGTGAACTATTTTGACCTAGAAGGAGAGATGGAATATGAGAATGACATATGTCATTACAGCAGACTGTAAAGACATTAAATTCACAACAGATGAGGTGCCATGTGCCACTTCTAGCATTTGCAGCCTTCATCTATGGGTTTTCCCATAGATTTGCACTCATATCAATATTTTTTCGGTTCCTTCATTACAGAGATAAATAATAGGGAATCCTTAACTAGGGAATCTTTTCATCTGCTCTGCAAAAGGCAGAGAATACTGTAAATGTTGAATATGGAAGATTTATGAGAGCAATAGAGAGAATCCTTAAGTTTTGCTTCATAATCAGAGAATTAACAGACAATTAATAATAACTAAGTGAACATCTGGATCTTTTAACACTAAGCCACAGAGGGATTTACTTACTAAATGGCCATGAAGAAGGTACACAGGACTCCTAGTTGTATCAAAACCTATTTAATTTCTTTAAATTCCAAGTTCTCCAGATTTTGCCCCATGTTTATTCTTTACTGCCATTCAGTAAGCTGGACGCTTCAAATTTTAAAGAGGCTAAATCTAATTATTCAACCAATGTTTATATTCTTCCCACAGTGAAGAGCAGACCCATGAAGATCATTGTCAAAAAGAGCAAGGTCTGGATGCTCTTGTAAATAATGAGAGTAAAATTACATGGTATGGCTATAAACTATCAACTGACAGAAAATGTTAGCATGGAATTTTCCTCATGGGCTTTCTTTTATCTGTTTGAAACACCTGAAACGTGCTCTTGGCTGAGAAAAATGGTTCATCTGGCTCGGTTTCTCAGTTCCTAACAGTCATAAAGCTAACACTTTATGAGAGCTTTATCAACTCAAAGGGAGGCTTGTTTTTTAAGAACTTATCTTGTTTTTATTGTCTTTTACAATGTAGCTATTTTTTTTTGGTGAAAGATGAGAAATTCACACATCTGACACGCTCTTCACACTCTCTCCACTTGATAGTTTTGTCTACACATATCTGTAGATGAACATGACTGTAATTAACAGAAAGATAACAGGATATTTCACCCAATATCACCCTTCCTCATACATCATCCCTTTTCTGACTTCTCTTACTTTTGATTCTTTTACTTTTCTTCCCTTATTTCCTTACTTTTCTTCCCTTATTTCTTGCAGTATAATATATGCACATTCATGACTATTTTGAGTGTTCAATTGTGATTCACAAATGAGTGGGTTTACCATTATCTTTTGTAAACTTTTCTTGAATGATAATAGCCATGATCAACCATCCATTCTGCACATGAAGCTCCTGGATCCACAGTGCCTTCCTATCCACTCTGGTACTTCCAGAAACTTCCTGTAGACTCAATTTCTATGTACTGGCATTATATTTGTCATCTGTTTGGCCTCTGTGGTTAGAACTTTTTTTATAAGAAGGAATAACTTTTGCAAGGAATCATTAGTTGTGCATCATACACATGCAAGGCTCTCTCACATCCTTAAATCTTTATTCCTTATTGGACACAATTAAACTCCTTGAAAACTGGAAAATAGAATTCAAAATAGTTCAAAATGAACAAGTCTTCTGTGTTTCTGCAGATGCAAAGCACATGCTGGTGCTTTGCTCACATAGAAGGAAAGGAGGGTCTGCAGTTCACACAGTGATGAATGGGAAAAAAAAATAACATAGTCTGAAAGGTTGGCATCTATTTTTATAAGATAGCAAAAAGGTTTTGAATTCTGGAAACATTGTAGGCCACATCATGTATGCATTAGAATAGCACAGGCTGAATCTGTCTTCTGATGTACCATTGGCTCCCAGCAGAGATGAACATGTATTTTTGCCCTGTGATAAGTAGACTTTGTGTCACCATAAGGTGATGCCAATATGAACTTAAAAGTCAGACTGAGGGCAGAAACTGCCATCTGTCATAAACCAGAACTGATTCATAGATAGCAGAAATATCACCAAAAAAATGGCATAAAATTATTATTGAGTAACTTGTGGGGGGTGTCCATTTTTGATGCAGATGCGCTTTGAAACAGAAGAAAACCATGGACTGAAAAACAAAATTCAAAGAGTGTAAATAAATATCTTTTGATACATTGTACCTACCCATCCCTTATGATGACAAAGATTCAAACAAATTCAAAGATTAATATTTAGGGAAAAATAAAGTAGCATTAAAGGCCTTTTCGCTTAGCTTTCTAATCTCAGTTTTTTATTACTAAAATGTTTTCTCTTTTACAGAGGGGTCCAATTGTTTCCTTTCTGACTTGGAAAGAATTTTTAAAAGAGACGTAAAACTTCTTGAGAAATTTTCTCTTCTCTTTCAAGTACCAAATCAGAAAGCACAAACTCAGCACATAAGGAAAAGGAGACAAATAAAAATCAAAAGTCTTATTGCCCCTCAAGTGATGATTGCCTAGAGATGGGGAAATACTGTTTGTTGTACAGTCACCAGTTTTGAGTTATTTTATAGAATCATAGAATAGTTCAGGTTGGAAGGGACCTTCATCAAGTTCCAACCCCCTGCCAGAGGCAGGGACACCTCCCACTACATCAGGCTGCTCNGAACAACCCCAACCCCTTCAGCCTGTCTTCATAGGGCAGTTAGTCCAGCCCTTTGACCATCTTGGTGGCCTCCTCTGGACCTGCTCCAACAGCTCAATGTCCTTCTTATGTTGAGGGCTCCAGAACTGGACACAGTAACTCCAGGTGGGGTCTCACCAGATCCAGTAGAGGGGCAAAATCCCCTCTCTGGACCTGCTGGTCACACTCCTCTTGATGCAACCCAGGATTTGGTTGGCCTTCTTGGCTGCAAGTGCACACTGGCATTGAGTTTGGCATCCACTGACACCCCCAAGGTCATCATCTGTGTCTACATGTAAAACAAATAAAATACTACTGCTTCAAATATGCAAATATTCAGGTCATGAAGAATGTTTTTGAATCATTGGTCTGAAGGCTCTGCAGGAAGTACTCAGTTTGTCTCTGACTGCTTGTGCTTAACTTTCTGCAGCCTCAGATGACACAACTAAATCCCTGCACAGGCAAGCTGACATGTCTTTAGTATAGATCAGGAGACAATAGGATGGAATACCACATTCCTTAATGGAAAAGGGGGAATGAGTGGATCACATTGAAGAATTACTTCTTCTATGCTTTCCTTGACCGGTGGCAACTCTACTTTGTGTTATAATACTCTTTCAATTACAGACTTCATTTGGCACATGTTAGCACACACAGAATCTGTGTATTGCAGAATAGTGCTGCTGGGTATTTTCTGGTTGGTATTTTTACTCATTTTTTTTTAATTTTTCCCATACAACTTTATTTTCTTGGCTACAAAATGTTTCCTATTAATTCTGATAATTTTGTTAGTGGTGCTTGTTCTGTTCATATTTCTATATGCAAGTCTTTCCTGCTACCTGTAATGATGTTCACTTCATTTCTTTGTCTTCAAACAAAAAACAAAAAACAATCCAATCTTTTCCTAAGGATTCAAAGTAATTAAACTCTAATGTCCTTGGATGTCATAATCCAACAGTAAATTTTAGGGATTGGAGAAAAACCATGAAAATAAGATNTTTAGGGATTGGAGAAAACCCCTAGTGACAAGATCAGTCATTGTGAAAGTGACTTTACTTGAGAACAGATTGCCCATAGAGGCTGTGGAGTTTTCACTCTTAGATATATTTAAAAAAATTATCTGGGCTTGTTCCCGGAGATCTGGCGAGCTATCTGTATCCTTTATAAATCTCACATCATCCTCAATACCCACAAATATTTCTCCTGCTTTTGGATACTTTTTTTTGATGTCAGTGCTGCTGAAATATTTTTCTCATTATTTTTTCAATAAAATGTTTCAGAAGCACTGGAAAAGGCCTTTTGCCCTTTGGAGGGTCTTCTGTTTCCAGCAGAGATTTAGCAGAATCTATTGTTAGTTCCTTTCTTTCAAGTTACTTTAGTTTGTAACTAATGAATCCTACAAATTTTTCCATGCTCCTAGGTGGAGCTCTCCTCTGTCACATGGATTCCGATCTGTTTCTGCTGAGTTTTTTGTTGACTGTTTTGCTTTTATTTTTCTTTTTATTTTCCTCATGACTTTGTGTAGTTTAACTTCAAACTAGCCAGCCTTTCATCCTGTTGCCAAGTTTCATCTATATTCTGTTTCATTGCAAGAGATAAATGGAGGTCTCTGTTCCTCTTTGGTTGCCTCTGATCCACCTCTTCTGTACTTGGTATGGGTACACGTAGTGTTGGCTTTTATCTTTCAGGCAGTTTCTGCTTCTTTGGACACCTGCCAGAATGCATTCCTTTCAAAATGCAATGCTTTATTCTTTCTTCATGTTTCCTTTGACCACATATTGGCATTTGGGGGTAGGGGATATTCTTCCAGTTCTCTAACAGATTACAAACAGTGGGCTGGATTCTCTAATGTAGGACAAATTTAACTGAAAATAGGTTTTCCTCAAAATTACAGCTGTATTCAATGTTAGATGTGGGAAGAGATCTCTTAGATACCTTTAAAAAGCAGGAGAGGTAAACTAACTATGGAAAGATTTGCAATACCTGTTTTCTTAAGTTCATCTCACAAATTGAAGCTGTTTCTTCTACTTTCAAATGACTGGGGGAATCAGAAAGGATGACATAAGTGACATTTACAGAACATTTACAAAATCTCCTTAATACTTGACTTTTCTTCCCTTTCAGAGGCTTCAAACCTCAGGTCAGCCAGGAATCATAAAGCTGTTTTCACCAACCCACCCTGTGATGTCCCAAGGGCAACACAAAAATCTTCCTCTGGCCCTGTCAGTGACTCAGTAGCTATTAAAATGGTTGGAAAAAGTCAAGTGGCCTTAATTTGTCTCATGGGTGCTCTGGCTTAAGTATTTTGTCACATTCCATAAGCATCTTACCAATGAGATTTCCCTGAAACAGATGAATGGAAGATCATGGGAATGTTTCAGCTTAATATTCATGTGGGTTCTCAGTGTGTGTCCAATGGCATTTCAGGGAACATTATTAGTATTATCAGGAAATACAGCTCATTTCATAATTTCACTCCCAACATAAGGAAACTTCACATCAACTAAAGGAAAATATCTTTGAAATGGTGAACTGTATGGGTGGATTTCCTAAAATGTGAATATAATGTCTTGCTTGCACCATTTGCACTACGCTACAGCATCCTTCCCAGCCTGAAGTAATGCTTGGGATAGGAGGGAGCCTTTCTGCATAACAAACTTTGAATTAGGCAAGCAAACTTTTACTGAGAAGCATTCCAAAGTTTTTCCATTCAACATTTGGTTTATATTTCTATAATTTTGTCTACCACATTCATCACTGGTGTACATAATGACAATGATTTTTTTTTTAACTCTGGGGAATGGAAATTCTTCTCTGAAGCATGAATTTGAATTTAAAAAAAAACATGCAAGGAGAATTTTTTTTGTGGGAGAAATTTTTGGGGGTTTTTTTTAAGGATTTTTTTTTGTTCTAACAAAATGCCTTTAGAGGGAAATTTTCAACAACTTGGCCTGTTCTGAAGGGAAAAAAAATAGCAAGCTTTGCCTGGGATCCTTGCTTTTAGGATCAGGGATCCTAAAAGGTTGTGACATTGTGGAGGACCCGTTCAGTGGATCACCTGTGTCACAGTGGTCTCCTGGTCATCAAGATGTGCTCAGCCGGGCTCCCTGAGATAGCCAAAGGCAACAGTACCACCTGGTGGTTGTAGGTACCCTGCTGCTCGGCAAAATAGATGTGGCACAAGGTGAATTTTGGGAAAATGGTGTTTAAGTGCTGCCTGTCCCACATGTCCATCTATCTTTTATTTTCCAGCAGCTGTGGATGCTGGGTCGAAGCAATCCCAAGCACAGACACAGGCTGGGTGGAGAGTGGCTTGAGTTCAGCTCTGAAGAGAAAGACTTGGGGGTGTCAGTGGATGACAAACTCAACATGAGCCACCAGTGTGCACTTGCAGCCAAGAAGGTCAACCAAATCCTGGGTTGCATCAAGAGGAGTGTGACCAGCAGGTCAAGAGAGGGGATTTTGCCCCTCTACTGGGCTCTGGTGAG
>VZTY01010929.1:0-15354 GCA_013400935.1 Turnix velox
CCACCAAGTCTCTGTGATACCAGGAACATAATCAGGTTTTGTGTGGATGAACTTCTAGGTGTTTTTAGGTGTTTTGTTGGGTTTTGGTTTTTATGTAAGTAGGAAAGAAAAAGGAATAGACATTATAAATCAGTTAATTCAGCTGTGATTAAGCATATTTATGTGCTTGGGTTGTCAAAATGCATTTTCATTTTGTTCTTGGTTCCTGAATGTCTTTGCTTACATCTTGTGTGTCTGAGCAATGACTTGGCATATGCTGTCAGTGAACAATTTGTACGTTTTTCTCATCAGGTGCTGTTATATTACTTGGAAGAACAAATATGTTCCGCTTTAACCACCCCAAAGAAGCTGCTAAGCTGAGGGAAAAAAGAAAGGTGAGATGAAACCAAGTCTTTTTTCAAAACTTTTCAAAATTTTCTTGTTAATGTAGACATATCCTGATTGTTGTAGAGTACTTTTTTAATTTGCTTCACATATCTTGCTTTACTTGATGAAATATCAAGAGTTTGTAAGCACATTAATTTTTGTCTAATATGTCTATTTTATGTTCCATTGTATAGAGTGGACTCCTCTCTTCCTTCAGCTTGTCTATGACAGATCTTTCAAACTCTTGTGAGAACCTGTCAGCAGTTATGCTTTACAATCCAGGGTGAGTATATTCTAAAATGTGGTAATTAAAGTTACAACTGTGGCTTGAATATTCCAAATGGCAGTGGTGGAAAATATTTTGCTCTCAGGTTAATGTACTTGTTAAATAATGGGCTTCTGAATGAAACCAGAGCTTTTCAGAAATGTTTTTAGAACAGTCCACACTAGAAAATGGAGAGAGTGGACAAAGAAGTATTTTTCCATATTGCTTAAAGCTTGCTTTTAGCTGTTGTTTGTTTAGTTAAATGATATGGCAACAACTACACCAGCAATCAGCCACATGGAAACATATAAGGCAGGAGTAGGACTGTTCAATAGGATATGTGATGGCAGGGCTAGGAATAGTTGGAAAAGGGGAGATTCAGGCTAGATATAACAAGGAAATTCTTTATAGAGAGGGTGGTGAGACACTGGAACAAGTTGCCCAGAGAGGCTGTGGACACCCTCTCTCTGGAGGTGTTTAAGGCCAGGCTGGACAAGGCACTGAGCAGCCTGATCTAGTGGGAGGTGTCCCTGCCAATGGCAGGAGGGTTGGAACTAGATGATTTTTAAGGTCCCTTCCAATCCAAACCATGCTGTGCTTCTATATTGTGGGCCATAAAGCCTGGGATGCAGTATTTGCATTCTAAACAAGACAGTTCAACTTAGTAATGACATGGCGAACTTTATGCTTTCTTCAGAATTACAAGTGAATTCCTTTTTTTGAGGTGAGAAAGTATTATAAAATGAAAATTAAGGTTTCTCAAGTTCATATAATACCAATACAAGCATGAAAAGGCAGGGAAATTAGTGTCTTATGTTCCTCCCTGTATACTTCCTAGTAGGTGGCCAAGTTAGGATGTGAAAAACAGTTCTATTATACAGTTACAATGACATAGATGGCTTATTGTAGAGAAGCTGCTTTTAATGTTTTTACCAGTGTTCTTTAAATGACTTACAGAGAATTGATGGTGTTTTGTTCTATTTTTTTTTTCCCCCAATAGTTAGTGCCTGTGTTTTGAATTGACTGTGAGATGAGGCACTTTAACCACCTAGGTGCTTTTCAAAAATTGTCTGTGAATTGAATTACAGTCTTCGATAGCACAGCTTTATTCTAAAGTTTTACTGTAGGGCTGCTCTTTATCCATAAGAACATGGGAAGATTGGAAAAGTCATAATAACTAAAAGTTAAACAGTGTCTTAAATACAGTGAGTGTGTAATAACACTGCTTCAAATGTGCTTGTTACTCTTTTGCTACTGAGCTACCTACAGAGGTCTCAAGACAGTAAATTAGTTGCTTATAAATTACATATTTTTTCAGAGATAAAAGAGAAGGTTAACAAAGCATATGTATATTTTTCTATTTCTTTAGCTTTTTCAGGGTATTTGTTTAAAAGCTTCTAGTGACACTATGAAAATATAATTTATCTGCTTCACAAATATAGTTCTGAACATGGGCTGGGGCAAATTCTTGTCTGTTTTTTGCTGCATCTGCTTATTGATCAGCTGTGGTAGGCTTTCCCCCCTACTAATATCAAAGATTGCATTGTACTGACCTTGACTTTGCAGCTAGCACAGAGCAGGGCTGATTGTTTCAGCATTGCATTGCTTTTAGGCTATCAAATATGATGAAAAATATAGAAGATAGAAGGTAAGGCTTAAGAATCTTTCCCTGCCTAAGGAATTCAGCCTGTCTCCAGATGTTACCCACTTGTGTCTTGTACAGAGGATTTTTCCTGTGATGCTTGTTAAAAGGGAGAAAAAAGAAAAAGAAAAAAATCTAGAGCTACTTGATTATGATGGAGTCCATTGCAGCAAATCTGGCTTTTTTCCCCCACTGATATATTTTATGAAATATTACTTCTTTTTTACCTTATCAGTTCTTCAAACAACTTGCCTTGCTTTACTGGAAATCAAACAGTATGAATAATATAGTGATTATATGCAGCAGCAATTTTTAGAAGCACTGCCATTTCCCCATCTAACACATCCTGTAACTTTAATTTTCCTTTCCTGGGTGTGATTAGGAGAGCTTGCTTTCAGTGCTTGCTGTTGAAATCGAGGATAAGATCAGGTGAAATACTCTTGATGCTTCTGATTCTTTTCATGCCTGTGTTTTTTAGACTGTGAACCAGGAGGAGAGGGTTAACTATTGATATTCTCCTGCTAGTCTGCATTCAGTTAATCTTTGTGATCTGACTTGCAGGAAGAGATACTTTGTCCTGCTTAATTTGTAAACACAAGAAAGGATTATGCTTAAGGCACTCATTACAGGGGGAATACAACTCTGCATGACTGTCACTTGTTTGTGAGCAATGAAACCTATTTGAGTCTGTTCTGTGGTCCCTTTTGTGTATATATGTTTTTCTAAACAAGGCAGATCGTGGTTGCATACTCACAGTTAGAGCAGCTAAAAATAAGGGTAAAAGTTTGAATTATTGAACTAGATGCCACCTAATAATAGATATTGTCCTCTCAGTACAGAGGCAGGTAAAAAACAAACCCTGATCTTCCATCTTAGTAGAAGACGATGTTCTTCCACAATTGATGCTTCTTTATCGTTGCAATTTATCATTATGGACAGCAATTTGGCAACAGCAGCTTTTCAGCATAGGCTGGGGTTCCATGACAACCTTATTTATGTTGATGCCAACAGTTTTCTTGCCATCTCCTTGTCACAGCAGTAGGGGTTTTCCAATCATGTGGTGAGCTGGTCCCAGACAAGGAATTCTGCAAGTTAAGGAAAAGAATGCATTTTGAATCAAGCAGACCCCAAGTATTTGCCTGGAGAAGACTCGGGGGGGACCTTATAGAAACTTATCAACACCTGAGGGGGTCCTACAAAAAGGCAGGGGTAGGACTTTTTAATAAGATATGTGATGGGAGGACTAGAAATAATGGATGTAAATTGGAAGGGAGTAGATTCAGGCTAGACATAAGAAAGAAATTCTTTATGGTGAGGGTAGTGAAACACTGGAAGAGGTTGCCCAGAGAGCAACCTGGTGTTTAAGGCCAGGCTGGACAAGGCACTGAGCAGCCTGATCTAGTGGGAGGTGTCCCTGCCCATGGCAGGGGAGTTGGAACTTGATGATCTTTAAGGTCCCTTCCAACCCAAACTATTCTGTGATTCAGGCCTTAGTAAAAACTGAAAGCCAATGGCATAAAGGGTTAGATGGCTTGTGGAAACCTTGAGCTCTGTAATTCCAGCTGGGAATCCTACTCAGCACATAGAGTACTGCAATGGTTAGTGACTGTGTTCAACCTGGGTTTAATAAATCTGATATCAAAGTAGGTGGAGGTGGGTGTCTCACTTCCTGGAAAACAACAGATAGAAAAGAATAACCCTAAACTTGTGTTGGATTTTTTTTCCATCAAGAACACTGTGGAAACGTGGTCCTTTGGTATCATCCTTTATTGCAATTGACTGTAGTATCTGTAGGGTGTTTGGAACTAGATGATCTTTAAAGTCCCTTCCAACCCAAACCATTCTGGGATTCTGTGATTCTATGATTCCTCCTAACATGATGTATACTGCCCACCAGCATTGAAGGTTAAAATTCAGTAGGTGTCCCTCCGGGATTTTCGCTGCAACTTCTGCCTTTTAATTTATCATTTTCAAGACCACTTTTTTTTTTATTCCAGTTTCAGTATGCATAACCTAAAGGCTGATAGCTAAATTTCAAAACTCTGTAGGTTTACCATGCACAGACAGGTCTTACATGATTCAACATCATTAGCAGTCAATGGCAGAAGAGCCTGTGGGGCTCTAACCTTCAGTCATTGCCAAAGCAGATGAATGATGAATCTTGCTCACTGTATCTTTCCCATGTGAAAACCAGTGTTATCTTGAATTGTGTTTTCAGCTGTGTGGTCTTTGTGTGTGGCTTTTGTTGTGTGTGGGTTTTTTTTTTTGTTTGGATCTTCATTTCCCATATGTGGAGATAGCTGCATAAAATTTTGGCTTAACATGCAAAAATTCTTTGTTCTGCTTGTTCTCAGGCTTTGTCTTTAATCTAGTGTCGTGCAACACTGCTTCAGATAATAAGCTTTGGATAAAAGAGAATTTTCAGCATAGATGTATGTTGGAGATTTAATAGATTTCATTTGTGGACCTTTTGTAAGCTACATTGTACTGTAATTCTAAAACCACTCATGAGAAACCTTGGTCTTGTCATGCATTTCACATGTTGATTTTCTAGGGGATTTTTTTGCTTGATTTTCTGGAGGATTTCTTTGCTTGATTTGTTTTTTGTTTGTATTTTTTGGTGATTTTCTTTTTTTTAATAAATCAGTTGCATTAATTGGGCTACTGAGCAGCACTGTAACATCTTTGTAGTTCTGCCAGTCCTCAGGCTTTCCTAATAGATGTTGTACCATATCACAGTTTTGTGCTGTGTGAATTAAGCTATTGTACTACACTGTTGGTAGAACTGGGCTCCCTTTCTCTTCAGCTTATCTCCACTGCTCTTATCAACTAGATAATGCCACATTTTCCAGCAAAATAGAGACTATTTAATTCAACAATGATCAGATAAAGTTCCTTTGTGGTAGATCTGCAAAAAGAAGAAAGAGTGGATTCTAGTCTTTAATATCTGTATGTTTCTCTCTTTTTATTTTCAAGCTAATATTGTTTTCTATTCACACTAGTGCTCCTGTTAATAAAGGGAGTAGAGATTCTGTGAAAAAGATTTTGATTATGGATGGGACCAAACCGGAAAATATCATTCTTGCACATGTGCTTTGTAAAACTGGCAGTGATTTGTTATAGACAGTGATTTTTTATCAATGTTTTTTAATTTTTTGGGGGTGATGATACTGAGATTTATTTATTTTTTGACTGGCTTCTTAAAGAAACAAGGTTTCTGCAGTCATTATCTGCCTCTTGCCTCCATGGATTCTCTCCTGTGCTGAAATAAGTTGGAGCTTGCAAATAGTTTGAAGAAAATATTGCAGTGGTGAATTCCTAGCTATATTGAGAAAATGGGCAGCAGGCTAAAGACACTTAACTGTTATTCCCTCTGCAGAAATAAAGGCTTCAGCCTGAGTGCCTTTGGTAGAAAACAGATTCTGTGAATAAGCCCACAGCAAGGCAGGATATCCTTCAGTGGAGCTCCAACCTTCTTAGGCACCATCAAAACTACATAGCAGCAAAACACAAGGCTGTGATAACCCTTCTCTTAGGAGTATATATGCATTAACCATTTGGAAACTGTTGATTGGGATGTTGATGGTGACCTGTATTTGGGTTTGGAGGAGCCACTTTAGCGTAGTTCATTTCTTCTTGAACAATAATTTGAGCACCACCAGTTAATTTCTGTGCAAGGTAAAACTTGATTGTCCTGACACTGGTGTTGAAGGTATTTGAGACACTTTTTCAAAGTGAAAATTAGAAAATTTTTCACTGCTGACCTGTTTTTCTATCTGGCTGATTGCCATGATGGCTCGTTGTCCTTGCATCAGATCTCAATCAAAAGCTAGTTACCATTTTTATGCTTACATAAAAATATTGTTGCCAAATTATGTGTTTTATAGGACAGTCAGAATGAGAAAAGATTTTTTGCTCAGGCTTTTGCACATAATATTAGCTGATCCAAAACATTTCACTTCATTATGACTTAACCAAGCATGGAAATGCTTGTAAATCATCTTTGCCAGCTGTCTGAGTAAAGATGGTCTACATCTGATGGGGCCCAGCAGACATCTGCATATCCACAGAGCAGAGCTTTATTCCCCAGGCTCTGTGTTGTTTTGTACTGAAGTAATGATGAATATAGTGGCATTTGTCAGCCAAGCCCTAGGTAAGAAGTGCTAACTAACAGCTATGAATTCCAGAGGTAAACCATAGCTAAAGTGGTGGTTTTTGAAGTATTCTTAAAAAAAAAATAGATAAATAAAGGAGGGGGAAAAAAAAAGTCATTCGTAGTAACCATTAAATTAAGCTTTTGCATGAACTCTGCATTGAGGCTGCAGAAATGATGATAGAATTAAAAATACTAAATTGTTGGCTTCTCCCCTGGTGCTGTGATGTTGAAAGAGTGCCCAGAAGCATCCTTCCTGGACAGCCTTCATGAATCTTGAGCATATAGGAATCAGCATTCATTTAAATTGCATTATAAATGCTAGATTATTATTGGGTTTTTTGGGTATTTTTGCAGATTTCCAAGGGCAGTTCCTTTTTCTTATAGGCATTTTTGTATAATTTTTAGAAGGAAATATTAAAAATAAAAAAGCTTTCCACGTAGTTGTGCTCATAACATTTTAAAGTGTAATTCATTGAGCTTTTGAAGGGAACTTGTGGGGCAGTCTTGCATATTTCTAGTGTCTATGGACTTTCTCACTGACCTACAAACTCCTTAAGCTGTAGCAGGCAAGTAATAACTGGATAATTTTATATTTAGATGAATATCTCCATATATAGATTCACTATGCTTGTTTAATATTTATTTTGAAAAATAAATGTTGTGCTTTGCAGAAAACTGAGGGTTTTTTTCAATCCCACAGATGACATCACAACAATGTTTAAGGTTATTTCTTTATTATTGGGAGGAAAAGGAAAGGATATAAAATCATGCATACTGCCCTTTTATAGTTCTACTCAAGGGAAGTGGCCAAGTTAATAAACCATAGGAAGAGCATCACTTTAACTACTATTGCCACTTGAAAAAGTGTGTTTAAACAGAATTATTATTCAAATTTTCCTCTTGTGGTGTAACATGACAAATGTTTTATGAATCTAACCACTTTAACCTCAAATAAAACAAACTGTTCTTGAGTTTAAAATATTCTGTACCGCTTACATGTTGTTCTTCTACCAATTCCTTCCTTAATTGATTGCTCTGTTTCTCCCTGCCTCCCCTGGCAGTCTTTTCCCTGTAAAAGGACCAATCTGTCTAAGGTAGAGAAATTCAATTTCTGTGTATTGATTGCCATGTCTGCATGTAGTTAACTTGCAGATGCTCTGCTAATCATTTATCTGTTTTGTTTAACTTCATTTTTTTAAACAGGGTTTGGTTTTTTTCATTTTTTCCCTGAAATTCATTTACTTTTCTGTTTGTACTTGTGTCTGAATGCATGATGTCTAATTTGTCACCCTGATTCTAGAAATGTTTTCTGTTATTGCAAAAAGTAGTTTTCTAAGGCTGTTGATTTACATCATTGCTAGTCTTCTAACAGACATTTCATTGCCCCATATTTTCCTATTTTTGTGGTAGCCAAGAAATTATAACCTTCTAATTTATTTTTTTTTTTATCTTTTTCAAATCAGGCTGGAATTTGAGAGACAACAACGAGAAGAACTTGAAAAATTAGAAAGTAAAAGGTAGCTAATAATTTCCATGTGTTTTATGTATCAATATGTTTATATGCATGTTCTAGAGTAATTTAAATCATTCAGCAAACAGAGAATCCTGATACCAAGAACTATTTTTTCATATTCCACAAAAATTTTTATTATCCTTGAACTATTATTTCTTATTGATCAGTAACAGATAGGGAAGATGAATTAAGTATGAATAGATGATACAAATATAAGATAAACTCTTGCTCTTAATTTTCATTATATTATTTTAAAGGATGGCAAATTACTTTTTTTTTTTTCAAATTGCCTGAATAGTTGCCCTTGGACTGAGTCTTGCTTGGAAAAACTCATATTATGAGCTCTGACTGTAGTGGTGGTATGGGCATACCATTCATTCTTATCAGATGGTGTTTCAAAAATGGTTTGAAATCCAAAAGAAAATGTTGCTGTCAGCTGGGAAACTGAGCTGACTGTTCTGGTTCATCATACCTGCAGAGCTTTATAAATAATAAACTCTCAACTTGTTGCAAATGACAGGAGCTCAAAGATGCTTTGTGCCACCTCTGATTTAGGCTGCCCACTCAGTTTTGAAAGAGCTGTTCATGCGGTTGGACTAAGTTAAGGAAACTTAGAAAAACCATGAACCTCTGAAACATTAAAAAATATTACTCAGACGATACAGCAGGGTCACTGATGTTTATCCTCCTTGTTATGTTGATAGGGTTTTATTTTAGATTGCTCTGAACTGAGTTTGTTTGTGCTTTAATTTATCTGCCTTTAACTTCTTGCAAAATAACCAACTGACTCACAGGTTGTCTGCATATGTTGTGTTGTGAGGATAATGGTGACCTTCAAGTCTCTGAAGCACTAAAACATTTACAAGAGAGATGGCACAGGATGTAATTGCATGATGAGATTGCACAATGGCTTGTCTTGATATAATTTCTCTCTCGTATACCTCTGTTTCATATCTTATAATCCTGTTTATCAATAATTCAGTTGGACTCACCTAAAGGGAAGGCATTATTTTAATTCATCCATTGGCTTAAATGTGATGAGGCAAATTTTTAATCAAGTCCTTTTATAAAAGTTTGTGTATGAAAATGTGTGTATATATAAAAATATATATATATTTACTCTTCACTGTGTGCCTGGATGTGTTCTGTCAATATTTGTACTGGATTTGACAGAACTAATGCCATCTAATTTTCTACTAGCATATATGTTTATGCAGCATGTCTTCCTGTAGCTTCATATATCTCCAATTAGTGTTACTGGAATAGATTACTCAAATCTCTTTACCCTTTGTCTCAGTCATTGAGTCACTTCCAAGCACTTAACCTAAAGAAGAGCTATTAAAAAAAGAAACTGCTACATATGATGCAAAATCCTTGGATGAACCTATGTGACTTCAAAGGGATTCGTTTTCTTTTGGAAAAAAACTTCTGAATTACTGAATGTGAATGTTTTTCTATAGGAAACAAATAGAAGAGATGGAAGAAAAACAAAGATCTGACAAAGCAGAGCTTGTAAGAATGCAGCAAGAAGTAGAGTCGCAGCGCAAAGAGACAGAAATAGTTCAGCTGGAGATTCGCAAGCAGGAAGAGAGCCTGAAACAGAGAAGTGTTCACATTGAGAGCAGGTTAAAGGATTTACTGGCTGAGAAAGAAAAGTTTGAAGAAGAGAGATTACGAGAACAACAGGAGATAGAGCTTCAAAAGAAAAAGCAGCAGGAAGAAATCTTTGCCCGGGTCAAAGAGGAGCTGCAGTGCCTACAAGAACTTAATCATAATGAAAAAGCAGAGAAAATGCAGATTTTCCGTGAACTAGAGAAGCTTAAGAAGGAAAAAGATGAGCAGTATATTAAGCTGGAATCAGAAAAGAGGAGGCTTGAAGAGCAGGAAAGGGAGCAGGTGATGCTGGTGGCTCATCTAGAGGAACAGCTTCGAGAGAAGCAGGTGATGATAGAGCTCCTGAAGAGAGGGGATGTGCAAAGAGTTGAAGAAGATAAGAGAGATCTTGAAGATATTAGAGAATCTCTCTTGAAAGTGAAGGAAGCCCGATCTGAAGGTGATGAAAACCAGGAAGAGTTAGAAAAAGCACAGTATGATTTCATAGAGTTTAAAAGAAAACAGCTGGAACAGTTGACAGTTTTGGAGAAGGATCTCATTCAGCAAATAGATCACCTGGAAAAGGAAATAGCCGATGAAAAAAGAGCTCTGGAACACTTAAATTTTGCCCCTGAAGAATATTTAAATCTCAAGAGAGATGATGAGAACTTAGCGGATGTGGTACTCAAGGCTGAAGAAGTTGACAAGATAAAGGCAGCAGAGTACAGACTCCAATCTAAAGTACGACAGCTTGAGTACCTGAAGAGTAATCATTTGCCAGCCCTGCTGGAAGAAAAACAAAGAGCTTCTGAAATCCTCGATAGAGGCATGTTAGGATTAGATAATACTCTCTATCAAATAGAGAAAGAAATAGAAGAAAAAGAAGAGCAGCTTGCCCAGTATAGAGCTAGCACTAATCAGCTGCAGCAGCTTCAAGAAACCTTTGAATTCACAGCCAACGTAGCTCGTCAGGAAGAAAAGGTTCGGAAAAAGGAAAAAGAAATCCTTGAATCAAGGGAAAAACAGCAAAGAGAGGCGTTGGAGCAAGCTGTTGCTAAGCTAGAGAGGAGGCACTCTGCTTTGCAACGTCGTTCCACCATAGGCTTTGAAATTGAAGAGCAGAAGCAGAAGCTTGCCACCTTGAACAACGGCTGCAGCGAACAGGCAGGTCTGCAGGCAAGTCTGGAAGCTGAGCAGAAAGCCCTTGAGCAAGACCGAGAACGGTAAGTCTTGCAGTAGCTTCCATTTATTAGAACCTAAACCCAAGAAGTGAATCTTTTTATAACATAGATGTTGAGTGACCGACTTAATTCTTTGTCCCAGTACTTGAGTTTCTTGATGAGACTCTGGGAGTTGACACAATATTGAAACTGTGTTGCTTTTAAAGCAGTCTTGCTCACTCATTGATTTCTGTTGTGTTTTGATACTTAATCCCATCCTCAGGAGTGTAGTACTTGTGTTTGCCATCACAGTACCTAAATTTTTTTACCTATTGAGAAAGTTCAGCCAGCCTTATCTTCTACCCTTACAAAAATACATGGCATCTCACAACTTTTTTCTCATAAAATACTGGTGTATGCCATTTTGTTCCTGGACTGATGACATGCTACATGTTTGTTCAGGATTTGGAACCTCATAGTTGCAGTGCCAACATTCTCTCTCAACCAGTGATGTCACAAACATGTCTAGTATTCATTGAATCATAGAATGGTTTGGGTTGGAAGGGACCTTAAAGATCATCTAGGTCCAACCCCTGTGCCATGAGCAGGGACACCTCCCACTAGACCAGGTAAATTCAAAGTAAATATCTCCAATGTTGAATTTTTTGTCAGTGATTTCAGAGCTAAATAAGGTAGAGTAGCCATTACACCCATGTAGTCTTTTATGGTAGTCTTAAAGCTTGTTTGAAAACATGGAGATATTTTAATACAAGTCCAAATTTATGACAAACTCTTTTAGATACTGAAGAAATTTTATCATTTATACAGGTCTGATAGTGTAACATTCAGACCAAGTACAGGTGGATCAGAGAAAACTGATTCATGTAAGGAATGGCCTTCTGTGTGAAAGAAATCTTGTTTTATTTTTCACCTGTGCAAAAATCCACTGGGATGAATGCATCTAACCTTTGCAGAATGGAAAGAGGGCAGAATTACCTCTTTTAAATGTGTTGATTTGCTGGTGCTGGAGCTTTAAAACCTGTCATTGTTGAATCTCGAGCTAGCATTTGTAATTTTTTTTATTTTTTATTTTTAATGCTGCACTGATTATCTGACTCTTCTTTCACAAGCCCTTCAAACAGATGCTTGATTAGAAAAACCATCTAATGAAAGAAACTTGCCTCTAGCCAAACTGAAGAGCTCTTCTGTATCCTTTTCTTTTTAAAGCCATTTTCAGAAGAGAACAATTCCTTTCTATACTCTCCAACATTTTAAGCCACACTGTGTGGATTTCATTCAAGTATTTTCAGTCCTGATTTATCATTTTGTTGTGAGTACTGCCATTATTTCTCATAATTGTCTTGAACATAAAATCTTGTTTTCTACCCCAAGCATCTCACTTGACTGAAGTAAGCCATAAACAACTGTAGGTTCCACAAAAACAGACAGCTTAGTTAGCCCTCCAGGGATTGCTGGCTTGTGTCATAAGTGAAAAAATATGTTGTCAACTAGAAAACTGAGGGTTGGAAAAGAGACCAGAAATGTGAAAAGGTCTCCTTTTTGTTTGTTTGTCTGTGTTTTTCTTGTTTACTCTAAAGTCCTTTTGCACAAACCAAATAAAACCTTCAAGTCTTTTGGTGCATGGCCTGAGGGCCTGAATAATTCACTTCAGAATGTTTTCATAAATATTGTTGGCAATAGAAAAATCTTAAGATACATAATATGTTAAATGTGTCAGGCTGCTTACAACTCTTGTGTCTGAGTTTATAGTTTGCTTTATACACTGTCTTGTGCACTGTAGGAAGCATATGAATTCTCTATGGTTCTTATAGGATCTCTAGATACCATTATATTATGAAGTGATCTGGTTCAGATCAATTGAAGGCTCTGTGAGTGAGAGAAAATTCATCCTAAATGGATAAAATGTTTCTTCCAGTTGGAATAGGATGTTAGATCAAAGTCTTTCACCTGCAGGGATGCCCCCCAGAATGATGGTTTGAAGTGAAATGCAATAATGCATATGCGTTTTGCCATTACTGGCAGAGGTTTTGTGGCAACAGAATAAACATTAAAGCAACTTCAAAATAATTTTTGAAACAACAAGATGTGTTGCTCACAGATGGGAAGCTGCAGCTTTTTCTACTTACTGGTGGTTACATCCCACTGCTGGATATGTTTATAGCTGTGGAAAGTGCTATCTCTTGGTAGTAGGATGTTTACAAAGCAAGAGATGAGCTTTGTTCCTTAATGTAGTACTGATTTTTTGTGGTTAAATTGATTTTCCATGGATGCAAACACTCTCCTACAGCCATCAGATGGCTCCCATCCACTTTCCCTCAGGATGCAAGATTGTTTTGCTGCTAATCAAAAGAAATAGATGACTTCTGGGCAGAGCTGCAAAAAATACCCTAAAAATGAAGTAACAATCCAACCTGCTTTACTCCAGCCTAAGTTTCAACCTTTGTCATCTCTTTAATTTACTGTTTTAACCTCCAAGATGAAGTAGTACTTCTAAATTCAAGTTGCACTTCAATTTAGATATATCCAAATGTAGGATAAGTGGTAGAATCCCAACTTTGCATAGTTTTTCCTGCTTTTACAGGGAATTTTATTCTTTAATTTTCAGGTAACCTTTAGTAAAACAATTATCATTAGAGACCAAAATTGTAATGGAAATGGGGAAGATTATTACAGTGTTACTCATCTAACCTCAGCTACTTTAGAAGTGGATAGTGTGTTTTACCTATTCTATTCTGTGTGTAAACCTGGTTGGTCTGAAATGTGTTTCTTAAAGTGAGGAGTTTTTTCCATTTTAAAAGAGGATTTATTATGCATAAATAAAATAAAATAAATATTTAGGAGCCACTTTTATAAGTAAATTTTCAGAATTATATCTACAGACAGGAGAAATAACTGGAAAATAAATTTATACATGCAATCCATAATTTAAAGATTTTTTTTTAATATAGATAGATTTTCCCCACATAATTATTTTAGGGGTTTTTTGTTGTGTTTTTTTATTAGTGCTATGTCTTGCATTTTTAATTCTCTCCTTTATTCATTTGTTTTGTACTGGAAGCTAATAACTGAGGTCATTGATAAGCGTTCTGTAATGAGGGAAGTTTATTCAAGTGATCCCCATAGACAGATTAAGCATTATGAATTAATATTTCATGGGCTGAATTAGATACATTTTGCATTGGAAATTATTTGAAGTTGGTTTATTTCTCTTCAGACTGCTTTTATAATGTGGGGTTTTTTGAGCTGTCTCTACTTTCCTATTTAAATATGCTCCAAAAATTTATTATTTTTGTACTTTAATACCTGTGATCTTAAATGTGTTTGTGCTAGTATAAATACAGACCTTCCCATAAAAACAGTGGGAATCAGTGCTGCCCTAAACCAAAGTGATTTACATTTTGAGTTCTCTTTATAGCCTGGACCAGGAAATTCAGCAGCTGAAACAGAAGATTTATGAGGTGGATGGCTGTCAGAAAGGAAATCATGGAAGTTCAGAAGAGAGGCTCTCCCACACCACTTCTCCTACCAGCCCCACCAAGCCCCAGCCACCTGCTGCTCCTCTGGCTGATGATAGGTGAGTAACGTCCATTCCTGCAAGATTTTAGTAGGAATGAATGTTTTGAAATATCCTTCTCCAGGAATTGGATTGTAATTAAATACTACAATTCTACTTAAAGACTAGCCTGGAAATGAAGCAAATTTGCCATCTCTTGCTTTAAATAACCAACAGGCTAATCTGATGCTTTTGTGCAGTTTGTTTTAGAAGAGAGGTGTGAAAGTGAAGACTGAAATGTATTTAAATTGTTTTTTGTGTTTACAGTTGCTTGTATGTTAGGTATTGCTTCATGTGCACTTAAAGCAGCAAAGGAAATTAAATTGTCTTTAGAGCTTTTTAATTGGGCAGCTGCCTAATATCACTTAAAATCTATTTGTTTTGTGTTCATTTTACACTTAGACATAGAATCATAGAATAGTTTGGGTTGGAAGGGACCTTAAAGATCATTAGTATCAACTCTTGGAATGTTTCAAAACCAAACCTTCATTAGCCTGTGTTGCTGATATTGCAGAAGTGATAAAAGCGAACCATTGGATAACTAAAGATGCAAGCTCACACTCTTCTATTAATCTTATATTATTCTATTAAGGCCAGGCTGGACATAGCACTGAGCAGCCTGATCTAGTGGGAGGTGTCCCTACCTATGGCAGGGGGGTTGGAAGTCGGTGATCTTTAAGGTTCCTTCCAACCCAAACTATTCTATGATTCTATTTCTTCATCTCTCCTACCCTTAGTGCCACTTGTATGGAAGTTTCAACCTTTGTCATCTCTTTAATTTACTGTTTTAACCTCCAAGATGAAGTAGTACTTCTAAATTCAAGTTGCACTTCAATTTAGATATATCCAAATGTAGGATAAGTGGTAGAATCCCAACTTTGCATAGTTTTTCCTGCTTTTACAGGGAATTTTATTCTTTAATTTTCAGGTAACCTTTAGTAAAACAATTATCATTAGAGACCAAAATTGTAATGGAAATGGGGAAGATTATTACAGTGTTACTCATCTAACCTCAGCTACTTTAGAAGTGAATAGTGTGTTCTACATATTCTATTCTTTCTATTTATCAGCCATTCACATTGTTA
>VZTY01010931.1:8054-27136 GCA_013400935.1 Turnix velox
TTTGCTTTGTAATCTATATTTTATATAGTCTGTGTTCCTTTAGAAATATTATTCATTGGAAATAAGCATTCAGGTTATTTTCATATCATAATAGCTCATATCAAGACATCTAATCATCCCAACAACTGTATGTAGCGTAAGGGTGATGAAAGGGAAAGGGGAATTTTCCACAAAGATAGCAAAATAAAGAGAATCCATGAGTCACATGTAACTCCATGTTTTATTATGCCTACATTTTCTTAAGGGACAACAAGGCATTGTGCTTCTGAAATACACTACTGACTTAAAAAAAAAAAAAAGTTAAATTCTCCTGAACAGGAAGGTATTAGAATGGTTTTTGGTTTTCAGTGACCAAGCAGTGGGTTAACCATACCCTAGATTAGCAGAGCAAACCATCTGTTCTGGTTGAAAGCATTTGGATTTTGCCTGTAAATAATCAAGCACATTTTCAACACACAGGAATCTTGAATTGCACCAATTAATTCATGAGACATCACGCAGTTGTTTATGTGATGATTAAGTTCTTGGATGGTTTCATTGCTTGCAAGTATTAACTTTCCAAATATCATCACAGAGGACAACAGACTATATATGGCTGAGCGAGATACCTCCAGGAATCCAGTCACATAGAATTAATATACAGTCCTCCATCCATCAGACTGGTCTGCTGGTGTCCTGCAGAAAAGGGGAGAAGGACATACTTAAAGACCCTAATTCACAGTTGACATTCAGTCTGACCTCTCTTGCACATACCATCAAATGGCAGGCTCGGTGCTTGTTTGCTTTTGGAATATGCGCTATTGCGTTTAATTGATAAAATATCAGAATGTGGAAGAGTGGTTTTGATAGTTTTAGGGAAATCAGATAGTTTCATAAATTTTTTTTTTCAATAGAAGTCTGAGATTTTTGAAGCTTAACTAAAATTGATTTGTCAAATATATTTTCCTTCTCTTTTCTTATTTCTGTTTCATTCCATTATTCTTTTTACACCACTGATAACAATGCAATGTAGTATTCAGGGCATTTCTATTCCTGTCCCCATTTGAATCTTTTTCAAAGTAAGAAAAGTTTTGTGAAAGAAAAACAGATTATTTACAGTTTTTCATCAAACTTCCACATTTTTATAGCTTAGGAGTTATGTTTTCTGCCACACTTTGTTGCAAAGTAGAAATAAAAAAGGAGAAAATTAAATTAGCATTTAAATAATGAGTGTTCTATGATGAAAATAAAATAATTTACAAAACATGCTTCTTATTCTTTTTTAACCACAAGATGCATGCTGTTTCTAAAATATAACATGAGTATGAACTGTGCAAAGTCTTGAGGTTCTTGACTCAAACTAAATGTTGTATCATTTCAAACAGGAGGACTTTTCATTGTGTCCCAAAACCTGCTGATAGAGTCACCTCTTACTGTGGAATTGCTGTGTGTTTTGGATATTTCAAGACTGCACTGTGTTAGCATATCACAGTGTCTTGTTTTGTTTTAATGAGTTCCTTGGGTTTGCGTTTCTTACTTCTTCTGTATCAAAAATTTAGTTGCCTCAAGTTTTTGTTTCTTTTTTTCTAATTTTTTTTTTTTTCTGTAAGGATTAAAAAAATCTTTCTTAAAGAAAGATGAAATTGGTTGGTAGTTACCACTCAGAAAATATGCCTACTCACCCTACAAATCACAACTCCTGACATCTTATTTGACATAAAATCAGCAACAGAAATGCTGTGTAGTTTACTCTGGCAATGACTTCAAATGACCATGCAGGCACCAGAATGTCATCTCCACGATATTTAGAAAGTTAATACTTGCAAGCAATGAACCATCCAAGAACTTAATTAACAGAACACATTTTCTTCAATGACATGCAACACAGCCCAAGTGCTACCTTAAAAATGTAAGCACTGCAGGTAGATTCTTTCCTCAGACACTATGCCATCCTGCTGTGCCTTGTTACTGTTTTTTGACCAAATTAGCAAAATTTTATGTCAAAAGTAAAAATCAGAAGAGCAAAAATAAGATTATATGTTTACAAAGTATTTTAAATAGTTCTCCAAAGACTGATATTTCTGCAGCACCCTACACATCTTCAATTTCTGCAGCACCCTACACAACTTAAATTTTCATTTCCAGAGTTGGAAACAGTTCATCACTTGACATTATTTGACAACTTGAATGGACACACAGTTAAATTTTTTTTTCGCTTTAAGTGATGAGGAGGTGGATTCCTAATGTACAGAATATAAAGCCTGTTGAAAAGATAAATATCACCACTCTATTAATCTTGATGAACTTACTGAAAACCCCATCTGATATCTTAAGTTCACATTTCACATGTGCTGCACAGTTGTATGTTTCTTTCACATTTCTTTGAAGCACTTATATGCAGAAAATCATCACAGAATTTTTTTTCACTGTCATTTATTAAGAGCAGTTGCATGTCTGACTTAAGGCATGTTACTGACTGTTGATATATGGCATCCCAGAGAGAAAACAAAGCACCAAGCCTTTAACATTAAATACCACTTATTTCAAAAACTGTCAGTCACAAGCCTGTTGAACTTCTAATCTCACTATAGACATGACATTGTAAAGGAGGAAAGACAGCTTGGGAAGGACAGAACGATTTCAATGGAAAAGCTCCAAAAGCCAAACTGCAGTTTCCTTCCAGCCTAGGGAGTACACCAGAAATGTCCCTGTCTGAAACAAAGCAGAGGGAGGAAGGGTGAGGTTGAGTTTCATGGTGTAAAATGTATTTCAGTTCCAGACAAGTGTTTATTATAGATCAGGCTTGAAGTGTAACTATTTCTACAACAGCACACATGAGACCAACTGGATTTAGCACTTGTTCATAAAATAGTTTTGCAGTTTCCTATATATACCCTTAAGTGGACCATTTCCATGGCCCATTTAATCTGTGCGACTTCAGAAAACTACAAAGTAACACAATTTTCATTCTCAGGATTTTGGTAATACCTTGAAAGACTGAGTATTTGCCTCAAATTTTTGAAAGTTTTGTCCTTACATTGTTGTTTCAGAAACTGAATTGCAAACTGAACCAGGATCACTGCTTAATAAAGTGAGATGATTCATATGCACTAATTATTTGTTAGATCACATGAAATAATTAGCTTCCCTGAGATGCCAGTGTTTGTCTCCTGGTGCAGAAAGCTAAGAATATTTTCTGGAAATTTTATTGTATAACAAGAAGTTATATATCCTAGGAATACTTATACTGTGCATTGGTTTTTTTTGGCCACAGAAATTCCCATGGGTCAAGCATGAGAGCCATAAGCAAGATCATTCTTGAATTTTACTGGAGCAACTTAAGTGGTGTATGTCATTTGGAATACTTCTCCAATGTGTTTTTTGTGCTCTGATTCTGGTTTTATGAATGCAGACAATTATCCTGCAGAGGTTTTTAAAATAGGTTCTTATGAGTTGGGAGCAATTTATACGCTTTCTGAAAGCTCAATGAACTGGGGTGCTTGGATTCTGGGGCAAGAAGTCAGATTTATTCAACTAATTGCTGTTGTCAGTGTGCAAAGTAGCCTTCTAAGTGAAGACTCTCATATTGGTAAGGTTTTTAATGAAACTGGAAATAGCACCATAAGGACACCAGTGCTGTTTAAGAGAAAGTAAGTATTGTAAGGCATGATGGAGACCTGAAAAAGCAGATTTGGCTTGTTATGATTGTAATTCATATTTACATCACTTTGATTGTCACTCAGAAATCTAGACAAACTGGATAATATCCAAGCTAGACCCTGGATAATATCTAAAACATCCCACATATAACCTGGGAAAAAAATATCCTTTAAAAATATGTATTTATATCTTAAATTACCATTTTTTTAGTTATTGTCTGAAACTGATATCCTGTTATCTTTATGTTGAAAAAGCTTAAGTATGTGTGGCAGATAATAAACCATTTTCTACTGCCTTATTTCTAAAAGCTTGAAATCTTTAAAACAGATAGGAAGCACTTTCCCAATAACATGTTGTGATATACTGAGAAAAGCAAGAAGTCAGTAGGAAATAACTGCTATTTATGTACATCACACGTTTCTGTCAACTGGCATTCAACTTTTGATATAAGCCTGAAGTGAAAAAGAATTAAATACTCTCAAAAGTACTTAATGCATCCCAAACCTGCCACTGAGCTACAGCTGCACCCAATGGGCAATTTCCCAGCAGTGGGGACTGTCACACAGAATCAAGGCAAACTCTGAGAACCCCATGAATGTTCAGTATACATACTTAGAGTTGTAGCAGACCTTGAACCAGACTAAAGAAGCATAATTGATACTTATTTATACCAAAGCCAGAATACTGAATGTTGTGCAACATCTACTGTTCTTGGAAAAGTTGCTTTAGTCAATTTTTGCGGAATCAATAATAGGTGCCTTATTTGTATGCTTCTCCTGTGCATACCATAGTTGAGAAACCCTTCACTTGAAAGCATCTATTAGCTAATCTATGTTGCACCTAAGAGGGTAAGCTTTGTAACTATGCCTCTTAATACTCCCTCTCTCAGTACTACTAACTGCTAGTCTAGCTTGTCACTAAGGGAATTTCAGTTGTTGAAATATCAATTTTTCTATTTGATTTTTGGATGTTTTGATTTGTTTTTTTAACAATCAGAGACTATTGTGTGTTCAGATGAAATACTGGGACCATGGTAAAACTGTCATATCTAATGTTACCATCACTGTACCAGTTTTCACATGTTGTTTCTTGTTCTGAACTCTGAGCATGATGTGCTTTTACAATATCTAACAGACAATGGAGCCTCATGGCATCTTATGAACTGCTGGATTGTTTTAAAAATTAAACTGGCAAATATTTAAATATGGAAAGTGTCCATTTTAGGAACTTGTTTTCCCACTTACTCAGTTCTTGTAATCTCTCTTTTAATTGATATGCATTTATTGGATTCTGACAGAAAGTTGCAAAAACGTGCCACTGATGATTGCATACATTCAAACACATTTAAATAGCGCTTGCCTTAAGCAGCCAGTGCTGTGAAAGCACTCCTTATGTAATTGAGGCAAAAAATCCTGCAAACTGAGAAAGAGAGGATATTCTGTCATCTTCAGAAACACACAATCAGTCACACATGAATGCCATGCATGCTACAACAGTGGAAAAACCCCAAGCATTATACATCAGCATTTGGTAACTTGCACAAATGGCTCTTCCAGCTTTATACTCCTGCAACAAGAAGACACAAGACATCAATCATCTCCCTAATTGTAAGAATAAAATCATATGATACTTCTAACATGTAATTTATTTTCTCTGTCTTATATGCAGAACAAACATTATCTCACACATTAAAATATGCAGGGCAAATGTTTTCTCGTATAGTAAAATGCTCTGAAATATAGGTGGAGCAGTTCAGGATTTTTTAGTGAAAAAATCACTGGAATATTACCACAATCATACTGGTCTAAAGATAAGTGACAAGTAAGGTATGGAAGAGTAGCTTTCTGACTTTTATTTATCCAGATGGAAGAAGTTTTGCACAGAATAGTCTGTCATCTGAACAGTTTACTTGATTGGCTTAACACATCCTAATTTCCTTTTTTCTGCAAGATCTGTCATCATTTATATATCACCTTGCCATAATAATCAGTACCTGGTTCCCTCTTACTCCAATAATAGGAAGGATAAAAGAGGTGCTAGTTGGACCAAGACGGATAGACAGAATGGAAGAAGTATAGCACAAAATACAATTTTAGGGAAAAGTGGGTGTAAGCCACCAATACGACTAAAACAACTTTCCTCAACAAAGAAAGTTCAGTGACCTGTTTCTGTTATAAGTATTAATTATGACAGTGTGGCATATGAAACAAGGCACTTCCAGTGGACAACAGATTCTGCTTGCAAAATCCATTAAATAACAATATGAGAATGTCTGTGACTGGATACCTAAAAATTGGAACATGTGCACTTTCTCTTTGCATGTTGGTACACTCTCTTGCACAAATTTAAGAATGCAGAAGATTAAAGCTTTCAATTACATGTAAGGGTTAAGAAGTCCAGAAGGATTTATGATCACTATGCAGTCTCCAGGGAGAATAAGCAGACTGTTCCCTGCCAAAACACTACGAAGCTGCCTTACAGTGAGGAGGGTTACAGGAAAAGTACCAGAGGCAGGGGGAGGGATAATACTGAAGGAAGGTGCGGAAATACTGCTCTTGGCATCTTATCTGCTATATCTGCTCCCATTCTTACTTCATTCTTTTCTTTCTGTTGTTAAATTGACTTAAATTTAATGTAAACTTGACTTTATTCAAGTTAGAGAATTTTAGTATATCTTTTGCTGCATACAGAAGCTTCCTTAAGATAAGGAACATGAAGAACTTTGAAATAATGAACTGTTAATGAAGGTTGATCCTCTTTCAATTTATTTGCTAATTGCCAGAGAAGTAGCATGAAGTAATATACATAGTTTACAAGTCCAGTAATGGCTGAGACAATTCTGTTGCTTTAGTGCTGCCCTGAAGAACAGTGTTTATCAGATTGCAATTAGAGATTACTACTGTTCAGTGTCTGAAAATATGATTTAGATTCAGTTCCTAACATTTAGATATCAAATAAAGGAAAGCTTCTGGAATTATCATGTTTCAGTATCTTGACAAAGGACAACCATATTGCCTGTCCCTTCTTCTCCCCTCATGTCACCATTAATTTTACACAGATTTACAAATTCGCAGATGTCTTTCAATCATCAGTTTCTCAAGGACTTCACAAATGGTTTGTTCAGAGGACAGACAGAAGCTCTAGCTGAGGGAAAAGAACCTATGTTTTGACTATAAATCCACAGTTGAGACAAACTGCACATGTGCCCTTGTTCTGTGGAGCGTCAGGAAGAACATAACCTCTATAAACTTCAAAATCAAGTATCAACCATAGATCATACATCCTATCCCTTGATGAGCAGTTTTGGTTTTCTACAGCTGCATTCAGACAATGGCAAAGGTGAGGGTGATGCTAAAGGTTTTCAAGAGCTTAAGCTCAACCATACACCTATTTCTGCAGTTCACATCATTTGGGCTAGCTCTTTAAAAACTGTTCAGTTGGCATAAAATCTGCTGCATTCAAGTGCATTCAGTAAAGGCCAACACACCCTTGAATGTTGCTTTTCATTGCACACCTCTTCCTCAGTGGTGATGAAAAAACAGTGGTCTGTCACTCCCAGAAAGAGAAAACGCGGAAGAGGAAACATTTCACTGCCTGGTGGAGGGAAGGGCCATGATTACTTCACCTGAATATCCTTTTCAAGTGTAACGTTGCATGTCCTCACTCGTGTAGCAATTTATATCTTGTTTGCATAAGGTGAATGAGATGCATCTTTCTTGTGAAATTGGAGCATTTTGGAACAGTTATGTAATAAAGGTATTAGTGTTCCTGTCTGTATGCATAATGCTGAAGGAGAATATTGGCTGAAATGGGAGGGTACATGAAAAACCTGAAAACCATTCTGTAACTCCAAACTGAATTTCTATGCATGTTTGACCAGTTCCACTCCAGGTTACAAAATGCTGTCAATAGTAAGTTCATTCTGGTGCAATTATGCCCAGACAACTTGACTGTGACTTTGAATCCACCATGCCACCCTAAGCAAAGCTAAAACTGGGTAAGCAGTGCAAGAACACATTACTGCTGTATAATAGATTAGTGTATCTGTGAAGTAATTTGATTACCGTTTTTGTCAGGAAATTAACTGAAGCATCCCATTTAATCTTAGTTCCCATAATGAGTCCTGCTGCCCCTCAACATCTGACTTGTCTCTTCTTCCAGGCAATTCAGCCTTGCCTGAATCCCTTTTCATCATGGCTTCTCCTCTATGTGGCAGAGAAGTCCAAGGCAGATGGCTAATACCTGCATTCTGTCTCTAGGCACTGAATGAATATATGGAAAATTCAAAGAATAAATATGAAATACAGCAAAGCAATCCCAAGTTATTTTAAAATTACAAAGAATACAGATCCTTCCAGTTCCTAACAGTTCCTGTTAGAAGCTGAAATCAAAGTATTTATTGATGAAATACATAAACAAATCTCAGTATTACTTGTTTCTTCAAGGATAATCTAATGATGTGTTGTTTAATTTATTGTTTTACTTTAATAGTCTCACAATCAGCTGACAGCACTTTTTCTGTATGCTCAGCCACATTCTTTTATGGCTTTCCTGTTCTGGAGTATGTAATTTCTTGGGATTTTTTTCAACTAATTTTGCCTGTTAAATGTCTTGTATAAATTCAACATGTAGGTGATGTAGGTGACTACACTAATGGAAAGACAGGCCCTTCCTGTTTACCTTAGATTTCTGTATTAAATAGAGTGAATCATATACTGAAAGTGCTTATTTCTCTCCATTAGCATAGTGTGGAGACAAATAATTTAGATTTTATGCTTAAATTTGGATGGCTAAAGTTCAGGGTGACGATTTCCACTACTGAAAACTTTAACAGCCGCTTAGTTATACTTCCCTCTCTTATTTCTAAATGAGAACAGTTTAGGAGTATTTCTAACTGCTGTTTCCACACACTGATGGTCATGAAGCAATAGGACATGAAACTAGTTTATAAATATCTGTTAAGAATAAAAGAAATAAGCCAATTTTTTTTTGTTGTTTTCTGAAATATTTTAGCGACACTCAAGGACAGAAGGGAAATGTGTTACAGATGTATGGCAAGAAGATATTTGAATCTTCATCAACATTGTTTTGTAGACTTAATCTCAACAAAATTCAGCAAGTCTGACAGCTGTTTCACAGATGAGACCATCTTTTCAAGTTAAGGATACTAAATCTATCTTAGCTTAGTGTTGAAGACATATATATGATTAGAACTAAATTTTGCTGAACTTAAGTATGGGAGGGTGAGCCTAATTTATAAAAATAATTCAAATAAATCAGTATGCAATAGCTTTTTTTTGTAACCTCTCAAAAAAACCACTGCAGACAAACACTGTTTCTTAAACTTATTTATGATTAATTTACATTATTGTCCAGAAGATGTTCAGAACACAAAAACTTACCTCACTTTGTGTGGTCAATATGAGAACCATTAAGCCTCTATCAGCAAGAGTTAGAAAGGGGAATGTAATAATTAAAAGAAAGTTGTTGCAGTTTGAGACAGATTTTATTATTTTATTCCAAATAATTAACTGAAAAATAATTTCTTACATATAACAATAATAAAAAGCAAATGCTATTTGACTACGATTTTTTATCATGACCTTGCTTAGGCATCACTGCAGAAGCAGAGGGCTACATAACTAAACACATACACAGATGTAGAGAGAAGAAAGTTTCATGGAGCTATCATGTCTTGTAAGGAAGAGCCTCAGCAATGAGTTCTGCAAGCAGAAATCTAATATTTGATTAGCATTTTAAAATAGAACATCTATTCCAACATATGTAGTATTTAGATGCAATGGAAAAGGCAGAGCACTTGTCTGAGAATCAGTGGAACTATTTCTACTATGTAGCTTTCCTCTTCCTGCTTTTTAGCTTTAATGAGATTTTACAAGCAATTATTTTTTCACATTCATTTACTCATCTCTTACACTTGTAAAAGCAATTTTACTTGTCTGGAATGTTACTGAGAGAAGCAATAACTGGAAGTTGTGTGTAACCTCAATCACTTTGCTGGTCTTCGTCCAGCTGGACGGGGGCAACTGAATAAGCACTAACTCTCAGGTGGCCACATACTATCACTCCATCACACATCTTACTGATGTTCAGATTATGGGTTGACCAGAACCAGGCATTCTGCAATGCTACTTCATTTTAACCACAACCAGTCCTAAAGAACAGTTCACATAATTGCTACCCACCCCACACATTGCAACTTTATACAAAGTTAAATAGTTTATTATTTATATTTCCCATGACTGATACAGTTAAATATATGCACCACATCCCAAGGAGAAACATCAAGTGGGAGAGCACTGGATACTAGATAGGTTTTTGCTGCCATTTTGTACATCAGTACGTCCCATAAAATGGCCTGTTTTTCTCAACTGGAATACTAACAGTAGATTTCTAATTAACCCACATGGGTGCAGGTTAAACATTTGTTTTAGCTTTTTATTATTCAAAATCTTGGCCTCTATTTTCTAAATCCATGCCTTTATATTCCAGGCTGCAGTTCAGAATAAGGTTAGCTCAAACTTGGACCACAAACTCCTGGCATTCCCACATGCAGTGGCATTTCAGTCTGTCTCTGGGAACTAGGGTTCCCACACACTACTTGGGAGAGCCATTTCTGAATGGAATGGCTTTCAGAAGATAAAGTCTAAACGAGCTTGAAAGAAAAGCTTAGAAGGGAAATTGATGACTCATCTGATTCAGCATTCTGATAGGCATGTGTCTTTCCCAAAATAATGTGTTTTCAGTCTTTTGTTAGTGGCAGTAATCACTCAAGAAGTTTAGTCTGGACCTGCTAAACCCCCATAGCTATCACTTGCTCACACTGGCTTCCTCCCATATATTCCTTAAGTTCCAAGTGTTTTCTGCATCAGTCCTCTGCTATCTGCCTATTAGAACCTGTCTTCTCCCATGATACTGTTAAGTAATAGTTATCAGGCATGTTGTAAGAGTGCCAATGATAAGGAAAGGCTGCCTGGGGCTCATACTCTAAATAGTCCAACTGCACACTGTTAGTCTATCTCGCAAGGCCATATATGCTAGACTGAGAGCTTCCACCTAGTTCTAATACTCAGTTGTGCCAGGAATTAGGTTATCAAGAGACCCAGCTGCACAGTCAGCCACATCCAGTCCAGACAATATCCAGCCAACGTCCATTGAAAGCTCCCATCAGCTGCCTCTAAAATCCCAGAGCTCTTTCCTTTTGGCCCCTCAATATGTTTCCTGGGGCCTAACCTTTGTGAACTTTTTGACAGATGGTTCATAATGTCAAGAATATTTGCTTTAGGAATTTTCAGCCTAAATAAATAATCCACTTTAGGGGCATTGAGACTTTTTGAGGATGCGTTCTGCATACTGCTCTAGCTTTGGAGAGGCACACAGCAGTTTCTAAAAACAAAAATGTAGAAAATCAAATGGTAGCAGACAGTCATCTGAGTGATTCTGAGGTTTTGTTCTAGACTGAAATATGAATAAATCCTAAAATTGCTGTCATAACTTGCATGTCAGCCTCTCCTCATCCATCTTGTGTTTAATTGTGTTTGTCTCAGTAATAAGCAGGAAATAAACATGAACAAAACCTCTCTTATCATTGCACAAAATTAAATATGTATAAATATATATCATTGCTTTTTTAGTGCTTTATATTGAAGTACATTTGAATGCTCTCTGAGGTACATGTTCTGCTTGTAGCCAGCCAGTCAGTAGACGGAGCATTCTGTACTGTCTGTACCTCCAGAACCTTAGGCTGAAAGCAAACTGGTGAGTGTACAAACCTGCATCTCCTCAAATAAAAAAGAACTTGTAAATCTGGAAGTAAACTGATGTGATGATTGCACTGACTAGAATCAGTAACACCTTGTGTGAAGTGATTCTTCAGATACATCTTGTTCATATGATCAGCATCCTATGAAGGATCCATGGAACAGGAATAGAGAAACTCTTCACTTCTGCTCTGGCAGATTTTCAGAATACTTGCCCCTATTTCAGCTTCACCTGTTATTTTGTAGGACAGTTGTTATTTTGGGTGACAGTCTCCATACACACATTGTAAGAATGGACTCATGGCACTTGAAAGACAGCTGCACAAGGACAGAAATGTGAATGCTGACTACAAAGGAATCTGTCCCAGGGTACAAGAATTCAGGACCATTTTATGGTCGATATTATTATGAACATAAAAGTGATGTTTCCAACTCTGCCACTATTTTTCTGAATAGCCTAATACCCGGAATGTCACTGCACATGCGGCTTCAACAGATCTCAGCCCAAGATACATTCTGTCTCCCTCTGTAAATGTTTAATTACTGGCTCCCAGCATAATGTCCAGTTGACACAAATATACACATATCCTGGTGTCTACATTTCCATTACCTTATAGTCACAGCATTTTCTGAATGCTGTGTTAGAAGACATTTAAACACTTCATATCACAGGAAAGACAATGAGCAGCATTTTCACTATAACAAGCAAAAATTCATAAAATTATCACAATCTTTTGAAGTATGACAATTAACATCCAATTTAATAATACTATAAAAATTCTGATAAGTGTAAGAAAAAGATTTTTAAAATCCTCAAAATTCATTGGTTTATTTTATATAAATTGGAAACATAGAAAATAGATTTCTGCATTACAAAATATAAAAAAATACATGGAAATACTTATGCTGCATTTACCTTAAAGAATGTAACTGAAAGCTCTGCTGAAGTATGTAAGATTTTATTATGGTATCTCAAGTAAATTTTAAATTTTTGGATCACAGCAGTACAGTGAACCTAACCCAACATCAAAACATTATAATGCCCACAAACTTTTAACAATTCTACATAATACACATTTGTAAGTGGTTTGTTTGAATATCTGATAGCATTTTTAACATTTTCAGTAGAAAACAAGGTGAAAGGAAACGTGAAAGTGCTCACCAGTTCATGCACATGTGATAAAGATGGTTTTCTCACCATTACATTCAGTCTTTCTCTAGAGACTCACCTGTGCAACAAAGTACATTAGCATAGCACCAACTAATTCTGTTACTGCTCACCAAAAATACTAGTCAGTTCTATGAGAATTTTAATATGCATTAAAATAATAAGTTCAAATGTTTTGGTCAAATAAACTCTTCCTCTGACACAGAATTTTACATCATCTGAATGGAAATGCCATAAATTTAACAGAAGGTCCCTCTCTCACTCTGGGAACAATTTTCAGTTTAAAATTAACTTCTACTAAAAGAGCAGTTAGTTTGATGTTGCTCAATCAATCACCAATTACTGATGAAGGCTAGATTTAAATTTTAAATAATAATTTCATAAGATAATATTTTCATCCAGCTGACAGTGAGTGCTGCACTAACCAAATCAGGTTTTGCCTGATTAAGATTTCTAGCCTTTAACAACATAGATGACAATTTTTAAATCTGATTTCCACGAAAACTTAATAAGCAGCACATTTCAAGCTCCAAGGAAAATACTATATTCCCTGAAAGTGCAAGTTACTGTACTTTATAGCACTTCTGGCATTAACAAACTAAAACACAAATTACATCCACTGGCTATCTCCTAATTATGTTTTTGAATTGCTTGTGGTTACACTGGAGGATATTTTCCAGGCTCTGATTTCTATTAATAGATGCTAGCTTTGGAAAGCATAAAAAAAACCCTCTGTCCTACCTAGCTTCCTCATAATTAGACAGCAGGTCATCTTCTCTTAGATCATTCCTCAAAAAGTACAACAAACTGTTGCTCTCGCATAATATATATGGAATGTCCATGTGGATGCACAATGTGCAGTCCCTCTAAGTTTTGTGAAACCATTCAGGAGTACTCAAGAAACACGGAAGGCTAATTAATCAACAGCTTTCAACAGACTTCTGTGTTCTGTAATCATCCAGGAATAGGTTACCTTCAGTTCAAAGGGATGTTTATCGGAGCTATCTAAATGTCTTGAGATTAGACTAGACTGTGAATAACATCAAGTGAGCTTTTTACTGGGTATCTATTAATTTCTCTTCTGATCACTTGGAAACAATTCAGGTACAAGCAGAGTCTGAGCCAAAACCTGGAACTGTGGAGCCATAGCATTTACATAACATTTTGATAATGACCACTGAGTTTCAGAAGGTTCTTACAAAAGCTCAGGTCAGCTATTGTTTCACATCTCCAGCTTTACAGAACAGACGGAGACAAAAGTAGGACTATAGCTATGTAAGCTTTCTCCAGAGTTCTAGGTCAACTATGGATGTAAGAGCTAAACCTTTTCACAGGACCTGAAGTATTTTTCCACCATCTCTTCATTTGCTCCAGAAGAGGAGGAGAGGCGATGAATTACATACCTCTCCACAACTGTTTCCAATAGAAAACATAAGATATATTTTGAAAAGTAAGAATCCACAAATGAGAGCAATGATGATTTAATTCCGAAAATGCTGTGGAATGATCTCTTCAGGATACGGAATATTGCTGTTATAAACCCATTTTTAAAATTACAGTACTTATTCATAAAATATTATAACTGAACTGCTCTTTTTGTTCTACCAGGAAACAGCCTCTTAAGAAGCCTTATCTTGTTTCTCCTAAAATGTCCTTGAAAGTCATATACTCACTGCGGACACAAACATTTACATGCTGGAACTCACGGTACAGATTAAAAAAAATTCCATAAAAACATATTACGTACATACTGACAGGTTGGATAAGAATGTAATACCGATACAGGAACATGAATCTGCTACTTTTGGCACAGAATAAGCGTTACACCTGCACTGGCTAGGTGAAAGATTGTCTAGATACAGAAAAGCAGAACAAGCACCAACAATGAAGCTTTCATGTGAGAAGCTGTAGAACCATGTGGTGTGAGGGAAGGGTGGATAAAAACATTTGTGCAAATGAGCTCTCCAAGGGCACAGCATCAAAGTTAACACCTGGTGGTTAACAGCTGGTGGGAAGTCTAGCCTTGCAGGCTTTATTAGTAGGTTAGACAAACATATGAAGTACATACCTCCAAATCTGTTTTCATTCCTCCCTACCCTGCTAGTTATTGTTCTCATGATTCTTGTATTGTTCTTCTTGCTCAAATTTATCCCTCTAAATCATCTCCAGCTGTAAATTCGGGACTGTAATAACTCTTCTGCTCTTTTAAGAGTGAAAAGAAATCGGGAAGAACCTACGCAACCTGGATCCAAAACACCAACTTCTCACATAGCAGGTAACAAAAACCTGCCCTCACTGATGCTTGCCCAGTAGACCCTGCAGTCCTGAACCCAGGTGCAAGTATCAACACACTTCTTGGGTTTGTATGCCAGTTACCTAATTTCACCAACTTTCACAACCCAGCTGGCCCATCTGCTCTCCACAGACAGCAGAAGGAGTTTGAATCTCTCCAAGGGGTGATCTGACTTTGCCCAGGCCAAATGACTTTTAGAAATGCTCTCTCCACCAATTTCAGGCTGACTGTGGGAAGACAAGGCATCTCAATTGAATGGATTCATTCACTTCATATGCATTGAGACTTCTGTGCAGTAAAATAAAAGTATTTCCTCAGAGAACAGATTTGTAAAACTGAAGGACTGTTGGAGTTAACCTTTAACTTGAATGTTTAATCCAGTGTTCCCATAAGAAGAGGAGAAGAACGTATTTTGGCACAGTCAGGACACAGGATGTTAGCACTGGAGGCAGTTCAGATTACAGATCACAGCCATTCTGCTGCTTTCTTTGGGAAACTACCCTTTAGACTCATCCAGCTGTGCAGAATACTTACAAGGAGAAATGAGGAATATGAGCAGTAAGTTTATACACAGAGAATGGCGCTTTGCCTGATGAAAGCTATGTTTATGCTGATGGCTTTGCAAACTTGGTGTGGGGACCACAAAAATAATGACCTTGCTGTTACAGACTGCAGGGAGAGGCAAAGAGCAAGCCAAGGAAGAAAAGGAACAGCATTGCCCCATCAAGAAAATGGTGGGGAGAGGGGTGAAAAAGAATTTTCTCTGCATCTTTTCACAAGTCAGAACACCACTGAAAAAATATCTGTTTGATTTAGTATTCTGACAGTAATTTGCACCATGAGATCTCCAGCATTAATTTAACAGACAAGGTAGATAGACCTGTATATACCAGGCATAAAAAACTGAAGTACAGCATTTCTGTTGTGAAATTAAGATAACAATTGACTCAAACCCAATTAACCATGTAACATTTTGTGCAAATAGCTACATGCACATATGCAATTTTCTAATATGGTAATGCCTAAGTCAGAGTAACTGTCATAATTAATTTCTCTTTAACTAATGAATCCCTGTGTTCATGCAGAAAGAAATAATAATCTGTTCCAGTTTGTATTTCTTGAAAAGTTTTAACACAGAAGTACCAGTGTTATATCTCATTTATCCACAGTGCCTATGAATTAGTTAGTTAGCTAGTTTTCATGATGAAATTCTACAGGTATTTCTGAAAAATCATTAATCTGAAGACATGTTAGTTCGTATTTAGAAAATAAATCTTACCATCTTACAGACCTACTGACCAGATGTACAAGGCAAAAGGATAAGTACTACAAAACAAGACTCCAAATCACACAAGAATTTATATAGGGGCATCAAGAGAAGTATGACCAGTAGATCAGGAGAGGTGATTTTGGCCCTCTACTGGGCTCTGCTGAGGCCCCAGCTGGAATACTGAGTCCAGTTAGTTCTGGAGCCCCAAACAAAAGAAGGATATTGAGCTGCTTGAGCTGGACCAGAGGAGGGCCACAAAGTTGATCAGAGGGCTGGAGCCCCTCCCTCATGAGGACAGGCTGAAAGAGTTGGGGCTGTTCAGCCTGGAGAAGAGAAGGCTCAGGGGAGACCTCCTAGTGACTTATCAATACCTGAAGAGGGCCTACAGAAAGGCAGGGGTAGGACTTTTTCATAGGATATGGGACGGCTGGANCCCTGGGGGATTGGAACTCAATGATCTTTAATGTCCCTTCTAACCCAAATCTATTATGATTATAATATTTCATAGACAGGACAGACTAAAGAAAACAGATTGATAATCAAATTTAACTTCAGATTTTGTATTCACTTTTTTAAAGTAATAAGTTAGTCAAAGAATTCAGCTTTACTCTTTTTTTATCAACCAGATTTTAAAAAGTAGCATAGCAAAAATGTAAGCTAGAACTGAAACAATCTGATACAGAATAATGGAAAAAATAGTAAGGAGAATCTGTTTTATCTCAGTACTGTGTTTGTCCCAATATCTGCAGAATGACTCGACTAGTAAAAACAAGTTCTGAAATTTGACCCATGTCCAAGACAAAATGCAGGTGAAGAAATTAAGGGTGCCTTCAACTGCATGGTGTGACATATGTGATGTTCAATATGACATTAGCCAGACTAAAAACATTAGTTTTGTTACATCTGGATAGTACAGAAAGAGGGACAGCAACAGCTGCAAAAATTTAAAACATATTATGTACGGTAATTTTTTGTTCTGCATTTCTAAACTTTCTGCCTTTGGCTCTGATCTCCTCTTCCTGTGGATATTGGATAAATAAAACCCAAAATCTGTACTGCAGATACTCTCAATGTATCATATTTGTATTTAGAAGTCAGTAATTTTCAGTGAATCTTCATTTATACAACAAAGGAATATTATTGATCAAAAATGCAATGTTTTTCCAGAAATATAAGGACCATAATATGTAAATTATTCATAGCTAACACAATCTTTTAAATGTAAAATTGCTTTCTAATTTCATTGTCCCCAGTGGTAAAATGATTGTATTTTAAAGTGACCCACCTGACTATGAGAAAAGTCATCACTTTTCTTTGTGAACTTGAAAAAAAAGCCAACAAAATATCATCAGAAATCTGGTTCAATGGAAGTTTTGAGTGCAAGGAAAGTGATTAGATCATGAAATTAAAGTTGCAGTTTTCACAGAGCACTGCTAAATTTTCAGATAATATTAGGGAAGGCATTATAGTGCCTTCTATATATTTAATAACACCTACAGTTTAGTATGAAGGTACTATGGTAATCTTTCAAAAATCAACAAGACCACTTATTTGTATACAGCTTCCAAATTCCTGAGATGGCTACAGTTCATTAATTTTTTGAGAGGGAATCAAGAAATGAGTGGAGTGACAAGCATGGCATTTCAAAATGCCATGCATTCACCCGTTTCATCTGGTAAAACAAGAAAGCACATGCTTTCTTACTAGAACATGAAAACTGAAATATTAATAGCCTTCTTAAACAGAAATAATTCTCAAACTAGCAAAGTAATGGTAGCATACATGTACTAACAGAAGAAGGAATTTTGGAAACTCTAATATTGTATTTCTTAAGGATATTCAGAATATGCTATATATTACACAGAATATACTAATTTATTATTATACTGTACTATACTATTGTATGATACTATACTAATATTATATTTCTGAAATATATTCCCCCTACACAAAATATGTGGTGTGCTATCTCCTGCAATACTTGTAATTAGATTTTAAAATTTAACAGGAGTATTCCCCAAATTATATGCAGAATATTTCCTCATTCTTAACACAAAAATCAGATATAATTCCTTTCAATGGACAGTTCTGCTGCACATGACAGGACATGGCATATGATGTGTATGCACATGACAAATCCTGAGAAGCAAGAGCTGCAGGGTCAAACAGAAAAACCCATAAAAGAATCTTTTATGGAGTTCACCGTCTGTGGCTCATAATTAGACTCAGTTGCTAGAAAAGTAAATTCAGGGAAATTCAGTATGTGCCATTACTCAATTCTATTTCCAGTTTCAATTAAATATATTTCTGCACAAAAAACCCAGAACAACCAAATAAATAACCTCAGTGAAAACATTTAAACATGGCCTGTCAGAGGTGAAACGTTTTAATCCAGAACTTTAAATCTTCTCTTTATCTTCCTTTTTAAAAACCCTTTTTTCTATATACCAAAATACAAAATAATGAGTTACTTCTTTTAGCAATCTTCCTCTGTCTGGCACAGCTCTTAAACAAACTGCTTGACCTTAGAGGAGTGGACCTGGACAAGTTTAGCTGAATGTACTCTTCAGTGCCTTGATGAACAGTTAAGAAGACAAACATAGTAGTCCTAAAAACGGGAGTCAGTAGTCCTAAAAAGGGGAGTTCACATTGCAAAATCAGCACTGGTAAAAGAGCAATTTAAATGCAAGGAATATGGGGAATAAGCACGAAGACCTGCAGATGTGTACATACACATGGGCATGATGTCATTGGTATCACAGAGACTTGGTGGAACAGATCTTATGATTGGGCTCTTGGACTAGATGGTTATAAACTCTTCAGAAGGGACAGGCAGGAAAGAAAGGGAGGGGGAGTTGCCCTCTACACTAATGAGCAGCTAGAGTCCATGGAAGTTTGCTTAGAGACACAGGAGGATCTCCTAGAGAGCTTGTG
>VZTY01010933.1:0-13824 GCA_013400935.1 Turnix velox
GGATGCTGAAACTGAGGAGGAGATGCTAAATTTAAATGGGGGAACTGCTGCATCTGAAGGGGAGAATGCTGCATATAAGGGATGCTTTTCAGCCCCAACACCCAGCCAAACATCCTCCCCACCATCTCCCCTTCAGGATGCTCCCAGCTCCCCCCCAGCACTGCCAGGCAATATAAACACTGGCATAACTGGGATGCCAGGCTGGGGTAGGCACCCCCCCCACGGCCCCTTTTTGGGGGGAGGAAGTGTGGGGCAGCTGCTTTTATCCCCTGCCCAGCAGATCACATGTGACAATACCAATTAGTGGTGCCAGCAGAGCCCAGAGAAGGGAGGAGAGTTATTTTTCCCCAGCACACTGCAAAGCCGGGGTGAGAAAAGCTAACTTGCTGCAGAATAAAAGTGAGAAAAGTAAAATCAAGCAGGAAATAGGGGGAATTTGGGACTCACTCTCCTTTTTTCCAGCTGGCTCCAAGTTCCCAACACCAACATCCCCCATAATCCTCCCCCTCTCAGGAAAGGCAGAGCAGGGACATTGTCATTATTTTCTTTCACTTCCCCAACCCCATTTGAGCAGGATTTTGTTTTTAAGAAGCTTCAGAAGGTGGGTTTAGGCACAAAGAGATCAAGCCCAAAGTTAGGGCAAGTTGGAAGAGGAGAGATTTAGGCTGAAGAGGAGAAAGAAGTTCTTTGCTGTGAGGGTGGTGAGACACTGGAAGAGGTTGCCCAGAGGGGGCTGTGGATGCCCCCTCAATCCCTGGAGGTGTTTAAGGCCAGGCACTGAGCAACCTGGTGTAGTGGGAGGTGTCCCTGCCCATGGCAGGGGGGTTGGAACTTGATGATCTTGAAGGTCCCTTCCAACCCAAACCATTCTTGTGATTCTCTGAAACCTTCTAGTGGCCTCTCAAGATGGAGGAAGACTCTTGGATGTGGTCTGTAGCCATAGGACACGGAGCAATGGTTTGAAACTAGAGCAGAGCAGGTTTAGATGAGACATGAGGAAGAAGTTCTTCTTCCCCACGAGGATGAGGAAACACTGGAACAGATCTTGAATGTCCCTTCCAACCCAATCCACTCTATGGTTCTATGTCTGTGAGGTGGGGATGCCACCAGTCTCAGCATGCCGTGACCATGGTGAGATGCTCAGAGCAGGATCACCACATGCTGTACCTGCATCCACCATTACAAAAATCATCTATGATTCTGTGTTTGTGAGGTGGGGATGCCACCAGCCTCCAGTTCCTGAGAGCCATGAGCATGAGGAGATGCCCAGAGGAGGAGCAGCACATGCTGTGGCTGCATCCACCATTAAAAAAAATCATCTCTAACATAAAGACAAGGCTTCCTCTGAGGGGTAGGAGAAACAGATCCTCACCTCACGCATCCAGAGGCTGAAGGGCTTCTGCCAGGAGTCCTTCTTCTCCAGGTGCAGGTAGGTGTTGAAGAGGATGAGGAAGAGGTAACGCTCCAGGTACTGCAGGCTCCGCAGCCGCAGCTGCTGCCGCTCCCCGGCGTCCTTGGCTGAGCGTCCCTGGAGGGGGACAGAGAGGGGACACCCACCTCAGCAGAGCAGCCCAGAGGAGCTCCTGCACACTCTGCCTGGGAGCTTTGGTGGGGAAGGACCCATAAAGATGAGAAAAAAACTTAAGTCAGGGTGGGGGTGAGAGAATAGGCTGCCCAGAGTGAGTGTGGGGTCTCCTTCTCTGGAGACATCCAAACCCCACCTGGATGCCCTCTGATCTGATCTGATCTGGGTGTTCCTGATGGAACTGGATGGTCTCTCCAGGTCCCTTCCGATCCCTGACCTCCTTGGCTAAGGAAAAGTCATGGATACTACTATGCATCCTCCCTCTGACCCCAGTATCCCACTGGAGGAGCACACAGTCCCAGCTTGGTCTCCAGTTGAAGAGACCAATTTGGGGAATTATCCTATTATTTATCATGGCATTACCTTCACCTTATTTTTATTGCATTATCCTATTATTTACCTTTAATCCTATTCATTCATCACCCTCCTTTTTCCCTCACAGTTGGGTTTTCTCCAGTCCCTTCTCACCCCTAAGTACCAGAGCACCTTTTCCTTCCTTCTTTTCACCCAAATCCCCTATTTCTTTTAATTAATCCACAGTTAGTGTTTCAAATCCACCAGGGCAATGCCTAGACTCTACAGTTCCCTTATTCCCCTCTTCAAACTGCCCACATCAGGGGAAAAAAAAATGAAAATCAATAAAAAATGAAGCATTTTCACACACTGAATCCAAGGGGATGGATAAAGCAGCCAAGAGGGAAATACAAAATGCAGAGACAAAAAGGGTTTTTTCCATTAGTAGACACTCATTTTGCACAGGATTTGGGGTTTTTTTTGGCAAAAAGCATGAACTGAAGTAGGCAGGACTTCTCCTGGCCCCATGGCCACCTCTCTATAATGTGTGAAGTGGTGCTGGGGGATAATTACTCATCCCAAATAATTTCACAGTAGAGATCAACATAAATACTCCATCCCCAGAGCTCAGTTTTTCTCTCCCAGCCCCATAAACAGGCCAAGAGAATCCCACAAACCAAGCAGCAAATGCCTGGGGAGCTGTGGGTGCTGCTGGGTAATTAAATGCTTGTGGTTTTCAATCATTACAGACATTAATTGAAATTAGAGGTCATTGACAGCTGCAGGCAAGGCCATGGCAGGGATATGGGTCAATCCATCCTGGGCAGGACATCTCAGTCCTTCCAGTGCCCTGGGAAACAGTTGTATGGTTTTAAAAAAAATGAAATCCTAGATTTAAAAAAACATATCCTTCTTCCCTTTCATCAGCTGCACAGAAACTCCCCGTTCGAAGGGGGCTGGAGATGGGCACAGATGGGTCCCTTCCCAGACATGGGTCCCTTCCTTCAGAGCCTGGTGCTGGAGAAGCTTCCTGAGGCTGGAGATGGACGGCTCTGCCCCCTGCCGGCTGCTGGGATGTGGGACGGAGGGATGTAGGTGGGATGTGGGATGCAGGATGGAGAGATGCAGATGAGATGCAGCCAGGATGCACCTGGGATGTGGGATGAAGAAGGGAGGGATGCAGGATGTTGCCAGAATGTGGGATGAAGGAGGGAGGGATGATGCTGGGATGTGGGATGAAAGATGCAGATGGGATACAGGATGCAGCCAAGATGTGGCTGCGGTGTGGGATGCAGGATGGAGGGATGAAGTTAGGATGTGGGAAGCAGCCAGGATGTGGCTGAGACGTTGGATGAAGGAGGGAGGGGCGTAGTTGGGATGTGGGATGCAGCCAGGATGCGGCTGGGATGTGAGATGCAACTGGGATGCAGGAGGGAGGGATGAAGCTGGGATGTGGGATGAAAGGATGCAGCTGGGACATGGGATGCAGCTGGGATATGGGATACAGCTGGGATACAGGATAGAGGAATGCAGCCAGGATGTGGATGGGGTATGGGATGGAAGATGGAGGGATGTGGATGGGGTGTGAGATGCAGCCAGGATGTGGGATGGAGGGACGCAGGATGGAGGGATGCGGCTAGGATGTGGGATGCAGGATGAAGGGATGCAAATGGAATGTAGGATGCATCCAAGATGTGGTTGGGATTTGGAATTCAGGATGGAGGGATGCAGTCAGGATGTGGCTGGGATGTGGGATGAAGGGATGCAGTCAGGATGTGGCTGGGATGTGGAATGAAGGAGGAAGGGATGCAGCTGAGATGCAGGATGGGCAGAATGCTGGCTGGGAAGTGGGATAGCAGCAGACAGGTGGGATAGTGGGTGGGATGCAGGATACTGGATAGGATGTCACCAGATGATGCAGGATTCTTAGTGGAATGTGGGACAGTAGCAGACAGGATGCTGAGTAGGCTGCAAGATGCTGGGGACTGGATGAGGGTGGTACCAGATGGGCAGGATCCTGGGTGGGATGTGGGATGGTACAGGACTACACCAGATTGTGGGATGCAGGATGGGATGCAGGATGTCCTGGGATGCAAGTGAGCACTCTGATCATGATCAAAGGAGCCCTGACAACTCTCTGGTGACAGGCTAGAAGACTTCAGCCAAAATTCAGAAGGGCTGGTCCCACATCTCCTTGGATGGGGTGGGACCTGAGGCTGCTGGATGAGGGAGAAGTGGAGCCACCGACCTGTCGATAGGTGCAGATGATGATCTCTCTGAGGTGGTAGTGCATGGGGGTCATGGTCTCACTGACAGTGTCCAGGGCCATGTCCACCTCCTTCTTCATCCGGTGACCATCGGGAAGAAGCTGCACCACCTTCATCACCACCTGCAGCAGGGGCAAAAAAGCAGCGGGGACTTCACTGGGTGCTTCCTCACCTCAACCCAACTGCTCCATGGCCAAGGACTGGGATCAGTGGTGGGTCCTGCACCAGTCAAGGACCAAGGACTCACCTCAAACTCCCCTTTGGTGTATTTGGCATCAGGTACACTCACAATTTCCTCCTCACTCATCTCAGGGAAGCCCTGGGGCAGTCAAAGAGGAGCATCAGGAGTTGCTCAGCCCCATCCCTGCTGCCCAACAGACCCAACCTCAGGACCTCCACCTCCCCAGAGAAGCCCAAAATTTTATGCCAGTCTGCCCATTTTCCCCTACATCCTGGGGTGGGAGCTCTCTCTCTGGAGCAGAGTGAAGGTTTACCAGGGATGCACCCAAGCTTCTCCTGGACCCCTTGAGGCCTACACAAAGCCCAAGGCCACCAAAGCCACATCCACCCTTCCAGCCAACTCTGTCCCTCCCCACATGCTGCATCCCAAGCACCCCAGGGAGAGCTGCAGCCCCCAGTACCCACATTAAAGTGCCAGAGGATGAGGACAGCAATGACCATGGCAGTGGTGGTCCTGCCCCGACCACTGGAGCAGTTGAAGACAAAGGCTGCCCTCGAGTCTTCAGCCAGGGTGCTCTTCATGGCCTCCAGCAGCTGGTCAAAGTCCTACACGGAGCAGAGCCAAAGGGGTTTTATGGGTATCCCTTCCCCTCCCTTGTCCATCAGCCTCATGCTCAGCTGAACAACCACGTTCTCCACACAGCAGCTTCTGGTGGGACCCCTCCCTGTCTCACCAAGACACTGAGCACACCACTCAGGTGACATTGACCGCACAAGAGGGAAAAGGGTGGCAACAGCAGCCCATCCCCTGGGAAGTACCTTCTCCCTGGGGGCACAGAAGTCTGGGATGGGGATGCGGCGGTAGGTGAGGCCCTGGCAGATGTTCTTCTGCTGGCTGAACATCTCCTGAGTAGTCAGGCAGCTCTTGAACATCTTCATCTGCTTCTCCACCTCCAGGTACACCTCCAACCACTTCTGGCACTTCAGCAGGTCACCCTTCAGGCTGGCCTCCAGCTTCTGCAGAGGATGGAGAGACACTCTTCCACTATAACAACCACTCTGTTTTTTCAGGATTTAAATGATGTTAGTTTTTTAGATGCAGGATGAGATCCCTCTCAAACACCTCACATCCACAGGAGTTCCTGGTCACCACTGCTGCCCATCAAGCATAGTCCCCACCATGCTTGCCTGGTGGGAGACCTCAAGAGCATCATCTCCCACCACTGGTAGGTGGACAGGCTGGATTTGAATACACCCCTCATGCCAAAATAAATTTAAAAAAAAACACAAAACAAAACAACACAAAAAACCCAACAACCACAAAANAATAATTTCCCTGGGGGAAAAAAAAAAAAAACACAAAACAAAACAACACAAAAAACCCAACAACCACAAAACCCCCAACAAATACCAAAAAAAAAACCAACAAAAAAACCCAACCAAAACCACCACCAAATACACCCAACAAAATACTCCAACAAAAAAACACAACCAAAGCCCAACCAAAAATCCACAAAAACCCCATCAAAAACTCCTAATGCAAAACCAACCAAAAACTCCAAAAAAAAACCCACCAAAAACTCAACCAAAAAACCCAAAAACCTAACAAAGACCCCAACAAAAACAACCAAAAAACCAACCAAAACCCCAACAAGAACCCAGTCAAAAAACCAACAAAGAGCCCAACAAAGACCCCACCAAAGTGTAACAAAGACCCCACCAAAGTGTAACAAAGACCCAACCAAAGACCCAGTCAAAACCCCAGCCTAGACCCAACCAAACAAGCAGCTCCAAGGGATTAAGATCCATCAAAGCTCATGGGCATCAGCCATGAACATAATGGAAAGGGGAGACCAGCCCTTTCCAATGGGCAGGAACCTGGGCAGCAAGCATCTCCCTGTGGGGTGAGGATCTCACCTCCAGCTGCTGGGGGCAGGTGGTGGGCACAGGGATGAGCTCCTCCAGCTGCCCAGGTTCCCTCAGTGTGTAGAGCTGCTCATTCCCCTCCAGAACAGCTTCTTCTCGGAGGTTGACCCAGAGGATGTGGCTGTGCTTCCTCTTGGTGTCCGTCAGGTACCTCAGCACACTCCCCAGGCTCTGTGGGAGGGAGGGGAAAGAGTGATGGGGGGGCTGGGACTCCCTTTAGGGGACACCTTGCCCCACATTGCAGAGTGTGTGCCCCTCACCTTGGAGTTGGGCTGTGCTGTCCCATAGACAGGCATCTTGGGCACCCTTCGGAAGTTGGCCACGCTCAGCTCCTTGGCAGTGCTCAGCAGGTCCGGGCAGAAACGCTCATCTGCCACCTGAAACAGCCAAGGGTTGACCTCCCATGGGTCTGTAGGGACACCTCACCACCTCTCACCCATGGTTTCTACTCAAAATAAGCCCCTGAATTCTTCCAACCCCAGTAAGATGAAGCTCAAAACCCCATGGCTGCGTTACAAAGTGGAGAGATGATCTTCTTAGAATCATAGAATGGTTTGGGTTGGAAGGGACCTTCAAGATCATCCAGTTCCAACCCCCCTGCCATGGGCAGGGACACCTCCCACCACACCAGGTTGCTCGCTGCCTTAAACACCTCCAGGGATTGAGGGGGCATCCACAACCTCTAACGAGCCCCAGCTCCCTCAGCCTTTCCTCACAAGGGAGATGCTCCAACCCCTTCATCATCTCTGTGTCTCTGCACTGGACTCTCTCCAGCAGTTCCCTGTCTTTTTCCAACTGAGAGCCCCACAACAGGACACAACATCCTAAAAACCCCTCATTTCTCCCACCCCACCAAAACCCTCTCTGAGGTCTAACAAAGGCCACCATTCCCAGGGGAGAGCCACCAGCCCCATCCCTCTACTCCACCATGGATTTACCCCCCAAACTCAACCCTGCAGCCCAGTTTGGGGGTACCCACCAGCACTCGTGTCCCCTTGGTGAGGAGTTCCCCAGTGATGGTGAGCTCGGAGAGGTCCATGTGTGCCAGGAGCCTGTAGAGCTCAGGGTGCCGACACATCCACCTGCTGAAGCTGAGGGCAAAGCCCAGGGGGTACTGCCGGCGGGGGGCCAGAGAGGAGGGGATGTGCCATCAGCAGGGTTTTGCACCCTTCTTCCCCCCCACACCACCCACCACCCCATTGAAGAAACCTTCATTCACTTGGCAGACTGTGAGATGGAGACCCCTTCCCTCCTAAAACTACACCAAAAAAAATGAGGGATTTTTTGGGGTTGTTTTGACTTTTACCTGCTCATGAAGGTAGAAGTTGAAGAAGATCAGGTAGAAATATCTCTCCAGGCTCTGTAGGGTCCTCTGAAGGAAATACTCCTTGGTGCTGCTGCCCTAAAAGCAAAAGCTTTGTTACACCCAACCCAACCTGACCTTACAAATCACCATGGGAGACAGGCAAAAAAGCCCCCCACACTCTCCTCTCTTCATCCATTTCCTCAGAGAGACAAAGAAGCACTTTTTTTCTTACAGCACATTTTTTGGGGGGATGAACAAGAGCAAAAATACCCTTCAAGATGCTCAGGGTTTTTTTGTGCATCCCCACATCCAAATGAGAAGTTGAGGGAGGGAGTTGGGGGGGGGAAACAACAAAGTTCAACCCTGGGGGGTTTTTTTCCATGCTTTTTTTTTTTTCTCTTTCCCCTCATTAAAAGAAACATTTCCATTTTTCCATATTAAATGGTGCTGGAGTACATAAATCTGTGTTTCAGCTCAAACAAATCCTGTCCTTGAGGCCAAGGACACAGTGGGAAGGGTTCCAAAGGGACCTGAGGATGATGCTGTCCTGGGGTGGGGGGGGGAATACATTGTCCAGATGCTAACAGGGGACTCCAACCCAAAGGGATGAAGGGGAGGAGGGGCTGGGAAAGGCAAGGTCCTGTCCCCACCAAGGTCACCTCCATGGCCAAGATACTCAGCTGGTGGCATCCCTGGGGAGGGAAGTCCTGATCATGCCATGGGTAGGGATGGGGGGAACCTGATAGAGACCCCTATGCTCTGGGTAATGCAAGGAACAGTTGGGGTCCCCTCAAGAACCCGCCCCATCTGCCCTCAAAGCCCAGGAATACCCCAAGGACCCACTCCCAGGTCAGTATATCACAGAGGGTGATACCAGACAAAATTAACTAAGATTATTAATCAAAACCTTATTCATTCAAACCTTCTCAATCAAAACCTTATTAATCCAAACCCCAAGTTACATCCTCCCAAGTGTCCACTCCCTCCTCTCACCCCCAGAAGCATCCCCACACCCCTGTAGCTGAACTTCAAGCAAGTTCTCCACCTTCTCCTTCTCACCATCAGAGCTTTTTGGGGACACAAACTTGAACTTAGGGGATTTTCAATGATTAAGGGTTTGTAAATCCCAGCCTACAAGTAAACCTGGCACTGAGGAAAGGAGCAACCACCCCAGGATGCACAAACATCCCTCCAGAGCCTAGAAGACCAGGGAATGATGGAAAATCTTCTAAGATGGAGCTGTCTATGGATGGGGAGTGGGGTTTGTCCATCCCCAGTATGGGGTGGCTGACACAGGGATATTTACTTCTCCTCCACCAGAGAGGCAGGACAGCAGTGGAAACCAAGGCTGGATGGAGCTGCCCCAGGAGTGAGAACAAGCCCCTTACTTCTACACCAGGGAAATCCATTCATAATCCCCATATTTAGGCTTTTTATTAGAAAACGGGATTGTGACCCACCATAAAATGGGGGATTGTGATCTCTGTGTGTCCCAGCCATGGGACTGTGAGGGCCCTCAGCATCCCAGCACCCATCACTTCAGGACTTCAATCATCCAGGTTGGATCTAGATGATTTTTAAGGTCCCTTCCAACCCAAACCATCCTATGATCCTATAAATCTCCACTTTTGTTCCCAAAAATGGGGCAGAAATCCCCATCCTGGCCTGGGATGACTCCTCCCTGCTCAGAAAACCCCAAAACCAAACCAAGCAGTATCACTCCAGCTCTACCAAGGCCAGGTTTTCCTTGAGCAAACATCATTCCCTCCTTCTCCCTTCCTCATCCTCCTCCCCTCCCACCCCCCCAGCACTTTTTCCTGGCCCCTGGCCACTGTTTAAACCTGCCCTGCCTTCAAATAAACACTCCTGGCTGCTAATTTACAGCCACTCTCCTCCCTGGCAGCCAGGATGACACAGAGCAGCCTCCCCCAGAAGGAAAGAACCCAAAAACAGGGATGAAGTTTGGAGTTTGCCACAAAACACACCAAAAAAGCAGCAACAAAGACTGTTTTCCCTCCCTTTTAACCATTTTCAAGCTGCTTTGGCCATGCAGTGCTTATTTTGAGGTTGTCCTGGAGGACCTTCAGCATTCCTATGGGAAAATTAACCCCTAATTATGGGATTGGGGCAGCATTTCCACCTCAGCATCCTCCTCATCTCCTGGCCAGAAGACTCCCTGGCTGGGACAAGGGTGGAAAGCACCCTGATCGCTTCACAGAACAAAAAAGGGAAAAAAACCCCAAAACATCTAGGGATTGGAAAGCCAGTTATGAGACTGGGGCAGCATTTACACCTGAGCATTCTACTTATTTCCCCTCCCTGGCTTGGACAAGGGTGGAAACCACCCTGATGGCTTCATAAAACAAAGTGAAAAAGGGAGGGGGAAAAAAACAAAACAAACCATCTACAGATAGAAAAGCTTGACCTTGAGTGAGCATATTTGTAGGAAAACCTCTCAGCAACAACCCTCCCAGCTCCCCAGGGCTTTCAGCAGCCAGGGATGGATTTTCAAGTATGGATTTTTCCAATTTTAGATGTGGGAAAAGCAGGGCATAGGATAGTGTTTGTTCCCCAACACCGAGGTCATCTCCCAGAAGCAGAGGCAAAACACAAAACAACCAGTTCCCCCTCTCCCTCACTCTCTCTGCTTGGTTAAACCATTGGAAAAAATAAAAATATCTTTAAAAACAATTTTTTTGAAAAAAGAGAGAAGCTCAACAACCTTCCAGGTTTCCCGTCCCTCCCAGCTCACAGGAAGTCCCACATTCTCATGATTTACATTCTTCTCATCCCCAGCAGAAAAACAGATGGATGAATGAGGCAGCAAAGAGCAGGGCTGGCACCTAGAGACACACCTGCACCTGGTAGTCCTCCCCCAACCCCTCCAGCTTCTTCTTGTCCTCGTAGATGGCCTCCTTCATGTCGTGCATCTCCGAGCAAGAGGCAATGGCAGCGTCCACCTGGGCAGGAGAGAGCATCTCAGATCTAGATTGTGGGGACACAGCAACCTCACCCTGTCCCCAGGGGATCTTCCACTTCCCTTACCTCCTCCACCATCTGCTGGCCTTTGGGGACCATCTCAATGAAGGTCTGGATGACCCGCAGCCTGTCCCTTGGAGATGTTTTAGCTGGGTGGGGGAGGCTGGTGGGTGGAGAAGGAAGAGATCAAACCTGTTCCTGGGGGACACAGGAACATCCCCCCTCCACCCCTCCATCCCATCTCCAAGGAGTGTCCCATTTACTCAGGCTTCTGGCTGGCTCCTCGATGGTGGTGAAGGATGAGGGTCCCCATGGCCATGGCCAAGTTGGTCCTGCCCACGCCGGTCTGGCAGCCAAAGAGGAGGGCTAGTGGGGGTCTGCTGGTGTCCCTCAGCAGCAGGCTGGGGCTCTCCTAGGAGAGAGAGACAGATGGGGATCACATCCAGGAGAGATGGATGGTGGAGAGGCCACCACAGTGGCCAGGATGGAAATGGGAGGCCAGGACCTCCTCATTCTCAGGGGATGGTGTGCCACTGATGGTCCAGCCACTGTGTCCCCATGCCAGCCATCACTGGACTGTCAACTGCACCAGGGGTGTTCCCAGCAACCACAGAGGTGTTCCCACCACCAGTCCCCAAGGTCAAAAACTCCCAGGTCAAAAAACAAGCACAGCCTTGCCATCAAAAGCCTGTGCACCAAATCATCTCTCAAAAAGAAGAGCCACCTGCAAAAGCGATGCAGGGAATCATAGAATGGTTGGGTTGGAAGGGACCTTCAAGACCACCTAGTTGCCAGTAGGGCAAACTCCAGACTCCCCTTGGTGGGGTTATATCAATCTAGAAACATCATGAAATAACATCAAAACATGACAATATAGAATCACAGAAACATGGAACAGTTTGGGTTGGAAGGGACCTTCAAGATCATCTAGTTCCAGCCTCCCTGCCATAGGCAGGGACACCTCCCACTACACCAGACTGCTCAGTGCCTCATCCAGCCTGGCCTTAAACACCTCCAGGGATTGAGGGGGCATCCACAGCCTCTCTGGGAAACCAGTGCAGAAGATGCTCTCCAGGAGTCACACTCCCCCTGATAGCAGCCTTGATGGGTCACAGGAACAAATCCCAACCCCACGTGGCCCCATGGACCAGTTGCTTTTGCTCAGCTCACCCTGAGGAACTGGATGAAAGCATCAAACTGCTCCTCCATGGGGGCTCCTTCAGCGGGCAGGGGCAGCCGGTGGTACCTGCCAGGCATGGGGACAACCCTTGTTAGGAGGACATGGGCCAGGGGAGACCTTCTTCCCCACCAGGGTGGAGGACACGGGGCTAAAGAAGGTGTCAAGAGCCCAGGTTGCAAAAGCAGGTGTGAAGAGGAGGAAGGGCAGCACCTGTAAGAGGGCAGGAGGAAGATGGGCCGGCGGTAGACCTCCTCTGTCACCTGGATGTCCTCCTCCCCTTGAACCTTCACGGCGTGGGGCTCATCCCACAGCCTCTCAATGTCATTGTAGACGTAGTAGACACTCTCATCACTCAACTGGGCGAAGTCATGGATCTAACAGGGACCACCATCAAACTCTGCTAGGCATCCAGCCCCTCTTGGAGCCAGGGGGGTTGTGAGTACCCCAGTATGATGCCCACCCCCACTTCCAGCCCACCTCACCTCCTTGCGGATGGCCACCTCCATGTTCTCAGCCCTCAGCCCCCTCTGGAGGTTCTCATGCAGGTTCTCCTTGCCCCGGGGGGTGTAGGACACAAAGTCTCCCTCCAGCCTGAGGAAGACCACGGGCTCCTCACGCACACAGAAGAAGAGGCACTCCTGCAAAGAGCAGATAAGGAAAGGCTGCCCCTAAAAGAGCCCTCCTGCCCTTTCCTCACCCCAAGCCCCACCCGACCTCCCCACCCACCTTGTGGCCCTCTCTCTGCAGCTTCTGCAGCACTAGCTTGAAGCCGTTGAGGCTGGGCTGCCCCATGCCAAAGATGGAGTAACCCCCCTTGGCTTGTCGGAAGTTGGGAGCTCCACAGCTGCCCGTGGTGTTCAGCACGTCCAGTTTGCCATAGACATCCCTCACCAGGAAATATTTCCCCTGGGAAAACAAGATGGGCAGAGAGAAGATGAGGAATCAGGGCATTGGAGCCAAGAATCATAGAATGGTTTGGGTTGGAAGGGACCTTGAAGACCATCTAGTTCCAACCCCACTGCCATGGGCAGGGACACCTCCCACTATACTCAATGCCTCATCCAGTCTGGCCCTAAACACCTCCAGGGGTTGAAGCAGCATCCACAACCTTTCTGGGCAAGAAGATTGAGTGCAGATAGGGAGAAAAGCAGCTTTTTCTTGGTCATCTCCAAAATGAGCCTCAAAGGACCTTAAATTGCCCCCAGGTCCCATAGGTTGGCAGTGATGTGGGAATACTTTGGGTTGGAAATGACCTCAAAGATCATAGAGATGGAAGGGGTCTTCAAAGGCCATCTGCAGTGTAACTCCCTGCAGTGAGCAGGGATATCTCAGAGCTTCATCAAGCCTGACCATAAATGTCTCCAAGGATGGGACTTCCAGCACCTCTCTGAGCAACCTGAGCCAGGCTCATCATGGGGAAGAACCTCTTCCTAATCATAGAATGGTTTGGGTTGGAAGGGACCTTCAAGTTCCAATTGCCCTGCCACAGGCAGGGACACCTCCCACTACACCAGGTTGCTCAGTGCCTCATCCAGCCTGGCCTTAAACACCTCCAGGGCTTGAGGGGGCATCCACAGCCCCTCTGGGCAACCTCTTCCAGCATCTCACCACCCTAATGTTCAAGACCATCTAGTTCTACTACCTGCCATGGGCAGGGAGACCTGGCAGAAGACCAGGCTGCTCACCTGCACAAGGTAGTGCTCCAGGGTGGCCTCTGAGATACGTCCCACTGTGTAGTTGGCCTTCAACAGGTCATCATGGATCTGGAACTCCTCCCTGCAGTTGTACCTGCAGAAGCCAGGGGTGGGTGGGTGGATGAAGCGAGATGGGAAGAAGTGCTGTTTTGGAAAGAAGGTGCCCAAAAAGTAGAGGTTCTGACTCACGTGATGACCACGGGAGCCACTTTGTTGGTGATGATGGACTTGGCCTTGCTGTTGTGGAGACCCAAGGTCTGGAAGGAGTGGATGCTGAGGGAGTGCTGGTCCTCCATGGCTCCGCTCTCTGCGGGGGACGCCGTCACCCCCTGCTGCGCCGCGCTGGCTGTTGTACCCATCATCTCACACACACAGCACACAAGAGGAGAGAGAGGAAGAGGAAAAACAGAATT
>VZTY01010936.1:1604-13266 GCA_013400935.1 Turnix velox
CCACACCAAACTCAGGCCATATCATCAGTGCCACTCTTCTCTCACCCTGACAAATTTCTTTCTCATGTTTCTGTGGAACCTCCTGTGTTCCAGGTTGCACCCATTGCCCCTTAGCTCTGTATTAGATCCCCAGCAAGCTGGTGTAGAAATTTCTACTAGTGGTGTCTTGCCACCTCCTGGGTTGTCTCATCTTCAGCCCTGCTCCTCCTGGAGAAATGCAGTGTCTACCTTCAACCTGGCAGCCTGTTTTGGCTGATAAACCCACAGAGATAACCCAGGTCCTACAAATTGGGTGAATATGGGGATCTGGGGAGAAAAATAACACAGCTGGGAAAGCTGCAGAGCCTTTGTTGGCCATGGGGGAAGCTCAGCAGGTTAAAACATGCCCTAGTTCCCAACTATTTGCTTCTCTAACAAGGAAAAACTCCTCCTTGAAGTCACTTCATCATCAGCTGTGCCTTACACACACAGAAGGAATGCCCTTAAAAACCTGCAGTTCTCTGGACTTTAGCCAGAGTCTCTTTTTGAAAGAACTTTTGCATCTGGGCTCATGGTGGAAAGAAGAAAAAGGTGATGAAGATGGGCAGAGAGGGAAGAATCATAGAATCATGGAATGGTTTGGGTTGGAAGGGACCTTAAAGATCATCAAGTTCCAACCCCCCTGCCATGGGCTGGGGCACTTCCCAAATGAATGGTTTCAATAACAGCAGTGATGAAAAGAAGCACAAAACATGCCACAGGTCTATTTTTCACTCTCTGAATGTCTCTGCTGTATTTGGACTGGGTGTCCTGGGGGCTAGTGGTAACCACAACTATCCATCAGGTCTTCTGCTCGTTCCACAGTGGTTTGTAGAGCATTAGATACCTTCAGCAATAAGGTTTCAATGCTGGAACAAGAGAGGGGACTGGAGCAAGCTGGGATAGGTTTTGCAACGAGAGAAGGATTTCCCTTTACTTAATTTCACCCCATTATTCCTCATTTAATCACTTGGTGTTGCCCTGAGCAACTACCTCCCCTTCTCAGGATGCTGCCTTTCCATAGTATGAAGTCCAGAGAAAGCTGGTGGAAAGAGGGAGAAGAAGCCAGAAGCTTCTTCAAGTCACCTTCTCAAAGGAGTGAGAGCAAACAACTGATGGGAAACCATTTAGGACCTGTGTGTGTAGCTCAGTTGGGACAGCATCAGACTCCTAATCTGAGGGTCAAGGGTTCAAGTCCCTGTCAAGGGTGACATAGATGGGTTAATGGTTGGACCCTGTGATCTGAAAGGTCCCTTCCAAGCCAGATGACTATAATAATATTATTTTTTCTCTTTCACAAGTCAGCTTGACACCCACACAGGGAAAATGTGAACACTGAGAGCAGGTTCAGGCAGGTCAAGAGAGGGGATTTTGAGCCTCTACTGGGCTCTTGGTGAGACCCCAACTGGAGTTTCTGTGTCCAGTTCTGGAGCCCTCAACATTAGAAGGACATTGAGCTGTTGGAGAGGGTCCAGGGGAAGCCACAAAGATGATGAGAGGGCTGGAGCACCTCCTTTCTGAGGACAGGCTGAAGGAGTTGGGGTTGTTGAGCCTGGAGAAGAGAAGGCTCAGGGGGGACCTTAGAGGAGCTTCTCAATACCTGAAGGGGGCTACAGAAAGGTAGGGGTAGGACTTTTGAATAGGGTCCAGGATGGCAGGACTAGGAGGAATGGATGTGAATTGGAAGAGAGGAGATTCAGGGTGGAGATAAGAAAGAAGTTCTTTGTTGTGAGGGAGGTGAGACAGTGGAAGAGGTTGCCCAGAGAGGCTGTGGATGCCCCCTCAATCCCTGGAGGGGGATGGATGCCTGGAGCCAGGCTGGATGAGGCATTGAGGAACCTGGTGTGGTGGGAGGTGTTCCTGCCTCTGGCAGGGGGATTGGAACTAGATGACCTTGAAGGTCCCTTCCAACCCAAACCATTCTCTTTGTAACAGAGAGCAAATGGAGAGAGATTTGAGAATTGCTGTAAGAGGAGAAAAGAGGGAACTGAGGCCACTAAAGGAGCTTGTGTGTTTTTCCATAAAATGCTATTTCTGGAGTTTTATGGCTGAGGAGGCTCTTTGTGCACTCAAGGTGAAAATGCCATGGAAGGACCAGGATCATCTCGCATCTGGAGGAATGTCCGTGTCGCAATAGGTCTCTCTGTAAATATTTATACCTGATGACTTAGCAGCTGGCTATTAAGGGCCCTGCTCGTTCCTGTAATGCTGCAAGCAAATGGAGATCTGGCATTTAAAGGATGCAGCACAAATTGTTCTGCTGGGCTTCACTTTTGGTCAGAGAATCCACTCGCTGACATCACCGGGGAAGAATCCCTCTCGCCCCTTCTCCCTGCCTTCTGCCTTCTCAGAGCTCTCCCTCCCCTCAAATGGTAAGAAAAATGAGGGCAAAAAAAAATATCCAGAAGAAAAAGAACCATTCTGGGGCTCCAAAGAAAACACATGGGGGCTGAGGGGACCTGCGTGCAGCCACCTTGTCCCAGTGGGATTTTTGGTGGTGCCTTGTATGGGGTGTTGCAACCCTGGTTGCTCTTCCTTTGGTGTTGGATGCCAGCCAGGCCACCATGACCTTCTCTGAGTGATGGTGACTCACTTTAGCCACAGTTCTGCTCATGACAAATCCTTTCCTGCTGGGATGGGGTGATGATCTTAAAGCCTTTGATGGCTGGGGACTGGGTTTGTTGTGGCTCAGGGATGCCAAAGCCATTGGTGGAGCATTTGAGGACATGATAATAGAATCCTAGAGCTGAAAGGCACCTTCAAAGGCCATCTACAGTGCAAAGGGGAGCTCCAAAGCTACTAAAAATGAGTCCTCATCTCTGAGAAGCTCTTTAAAGCTCTTCCAGTTCTCCTCATTGCATTAGAGAAATGATCCAGGACCAGAGCCCTGGAGAGGATTTCATGGTTTCATAGAATGCATTGAGTTGGAAGGGACCTTCCAAGGCCATCTAGTCCTACCCCCTGCAGTGAGCAAGGACATCCTGCACTAGATCAGGCTTCTTAGAACCTCACTAAGCCTGGCTTGAATGTCTCCAGCATGATGGCCCAAAGCATCTCTAGTGGGAACTGGGATTGAGGCTACTGGAAGAGGAATATTCATCAGGGCAAGAGATTCTTAGAGGTTCAGAAGCTCAGCCCCTGCTCCAAGACTGAGGTAGAGCTCAGGAGAAGACATTAGCCTCCTTGTCTTGTCCACTAGTTAGATCCCAGGGATGTAAAAATCCATTTTATCATCCCTATTTCTCCTGTTTTACATAAAAGAATAGTTCAGCTGCACTTTTGGCTGGATTAATACTAATCATCAATTTGTGCTAAGAAACCAGAAGGCCCACAGAGAGAGAGAGAGGGAGGAAAACAGAAACCATTAAGAAACCAAAACAAAGCACCAAGTGCTTCGTTCTGACTTCCCTCTGAAAGTGGCCACTTCCAAACTTCTCCTTTTGAAAAGACATCTCATCGCTGGGCTAATTTTCAACTGATGAAAAATAAATCAGCCCCCCCCCTCTGGGGCCAGCCAGCAGAATTCCCCATTTCATTCTACTGGAAATGAAGCAAATAAAAAGAAATTCATCTTGAAAAGATGCTGAAATGTTGGCCCAGGGTTCTATGTGCCTACAAATGGGAGTTTTGCAGAAGAAGGAAGCAGGTGATTCCCAGGGAAAGCATAAAAATTTTTTAATGAGTTTATTTTTTGATTATTTGGTCACTCAGAAATGGTGCAGGGACCATTTAAAGCTGTTCCATTGACTCTGTTTTACCAGATTGCTCCTTCAAATTGTTTGAGTTTATTATTTGATATGCCCATGAAGTCCTATCATGGTACATTGTGGATCTTTTATGGTCCTATAATCCATCCATTGCATGCATTAGGGACAATGGTTTGGGACTAGAGTAGGGCAGGGTTAGATGAAACATCAGGAAGAAGTTCTTCACCATGAGGGTGGTGACACACTCTTCCAGGTTGCCCAGAGAGGTGGAGGAAGCCCCATCAAGCCTGAAGACATCCTTGCTGAGGCTCTGAGCAACTTCATCCAGTGCAGGATGTCCCTAGGTTGGACTAGATGACCTTTGAAGGTCCAACTCAATGTATTCTATGATTCTATGAAGGCCTTGTTGCCTTCTGACCCATTGTGAAAGTCAATGAAATTATTTTTTTCCCAGGAACATGCTCCAGGAGTCCCTCCTTTCGTCATTCCCTGGCTGCTGTTGGGCTCAGGAACCTCCTGCTTGCAAAGCAAATTGGTTTTTGTTTTCTTTTTCCCTTCCCCTGATTATTATTTGTCTCCTTATGTTGACACCACAACTGGAAGGAGATCCCTTGGGTGGGCTCAGGGAAGGTCCACCATGTCAGGATGCTCAGGGAGGGGGGGTTTATCTTCCAGCCCTTTCAACTTTGGAAAGGCAAGAAATGAATGTAAAACATCACAGCTTCAGATTTTAAACAAAGGGGATGTGCTGTGCTGTGTGCAAGTAGAATATTTACAGTTATGAGGCAGGATGATGTATGCCCCCTAAAAAATAATAAATAAAGGTTGAGTGTAGGGAATAGGATTCAGAAGGCTGCAGCTAACAACATAAGAGTCTTTATTGAGGAAAAGGCAGCAGCTCTATGACTGGGAAGAAATCCCAAAATAAATTTGCTGTTTACTAAAACGCTGGGGAGAGGTTTAGATGTTGTTATAAAACCATTTTTATCGTCTGCTTGGAAGATGTGGGTCAGTGGGGCTGTTCCAGCTTTCCTAGAAAACTCTAAAGGCAGCCCAAATGGTCTCAGCCAGCTTCAGAGCTGCTCTTCCAGCAAGGCTGGAGGAAATCCCAATGCTCAGAGAGGTTGTGGATGCCCCCTCAATCCTTGGAGGTGTTTAAGGCCAGGCTGGATGAGGCACTGAGCAACCTGGTGTAGTGGGAGGTGTCCCTGCCCATGGCAGGGGGTGGAACTAGATGATCTTTAAGGTCATGGAGGGCCACAAAGATGGTCAGAGAGCTGGAGCACCTCCCCTCTGAGGACAGGCTGAAGGAGTTGGGGTTGTTCAGCCTGGAGAAGAGAAGGCTCAGGGGGGACCTCAGAGGAGCTTCTCAATACCTGAAGGGGGCTACAGAAAGGCTTTTGAATAGGATATGTGATGGAAGGACTAGGAATAATGGATATAAATTGGAAGAGGGGAGATTTAGGTTGAAGAGAAGAAAGAAATTCTTTAGTGTGAGGGTGGTGAGACCGTGGAAGAGGTTGCTCAGAGAGGCTGTGGATGCCCCCTCAATCCCTGGAGGCACTGAGCAACCTGGTGTAGTGGAAGGTGTCCCTGCCTATGGCAAGCGGGGTTGTAACCAGATGATCTTGAAGGTCCCTTCCAACCCAAATCCTTCAATGATTGCCACAAAACCCAGCAAGTGCTGAAAAAGGGAGCTGATGAACCAGCCTGGTATTGCTGGGTTTGAATTCCCATCTCCAGATGTGCCTGAAAACATGCCCCCACATTCAGGCTGAAGCAGCCAGCACATCTGGAGCTGTTGAACCCAGGGTTGGGAGGGGTGGTGAGTGCATCTCTGGTAGTCAGAGATAGATTCTCCTCAGGTTTCCCAGGGTCTTCCCAGGCTTAGCAGGTCACAGCCGTAAATCCTCCCTGCTGAGCCTGGGTACATGCTCCCAATTAAAAGCATGACCTGGAATATTGCTCCTTGTATCAGTTTCAGGCTCTGAAAGAGACAATTATCCTGACACCCTGGTGCTGTCATGCCTCCACAGTGATGCAATGTGATGCTTTGTATATTCAAAGGATACAGAAAGCAGAACATTTGTCCACCTTTGTATGAGTCTTTAGGAAAGGAAGACAGAGTTATAGAATCACAGAATGGTTTGGGTCGGAAAGGACATTAAAGATCATCTAGTTTCAACCCCCCTGCCATGGGCAGGGACACCTTCCACAGCACCAGGTTGCTTGGTGCCTCATCCAGCCTGGCCTTAAACACCTCCAGCTATCAAGATATCAAGGTTAGATAAGACATTAGGAAGTTCTTCCTCATGTCCAGAGCAGGACCATGAAGATGATGAGAGGGGTGGAGCAACTCCTTTCTCAGGACAGCTGAAGGAGTTGGGGTTGTTGGGCCTGGAGAGGAGAAGTCTCAGAAGAGCTTCTCAATACCTGAAGGGGGCTACAGAAAGGCTGGGGTAGGACTTCTTAATAGGGTCCAGGATTGCAGGGCTAGGAGGAATGGATGCAAATTGGAAGAAGGGAGATTTAGGATGGAGAGAAGAAAGAAATTCCTTCCTGTGAGGATGGTGAGACCCTGGAAGAGGTCCAGAGAGGCTGTGGATGCTCCCTCAATCCCTGGAGATGTTTAAGGCCAGGCTGGATGAGGCATTGAGCAATCTGGTGTGGTGGGAGGTGTCCCTGCCCATGGCAGGGGGGTGGAACTAGATAATCTTTAAGGTCATTTCCAACCCAAACCACTCTATGATTCTGTGAGAGTGGGGAGACACTTGCCCAGGTTGCCCAGAGAGGCTCCATCCCTGGTGACATTGAAAACCAGGCTTGCTGAGGCTCTGAGCAACCTGATCTAGTGCAGGATGTCCCCACTCAATGAAGGGGGATTGGACTAGATGGCCTTTGGAGGTCCCTTCCAACCCAACTCATTCTAGGATTTTATGATTCCATCTGTAAATTCTGTAGAGGTTGTTGATTACGCAACATTTCTACAAGGAAGAAATGCAGGAAAGACACTAAAAAACCAGGTGGGAGCAAAAAATCCTACACCTGTAAGTGAATCCAAGGGTCAGGTCCAACACATGGAGATGGGGGATGCTGCTGCTCTGGAGGAATTAGAGTTTTCTCTTTCTAGGATGACGTTAGTCTGGAAGAAAAGGGAAACTTCAACATTTGCCATGGGTTAATCCTGGTTTAAGTAACTGTCTGACTGAAGAAAAAAAAAAAAAGAGTATTTCTGGGTTTGGAACATCCCAGCTGCTCTTCCCACAGAGGAGACCTGGGACAGATGTGAAAAAAAAAAAAAGGCTCATCTGGATTGTGTGTTTGATGTTGGCCAACAAATTAGGCAGGATTGACTCCTACCCCCCTTGCAAAAGCCCAGAGAAACCCTCTGTAGACCTTGAAAACTACTTTGGAAATGCAAAAGGACGGGTTTTTACCCCAGCTGCACCATACCAGCCAGCACAACACTGGATGAGAGAAGACTCACAACATCATAAAGCAGGAAGGGACCTTCCAAAGCCATCTAGTCCAGCCCACTGCCCTGAGCAGGGACACCCTGCACTACATCAGGTTGCTCAGAGTCTCAACAAACATGGCTTTGGATGTGTCCAGGGATGGAGCCTCTACCACCTCTCTGGGCAACCACTTCCAGTGTCTCACCACCCTCATGAGGAAGAAATTCACCCTCATGGGGAAGAACTTCTCCCTCATGTCTCATCTAACCCTGCCCAGCACTAGTTTCAATCCACTGACCCTCATCTTCTGGCTCAATGCTCTGGCAAACAGCACCTCCCCAGCTTTCCTGTAGCCCCTTCAGGCACTGGTGGTGTCCCAGACCTTCACAAAGGATGTCCCCAAACTGGGCTGTGATGTGCTGGTGAAGCTTTAGGCTTCTTCCTAAAGAGCCTTGGGTGGAGCCCATTGGTGAGATTATGTCTAGGGTGGCTTTTGGGGGGGATCTCCAAGAACAGGAGGCAAAGAAAGGAGCTTTGCGCCCCATCAGTGTCTCTGTGAGCTTCTCTGGGCAACCTGAGCCAGTATCTCACCACCCTCATGGGGAAGAACTTCCACATGTCTCATCTAACCCTGCCCTGCTCTAGTTTCAAGCCACTGCCCCTCATCCTGTGGTTCCATGCCCTGGCAAACAGCCCCTCCCCAGCTTTCCTGGAGCACCTTCATGTACTGGTGGACCTCTATGAGGTCCACCTCAAAGCCTTCTTTTCTCCAGGCTGGAACAACCCCAACTATCTCATCCTAGAACGTGGCAACCTTCCTTCTGTGGCTGCTACACTGCACAGCCCCACAGCTAAAAGCATGGCATGAGCCATCAGCCACCAGGAGAAACCTGATGCCTGTTTGGGAAGGGGGTGTTTGCTCTCTGGGATGCCTGGAAAGGCTTATGCACAGGGAAAGACAAGTCAACCTGGTGACAGCATCTGCTGACAGCCCAAGTTTGGAGGGAGAGAAGGGAGGACAGGGATCAGGTAGGGCCAGAGAATGCATTAGCAGCCCAGGCACGCTCTGCAGTCCTGCCCTCCCTGCTCTCAGCCAAGAAAGTGACTCCTGGATGCATCCAAAAAATGATGTGGGCTGCCAGATCCCTGCAGAATAAAACCAGACTTTCAGCAGGAGGACAGATGGACACAGAACAGGTTTGTCCTTGGCATGATTGGGGCCCCATCAGCAGCACAGTGCCACAAACCTCCCCTCCCATGGCAAAGCAGAGGTGACATTTGCTGTTACAACTGGTAAAAGGACTTAAAATACCCTGATTGATGCCTTTTTTTAACCCACCCTCCCATGGGCCATGCTTTCTCCTCTTGCTGTTTTAATGTCCCATTATTTTCCTTCATTATTCTCCCTACAAACTTTTGAGTTTCCTCAAAATCCTCTTTGCTCCAAGACATGCCCTATCACCATTTTCCTGTGAAATCCCATAATGTGAGGCTGTTGGTGTTCCCTATGCAGCAAATCTCAGTGACTTCTGTTGAGGAGGAGGAGAAGTTGTCCTCCACTCATCCAAAGAGTCCCCAAAAAGCAGAGCTTGACTCAAAATGTTATTTTTCAAAATGACATTCTTACTCCTTGCTTGAGATTCCCTCTCCTGCCTTTATACCTGATGTATTTAACACAACTGTGCTTGAATCTCATAGAATGGCTCCTAGGGTTTGTTTGTCCTATGTTTGAAGACTTTCTGTGGTGACAAACAGAAGAGGGGACCCTGTGGACAGGACAGAAAAATGTATTTTGCATTATTTTTGAGGTTTTGTGAGAAAACTCACAAAAATCTCTGTTCTTCATTCACTAACAGGCTCTGCCCAAGCAGTCAGGGCACTGTTGAATCCCAAGCCATGGGTGGTTGAGGTAGTTGTTATTTATTGTTATATTTTGCAACTTAAGGAAAAAAAAATAAGAAAAAAACCCAGCAGCAAATGAAAGCTTTATCTCTTACTGGAACTCAGCTATTTCCTCCCTTTTAAACCTTTGAGCAATAGAGATAAAAAGTGAGTGTTACTTGTGATACTGGGAGAAAGAATGCAATTTTCTATCTGTTACTGGTTGGAAGAGCCCTTACCATCCAGCTTTTCTTTGTCCCCTCTCATCCTCAGGCTTGGACACTAAAGAGATGGAAGCAACTCATTTTTATCATGCTCATCCTTGGCTTTCTCCTTGGGGTTGGGTAGGTTTGAGCTGCAAAAAACAGCCAAGATTTGGCTGGTTGCAAAGCTCTGCTCAATGTGGAAACCCAACGTGAAATCATGGTGGCAGGAGAAGGGATGGAGAGTTTCCCCACTGGGCTCAATCCTAAACTGATGCTGAAGGTTTCCCCCTTGCCCCTGGAGTGCTAAAGCCCTTTGTCCTTTGGTGGGGTGGGATAAAAGGAGATAAAAGCAGATCTTTTTCTCTTGTGAGGCCAAAGATGTGGAGCCAGAGTCCCTGCAAGGATGCAAGGATTAGGAGAATACATGGAATTTCCAAATTTAGAGCAGAGGGCTGGCTTCCCATAAACAAAGGCTGCTTTTTCAAATGAGATGCTAGAGAGATAATGCCAAAAAAAAAAAAAAAAGAAAAAAAGGAAGGGGGGAAAAAAAAAATCCCCCCAAAAAAGTTTGCCTTTGTGACTAAATTGTGTCATTTTGCAGCCAACCTTCAAACGGGCTGTTGGTGCAAGTGAACAAACGCTTCCTGTCTGTCCTGTCCTCATGGGTGGTCGAGTTTTAAAATGAAATATACAGGCTGACAAATGCCTTTACAAAGGCCAGATTATAAACTGTAAACCTACTGTCAGCTGGGTAAGTTAAAAAAAAAAAAAAAGAAAGAAAGAAAAAAAAAAATCCCAAATGCCTCTTATACCATTTAAAGATTTAGTTTGGCTTCAACACTAAAGCACTTCATCTTGAAGGAGAAAGGAGCTTAGAGTTTATAAATTGTTGTTTGGGCTCTAGTAAGCTCTGGATAAGGGAATCTATCTGCTAGGAAACAAATGACCTTCCCAAAATTTAGGGAGCTCTGGGTATTGTTAGGAAGACAAAATGCCTTGGAAAAATGTCCCCAGAATACAAAGGGATTTGAGGCTGCTCCATTACTCTTAACATGAGGTTCATGCAGCTGCAAAGGGCAAATCTTACAGTTCTAGTCTGTTAAAAAAAAAAAAAAAAGGGTGGAAAAAAGTTAAACACATCAGGGTAATAAAATACAAGCTGTTTAGATTGTCCCCCCTCTGTCTACATGAACTCTAGGCTTGCTCTTGCACATGGCTGTGGAGGAAAGGCTGAACATCCACATTCTGCTTTTATTTTGGGGGGTTTGAGGTGGGTCTGAGCTGAATCTTCAGGCAGCAGCAAATTCTTGCTGTGTTTTCCTTACCCAACATGGTTTGCCATCATTTGCCAAGTGGTGGTGTTGCCCTTGCTAGAGGCAAGGAGAAATTTCAGTGGGTTTGACCCAAACCAGGAAGCTCAGGAGGACTCTGCACACTGGGGTTTGTAGGAAAAACATCTTTTCCATGAGGCTGGAAGCTTTCCTTCCATAGAATCATGGAATGGTTTGGGATATAAAGGACCTTAAAGATCATCAAGTTCCCTGCCATGGGCAGGGACACCTCCCACCACACCAGGTTGCTCAGTGCCTCATCCAGCCTGGCCTTAAACACCTCCAGGGATTGAGGGGGCATCCACAGCCTCTCTGGGCAACCTCTTCCAGTGTTTCACCTCCCTCACTGTAAAGAACTTCTTTCTTCTCTCCAGCCTAAATCTCCCCTCTTCCAATTTGCATCCATTATTTCCACCCCTGCCCTCTCACATCAACCAGCACCACCCTAAGGAATCACTTCTCACTCCTTTCCTACCTTCATTATTGGTGTCCATATTGATTAGCACAACCCTTGGAGAAACCATAGACTCATATAATTTTTTCTCTTTCACAAGTCAGCTTGACACCCACGCAGGGAAAATGTGAACACTGAGAACAGGTTCAAGCAGGTCAAGGGAGGGGATTTTGACCCTCTACTGGGCCCTGGTGAGATCCCAACTGGAGTTACTGTGTCCAGCTCTGCAGCCCTCAACATTAGAAGGACATTGAGCTGTTGGAGAGGGTCCAGAGGAGGGCCACGAAGATGATGAGAGGGCTGGAGCACCTCTCTTCTGAGGACAGGCTGAAGGAGTTGGGGTTGTTGAGCCTGGAGAAGAGCAGGCTCAGGGGGGACCTCAGAAGAGCTTCTCAGTACCTGAAGGGGGCTACAGAAAGGCTGGGGTAGGACTTTTTAATAGGATGTGTGATGGAAGGACTAGGTATATTGGATATAAATTGGAAGAGGGGAGATTCAGGCTACATATAAGAAAGAAATTCTTTTCAGTGAGGGTAGTGAAACACTGGAAGAGGTTGCCCAGAGAGGTTGTGGATGCCCCCTCTCTGGAGGTGTTTAAGGCCAGGCTGGA
>VZTY01010940.1:0-13047 GCA_013400935.1 Turnix velox
AGGTGGGGTCTCACCAGAACCAGAGCCACCCATACTGTGTTTTCAATGTAATTTAAATTATTTTTGTTAGTTACATTCTCAATAGCTTTCTAGTCTAAAGGCATCTTTTAAAAGGCATTTGTTGATCATACATACTGACTTAGATTGAAATACTGTTAGAAGGTAAAACATTAACCTAGCATTAGATTTCCATTATATATCTCAATTCCATTGTTATACCTGGAATTGTCCAATGGCTCTTTTTCTTCCTCTGAGCTAATCTCTATAGGAAACATGTCTTCATATTCTGATGTGTCTCCATCATCTTCTCTTTTTAAGTTATCTATTTTGTGGGTAGACTTCCTCCTCTTTTTCCTCCTTTTTTTCACAGAGCTACAGGCTGAAGATGTCTCAGTAGTAGGCTGGGATCCATGGGGTTGGGGTTGTATTTGTGAGGATCCGCTGGTATCCAGGTTTCTCATCCTGTCTATAGAGTTCCTCTTCAGTTGAGCTTCCATTAAAGTAGTTCCCTCAGAGATAATGGGAGATGTGGAGAGATGATAAGGAATTATCTCCTGAGAAAGAAAAAATACAAACCATGTGATACATTAGTTCCTTTGACAGTGATAAATCTGGTTCTAGAGTATATGCAGAACTGAAAAAAATCTGAGTCATTTATTCACAGAAAATTATGGAAGATTAGACATCTGGGTGCCCAGTCAAAACTGCAGACCAGACATTAATTTTTTAATAAATTAGTTTTGAATTTTACCTGATCATTATCCATCTCCTGAACAAAGAAGGCCTCTCCATTGTCTCCCAGCTTCATGTGCAAATCTACTGCCTCTCCATTAATTTCTATGTCAACCTGTAAGAAAGAAAGTTATTTTAGGCAGACAATTCTTGTTCAGCTGTCCTACCACAGTCACTCGGCAACTGCTTCTCAGGGAAGCATAGGAAACCTTATAAGAAATATTTAAGTTTCAGTTGTCAGAATATGTTTTATAACTCATAGCTTATTGCTGACTTGCTCCTCTACTTGAGAACATTTATAGTCATTACACAAAGTCCCAAATCTTTATAAATGTAATTCTGAATGCTCCACTCGCCACACAAATCTTTTTCCTCTTTTCATTTACAGCCTAATTTCACATTGTGAAATTACTCCTACATGCAAATGTTAATATTCTGTCTTTCAAATTAATTAAGCAGACTTCTTTTTACACTATGAGAAGCACAAATAAGGAAAAATGTCCATTTCTTCCACACCTTTACCTCACTGCTACACACCCCAAATTATTTCCATTTCTTCTTGGTAGAATCTTTCTCTTTCTCCTTGCCATAAACTCCATTTTCACTGATGATTTGGTTCTTTTTAGGAGAGGCAGAGAAACCTACATTTATGTTGTATTTTAGGACACAGTGTATTAATGGCATAGGAACATTTTCAACTTTTACCCATCTAAAATCACTGGTGATTCACATTAGAATTTAACAATCTTCATAGTGACATCAGGATCTTTCTGATGAACAGTTACAGCTGTGTCAGACTTCACACAGTTAAGAAATTAACTTCCTGACATAATCTGTCATGCATTACTCACCAGCAACTTTGCATCTGATACCCTATCACCAGGTCAATCAGTTTGCTATCTGAAGGTCTTCACTGCTTTTTCTAGCTTCAATTACTACCTCAGCATTCTGTTATCAGAAAATACTACTTCATAGAATCATAGAGTAGTTTGGGTTGGAAAGGACCTTAAAGATCATCAAGTTCCAACCCCCCCATTAACTCTCTTTTTATAACTATCAATAAATATGTTCAAAAAAGGTGTCTTAATACACAGTCACTAATTAAATTTATTATGAGCTGAAATAAGCACATTCAAAAATGAAAATTATTGCTACAAAATCTCATGTTTGTATTATAATATATAAAATAATGTTTATTACAGCAGCCAATCAGGGATTGAAAGGGACCTCAAGAGATCATCTAGTCCATTCCCCCTGCCAGAGCAGGAACACCTAGACCAGGTCACACAGGAACTTGTCCAGATGGGTTTTGAATACCTCCAGAGAAGGAGACTCCACAACCTCTCTGGGCAGTCTGTTTCAGTGTTCTGTCACTCTCACTGGAAAATACTATCATATATTGTGAGAAAATATTATTATATTATTATGGGAAAAGATTTTAGTATATTATATATTATAAAATATTATTATAAATTATGCTTATATTACATTATGCTTTGAAATGCAAGAATCAATAACAACCATTTTACTTGAATGTAACCTCAGTTTAGGCACTTTTTAAAGAGCATCTAAATAAAAATTTAACTGACATACAAAAGAACATTCAGTAACTTTCATGTCAATAGGATTACCCCATAGAATTACCCCACAAATAGATCACATTAAAATTTTCTGTTTACTTACTACTTTCTCCCTAGAACGCAAGACTCCCATCTTCCCAAAGCGTACATGGAAAGGAGAACACTGAAGATTTCCATCAGGCTGTCGTACAACAATTATATCTATACATCCTGACAAGGTGGCTGGGTTTAATCCCTTATAGAGCTCCTTCACAGTTACAAACACTTGCCCTGCTAACTGCCCCACGTAATTCATGGTTTGGACCTGAAACACAAAAGATAAAACAAGTAATATTTTGATCCTCACTTCATATTTTAGAGATATTTAATAAATAAGATTGCAGTACTGGACTATTCTCCTGTTTTACAAACTAACAGCACATAGAATTGTGATTTCACACCTAATTTATAGCTGACACACATTTGTAGAGAGCTATTAAAAGACAAAAGCAAAGCAGATCTTGGAAGTCAGAACTGCATGTAATAACTTTCAAAAGTTCATAAAATCAAAACCACTGTCAGACTTTTAGACTCTGCAGCTCATAAATGTCTCCAATTATCTCTGAAGAGAAAAGCATTGCTTCCAAAATGACATCTCCTCCTGTCATTTGTTTTGCCCTCAACACTAAAGATAATTTTCCCCATGTATTTCTACTACAGGCTTTTAAAGGCAGGGCAGATGAATGGTTTTAAGCAGATCTAACTTTCCAATACTCTAAAACATTATTTCCCCACGTTACAGGGATTTCTCCCATTAAAAGATCACTATAATGCAAAAGCACAAAAGATATGCATTAGGGTTTGACAAACAACCCTCAATACAGAGCACCTTAGAGTGCCTCCTAATGCAAAGTTCATGTTTTAAAGCAGAATTTTATTATAGAATCATAGAACGGTTTGAATTGGAAGGGACCTTAAAGATCATGTAATTCCAGCCCCCCTGCCATAGGCAGGGACATCTCAGACTAGATCAGCTTGCCCGGTGCTTCAGGTTTATTAAAAATTAGGCATGCTGGTTTATTTTTTGATGGTTTAAGTGTTTGGTTTTATTTCCCTTGCTCCTTGATTTATTTAGTATTTAGCTCCCTGTTTCTACTCTGTTGACACAGATTCTGTTGACCCTCCTTTAATACACTCAGACCCCAAGAAAGGACAGCATGCAGACTTAGACATTATTAAAAATTCTTTCAAGGGCTCTCCAACTATGAATTAATTTAAGCAGACACCTCCATAAACAGTAGAGATTTTAAGGGTTTCCAATGTTTATTGTTTTCACTATTTTTCCCGACTCAGATAGTGATTTTAGAAAAGTCTTTGTACAAACTTCTCACAAACTTCTTTTCTAGGCTGCACTACATCACCTGGACATCAACAAAAGAGACACTTGTAGGGTGTGCAGCAGTAAAACTCCTATTGATGGTGATGAGAACAGAACTGAGGTCAGAATCTAAGAGACAGTCACTGCACTGAGCATGTATTAACAAGCATCATCTGCCAGACAGAGACTCTCTTTCAGCTGGGGTCATTCATGAACAACAAAATGATGGAGGTGTGAAATGCTGCAAAAATAGCTCCAATTTTAACATTTGATTTATACTTAGAAACAAACAAACAAAACAATTAAATACATTGAAACTATTAAAGTAAAAAAATGGGAAGATAGGAAATTCAGTAATTAAAGTTGCTCTCTACATTAATAAATTTTCTAATTTATTTATGATCACTCAAGTTTCAAAGCTTCTAGTGCAATATATGAGTATGAAGACATAGTACATGCTCTGAAGGAAGATCTATTTATGTTCTTTTGGACTTTGTAATAGTCATCACTACATTGTCTCATCTGACAACAGGGGGAACTGAATCATGAAAAGATTTAAACTAGGCACTGACTTTAGAAGGCAACAGGTTGGAAGGTTCTTGAAATATTTAGTATATAAGATGTTAACTAATGGAATAATAATTCCTAAATATTGTTTGGAGAAGCATTTCTGCACTGCTTTCAATTCAGGCAACTAGAAAGCATCATCTACTGAAAAGACAACGTGAAAACTTCATAGAATCATAGAATGGTTTGGGTTGGAAGGGACCTTAAAGATTATCTAGTTCCAACCCCCCTGCCATGGGCAGGGACAGAGAAGGTTGCTCAGAGCCTCATCCAGCCTGGACTTGGATATGGGACCTCCGCCACCTCTCTGGGAAACCTTTTTCAGTGTCTCACCACCCTCATGGTGAACACTCAAGTCCTTCCATTTTTCCCCCCACTTTGCCTCTAGGCATGCTCCACATACCCCCCTTTTCCTCCATTTCCTGCCTCTGCCCCACACCTTCTTCAGCCCATTTTCCCCCAAACCTTCCACATCTGGGCTCCACTGGAGACCCCTCCCCTCACCAGCTGTTCCAAATCAGCCCCCTCCACCTCCTCTCCTATTTAACACCAGTGGGGAAGAGCAGCAGCTACCCTTTGCCCCCCTGTGGGGTCTGAGGGATGNTCAAAAAGAGCAGCTTTGTGGGTTCTCTAGTATTCAATCCATCTTAGCACTTGTAGCCTCCTATTGTATTATCACAAAGATGCCTTCCTGCATGCAAACCTCAGGTAAGTTGCTTCATAGGAAACTCATGCTGCACCTCATGGAACAGAAGGGTGAAACACTATCAGATGCCACCTTGTCTAAAAGTCTACTCAAAGGACAGCCAACCTGGACCAAGTTTCCAATCATCTTGGTTTTCTTGAGTTCTCTGTGTCTTCAAGGATAGAGACTTCTGCATTCCTGTTCCTATCTTCCTATGTTTGATAGTCCTCATAGTGAAAATTTTCTTCCCAATATCTAATCTGACTCTCTCTTGTGCAACTAGTGCCTACTGCCTCTCATCTTATCACTGTGCTCCTGTTCTGGCCACATATCCTCTACAGCCTCCCTGAAAACTGAATAAAACTAGCTCTCAGCCCCATAACTATCTTGGTGTCCATCATCTGAACTCTTCAAAAAGATGACAACACATAGATACAGACTTAAGTTCACAAGAAAGCCTCCAGGATTGCAGGTACTTAAAATTACCCTTCACTTAGGGGAAAAAAACTTAATTTTCTACTATGGATTTTTCTAACCTGAAGATCAAAAAGAAACACATTTCTTATTGAGCTAAGATGAAATTATGGCTGGATTTAGACCCAAAATTCTACATGGTGTAGTTCACACCAGTTTATTCTTGGTCAGCCTAAGCAAGCTCTAGTCACAGCTTCCTTGATGGGGAAAGAGTTGCTGGGTTTGTACACACATCCCATTGTTTAAGAGAGTTATGAACAAACAAATAGGAGGACTAACCTATGCTCTGGAAAAGTTACAACAGCAGGACTCCCAAACTGCTAACCAGAGAATTTTGTCATTATTCCTGCTCACAACAAATCTTAGCTGCACTGCTTGACCAGTATTAAGACACAGTCACTATTTTTACACCTCCAAATTAAAAAAGCTAGACAACATCCTGAAGCCAACTGGCACAGCACAGCTTGCCTCCATACAGTGAAAATCTCTTACTCCTTAAAAAGAAAGTGTCGCATTCAAACTCTCAGCTGGGGATAGACATTCCTTTCAAGCTGAGTTGAAACTGGCCTGTGCAACAAAACCACTGCAGAATTAAAAGACAGACTGGTAACTAATCATTTAAACCTTGGGAAACCAGACTAAAAGTTTTATAATTCAAATCCAGGGAACAAAAGATGGGGAAGAGTTGAGAAATTGGACTCTGATGGATGTATGCCCTTTATCTTAATTTTTATACATGCCAAGCAAAGCTGAGATTGCTTGGAGTCTGAGGTTTTTAAGCTCATACTCTGAACCTAAAGTTCTCGCTATGTCAGTACTCCAGGAAACCAGAACTCCTCAAATCCCAGAGAAACTGCATGTGGTTTTGGAGATGCATTTTTACTTTGGCCAGTCTAAGAAGTCTTTCACTTACTAATCAGGCACCAAGAACTTCAGCAGTAAACATGATTTTAGTCATAGGTGTCTGCCTGTTAATTATCCTGAATTTAGTAAAACGTTTGTTCTCATACCATGCTAGTGGACACAGCAAAGAATGTATTTCACTGATGGGAAAATTCAGAACTCTTTTGATCTAAGCTTGCAGCAAGTTAGAACAGTCTGTACTGTTTCTGTGAGGGTTTTGTTCTCTGCCAGGAGACACTCCACAGCTCTACATTATGCACCCATTATGAAATTAGAAGCAATTTCTAGCATAATTTTTAATGTCAATGAAACTGTATCACCTGCCAGGAAGCTCATGAAATGTCCAGCTCTTGATTGCTGAAGATAGCAGTAATTTTTCAGAATTGAATATCTCATAGAAAAAGTAGTGAAGAACAAACAGCTAGGTGTTCCTTGACTGAACCCTAACCCGTACCTGATTTTTTCACTTCACAGAAATTGATCTAACAAAGTTAATTCTTTCAAGTCCTGCTCTACTGCAGTAAGATCAAACACACTGACACTAGATAATCAGCTTTTTTCATACAGGTACACCAGACCATGTCCTAATTCCACTGAAAATGCTAGTAATTTGCAGCCTGGTTTTTACTACCCAGCTCTTCCCTATACCACATCATCTTTTTTACTTCATTTCATAAAATACTGGAAGTCATAGGAACTAAAGACCCTTTTCTCCTTTTGCATGTCTCTTGGGGTGCCACAACAGAATGAGTAACACACACATCCAAATAAAAAAAAAAAAAGAAAAAAAGACATGAAATCTCCACTACAGAAAATTCTGAAGAGCAGGACAACAGCTGCTGGGATTATTTAGGAACAGGGAATTATAATCTCTGGGACATGGATTGTCACTATGCCTGTCTCCACATCAGTCAACAAAAGCATCACATCACAGACCCAACCATTACAATGAGAGCATCTTTATTAAATCTACTTAAATTACAGAATCTGCTTCTGGTACACTTCAGGCACAGGACAGTAAGAGTCACAAATATTTCCAGGCACAACTGAGGTAAGATGCACTAGGGTCTATTCTTGTGGCCAGTTTAGAAGTTGTTACCATTTTACACAGGGTAAAAGAGACTTATAGAAAAGATATGGACAGATGGTGCTAGCTGGTTTGGCTGCCAAGAGGATGAAACATTCGCTAGCAGGGATTTAGTTCCCTCTCAGCCCCTTTTTTCAGGTAAGACAGTTGCAACTAGGTGCTGGTTTGGTAGGCCATAAGATTTACAACAATGGTAAGCATAACACAAAATAGATGCTTAGCACAAAGGAAAAAAACATTATAGATGGAACTTCTGGTTATACATGTCATGATGAGACCCTGCTCCACAACTGAAGCAATGGACATAAGCACTTACTTAACAAATTGACTTTTCTAAGAACTTTTCCACACAACTTGCAAAATGGTGAAAGGGAGAGAAAAATTGATGGGCCAGCATTCAGCTAAAATAAATCACTGCAGCTCTGCTGCTGACACAGAAGCTATGAGAAATTTTCTAAACCTGGACATCTGGTCCCCTAATCTGTCCTTGACCTTTATTTCACAAATATAAAGCTTGAGAGAGGTCGGGCTAAATTTGTGAATCAGACTGTAGCCCCAACAGGAAAATTATTTCTCAGCCACAAAAAGACTAAATTATAACATTTTAAGGACCAATAGGTAAATGCTTCCTATCACTCTCCTATTTCTGATTTTTTTTTTCTTGAGTTTGAAGCAATTCAGCTCTGTTTATGGTACTGAACGTCAACTCCCTTTACAGCAACCAATGGAATTTTACTATTGACATATTCTTTACCACGAAGATCATTATTGAGGTTAGCTCTAAAATGTTGGGGAGATGAGGAAATATTTCAGCTGAAAATTCCCTACGTAGATTTTTTTTTTCAAAATTACACTATGTCCATACTAATCATGCCTTGGGCAAATTACAAAGGATTAGATTTCAGAAGATGTTTAACTCCTGTTGGTTTCAAATATTATCATTGTAGCTGTATCAGCACTACCTCAAATTGAGACATAATAAAACACTCTCTTTGAGTATTCTTTTCCCTGGGTGTGGAGGCCTGGACATACAACCTATAAGGGAGCCATACAAAACCATGTCTTTGATTTGGACAAGTTGTTGAGGAAGAACAGCAGAGCATTCCGCTGAGCAGTGTGACTATGGTTGTTCTGCAAAATAATCTGTAAACTGACTAAATCTGATTATGTGTGCAATTTTTCTGGACTTCACCATAGTCATAGCAGCATTCCTCCTTCCTGCTGGTGATCTGACAATGCATCTGGTTATTTGTATATTGACAGGTGCAATTCACTCATATGCCCTGAATAAGTAAGCAACACGTAGCATGTGGCAGGCTCTACATCAGTGTAAGAGTACTTTGCTTTCTGACATACAAAGCTCCAGAAATAATTTTGGATTTGGACTATTCCCTACATATAATCATAGAATATTTCAGGTTGGAAGGGAGTCTACAGATCATTGAGTTCCAACCCCCCTGCCATAGGCAGGGACACCTCCCACTACATCAGGCTGCTCAGTGCTTTCTCCAGCCTGGCCTTAAACACCTCCAGGGATTGAGGGGGCATCCACAACCTCTCTGGGCAACCTCTTGCACTGTTTCACTACCCTCACCATAAAGAATTTCTTTCATATATCTAGCCTGAATCTACTCCCTTCCAATTTACATCCATTATTCCCAGTCCTCCCATCACATATCTTATTAAAAAGTCCTACCCCTGGCTTTCTGTAGCCCCCTTCAGGTATTGAGAAGCTACTCTGAGGTCCCCCCCTGAGCCTTCTCTTTACCAAGCTGAACAGCCCCAACTCCTTCAGCCTGTCTTCATAAGGCAGTTGCTCCAGCCCTTTGATCATCATACTCAAATCTATAAGGAACTATTTGACTCCCATTTCAGCTTAGCCGAGGAGAGTATCAAACCCTTCAACTTCTTAAAACAGCCAGAGAGTTAAATCAGCCAAATGTCAAACTTATGTCGCAAGCTGCCATCTCCTGACAGAACCCCCTCACTCACACTCTCTCACAGATATGGACTTGGACTATGAGATGACTATTCACTTGGTTATGGTATTCAACTGCCATTCAAATAGCAGAAGTATTACTTGGCCCAATACTTCACAAAGTTGCTGAAAAGGACTGAACATTTTCTTTACAGAAATCAAAAATTGAAGACTCAAATCTCTGCTGTAATGAATTCTTATGTTCAAACAAAGGGAGGACTGGCCTACAGTCCCACAGTCAGGGTACAGATTGTCATTTAAGATTTCAACAGAATATTTCATGTCCCGTCGATTTGTACAATCGTGGTCCTCATGCCAACTCCCCCGTCATCCATTCCCAGTCTTCTCAAATCCTGCCCTTGTGTCAGCACTGAAAACTAACCCTGCCAAAGTCAAACAAAAATAAACTCTTGCTGGATCAATGGGATGATCTGACTTACCACATACCTATACAATTGCTAGTATCAACTAAAGAGACAAGGTGAGACACTGCGTGGCAGACAGTACAGACACCTCTTTTTGCATTTCAGGCAGTCTTGAAATCATCTCTCCAGATTTGTCTCATCCTTTCTCAGAGATCTCCTGGGACACTTCCACATTGCCTTTGGTCTCTCTGTGCCACAATTTCCCAACTGTACCCTCCTTGTGGAGATATTTTTGGGGAATGCAGCGAAGAGCCAACCCCTTTAGACAGATGCTGCATAAATAACATCAAACTTGACAACAAACTAGAAAGTGAAAAATTATCCTGAGACTAAGAACTTTCTTAAGTAACTGTAAATTATATGGTAGATCCTATACTGTGTTGACCTGTGCTACAGTTCTGATGTCAGAGGAGTAACATAAATCACCATGGACACACAGCAGTTGCTCTGTTCTATGCTGACACCTCATGTGACTTGGCATCCTTTCTTCTAGTGAGACTGAAAAATAAAGCTATTAGACTATAACTTTAGATTTTCCACATTTGCAGAGTTTCAAGTAAGCTCTTACTATTTTTCAACTGTTTTCAATGATTGTTGTGTGTATGTGTGTTCATAGATAAACAGTGTGTTCACAGAAAAACAAATGTGTGCATCCACACATCCTCAGGTATAAGAAAGGGACAAAGACTAAAACTTGTCTAACTCCCTTACAAACAGGCCATGCTGAGTCAGACAAGAAGATATTATCAGGTAGTCTGTATTATTGGACTGGAACTATCAGTTCCAGTTCTTAATAATAGAATTAAATTATTAGACACGCTTTTCATGGCTTTATGCCTAAAATCTTAACATAATTATGCTGAGTCTTTCTCATCTTGTCTCCTCCAGTGACTCCCTACTTTTTCTCCACTTCTCTTCAGAGAATTACATTAATTTTATGGCTATGACAGTAGTACATCCATCTGACTTCTGACTGGATACACAGATGACAGCAAAACCTTAACTATGCATGCTTTTGTTGCTATTTTTCTCCTGAGACAGCAGAGACACACATAAAGGCACCCAGAAAACAAACCACTCCAGTATACCCTTCAGACCGTGAACCAAAACAGAGGTCAACAGTTCTACAGAGGTCAATGACTTAAAATGTGAAGGGAAAAAGGAACTGATAGTCTGCAATATCATCGCTGAGATCTTGTTATGAGTACCTCCACACAATTCCTCTTCTCAACAGAGATAACAAAATATTGAGCAATTTTGTCTCCTCTTCACTATCCACAAGATACTTTCTCTTTTGGTTTCTCTTCTTGAAGGTAGAGGAGATACAGTAATCAACAGAAAAAATAAGAGCTGTTTGGTGTGAGGAAGCTCACATCAGAGAAACATGGAATCACAGAATTATACAATAGTTCAGGTTGGAAGGGACCTTCAAGATCATCAAGTTCCAACCCCCCTGCCATAGGCAGGGACACCTCCCACTACATCAGGCTGCTCAGTGCCTTGTCCGGCCTGGCCTTAAACACCTCCAGGGATTGAGGGGGCATCCACAACCTCTCTGGACAACCTTTTCCACTGTTTCACTACCCTCACCCTAAAGAATTTCTGGACACCAAATAGAAAGGTTAATACCATAGAATGTGTTTGGTTGAAAGGGACCTTCAAAGGCCATCTAGTCCAACCCCCTGGCAGTGAGCAGGGACATACCATACTAGATCAGGTTATTTGGAGCCTCACCAAGCCTGGCATTGAATGTCTCCAGGGATGGTGCCTCCACCACCTCTCTGGTCAACCTGTTCTAGTGCCTCACCACTCTCATGGTGAAAAATTTCCAGATGTCTAACCTAAACCTGCCCTGTTCTAGTTTAAAACCACTGCCCCTTGTCCTATAACTACATCCCCTGATAAACAGCCTCTCCCCAGCTTTCCTATAGGGCCCTTCTGGTACTGGGGGGCTGCTACGCGATCTCCCTGGAAACTTCTCCAGCCTAAACAGCCCCAACTCCCTCAACCTGTCCCCGTAGCAGACGAGAAGTGCTCTAGCCCTTGGATAATCATAGAATCATAGAATAGTTTGGGTTGGAAAGGACCTTAAAGATCATCAAGTTCCAACCCCCCTGCCATAGGCAGGGACACCTCCCACTACATCAGGCTGCTCAGTGCCTTGTCCAGCCTGGCCTTATACACCTCCAGGGATGGAGGGGGCATCCACAACCTCTATGGGCAACCTCTTCCAGTGCTTCACCACCCTCACTGTAAAGAATTTCTTTCTTATGTCAAGTCTAAATCCACCCCCTTCCAATTTACATCCATTGCTTCTGGTCCTGTGGACCCTCTCTATCCATGTCCTTCCTGTGCAGAGGCCTTTTTCGTGTGTGCCAACTGCACTGCTGCCAGCCAGGGCATTATATCGCTCTGGCCTATTACTGTTTTCATTATTCAGTCTCAGGGAGAGCCTCAGCAAAGCCGTGGTACCAACGCAGCGATTTGCATGGGCTGATGCCAGCCGAAGGGAGGCGAAAGGAGAGAAGGGAGAAGGGGAATGGATCGCAGAGGCCCGCGGGGACGTGACAGTTGGGCAGAAGCAGGGACCCCACACCCACACCTCCCCTCTGAAAACAAACCGGGAAAGTACCGCGTTTCCCCTTTCCCTTTATCCCCTCCCCGTACTGTCGTGAAGAACCCAGCAGCCCCGCCGCTTGCTGTCAACCGCAAACACCAGATCCTTCGGCAGGCATCAGGGGGATGCCCAGGCCGGACGGACCCGCTGCAACGCTCGCCTCCCCCGCTCAATGCGGGGCCGTGAAGCTGCACACTCCTTCCTCCCCTTCCCGATCCCCGGCACCCACCTCTGCCTCCCGTTGCCTCCCATAAGCTCCGCTCGCCGCCGCCGCCGCCTCTGAGAGCACCGCCCGCCGCGGCGACGAGTAGTCAGCGGGCCGCCCGCCGGTGACGCCCCCGAGGAGGGGCCGCAACAGGCGACTAAGGCGTGATGGGTCAGGAGAGACGCCGGAGCTGGCATCTGTCCCTACCTGACCCGCCTCCTGCCGGGGCGTGGCGGTGGTGTGCCCCATACTGGGCTGCCGGTGGCCGGGAGAAGCCGGGTAGTGCCGCCGCCACCGCCGCCGGGCTCACGCCCGAAAGGCGGCGGATGGCGGAAGGGCCGTTGGGCCCCGCGGCCTGAGTCAGCGCGGAGACGCGGCCCGCTGAGGCGGGACTGGGGGGGCCTGGAGTTTGCGTCCTGTTCTGGAACCCTCAACAC
>VZTY01010945.1:0-11218 GCA_013400935.1 Turnix velox
ACGTGTTGTTGTGGGGAATTAATGAGATTCCCCTGCCCTCAGTTTGTTGCCTTGCGCAATACAAAGGAAACCCCGGGGCTGCTGAAGGAAGGCAGGAAATGTGTTTTAAAGCATTATATAAGTATAGGGTGATGCAGAAGTGACTTATGAGCTGGGCCTGTTGGGCTCCTAGGCTTGGGGAGGGCTGCTGTAGGGAGGAATTGGTTGAGCTTGGCTTGTCCTCGGGGTCCAGGGTGAGGGGAAAGGCCATGGCGTCGTGGCAGTAGTGGTGGTTCTTCACTTGAGGACTTCTCTGAGGGATGAGTTTATCTCGGTTACCTCTCATAGGGTGGTCTGGGCAGTCTGTGAATGACTCTGAAAGGCAATGGAGAAGTCAAACCTAGTTTCTTGTTTTAATATTTAACGTAATTACCGCTGAGAATTGCCAAAGAGACCCAGAGAGCACAGTCTCCTGTGTGCATCTATGGCTGTACTGAGTATCTGAAGCCACGCACAGGCTGCAGATACTCCAGACCAAGCCCTGGAGAAGTAAAGTAACCAGGAAACAGAAATACAGCTGGGATTTTCAGCAGCTTCTCTGGGCAAGGAGTAAACAGTTTCAGCGCCAGGACCTCGCAGGCTCAGCCTAGAAACTGTCACAGAGCAGGAAAAAATGCTCTGAAAAAATGAGAATTTAATAGCAGGAAGTTACGATGGGAGGAAGACTGTGGTGTCCTCTCTGACGGTGGAAGGTTGCTGCTACTGTGTGATGTGTAATCTTATTTTAAGGCTATTTTATGTTGAGAGTTCCTTCAGGTGGCTTTTAATAGCAAGTTATAAATTAATCCTGAAACTGTGTGTGCCACAATTCATTTTTTCCAGGGTAGGAAAATTTAAAAACCCAAGCCCTGCTTCTGTTTTTAAAATGTCTATATTTGTTTACTTAATCTCTCGTGATTCTACTTTAGAGTCAGTAGTTGGCAAGTTGAGTAACAACCATAGAAAAGGCTTTCTTTTTTTTTTTACTCAATATTTATTTAAATAACAGAAGTTATGAAGCACAAGTTGTAGCTGTGAACAGGAGTTGGATTTACTCTGACATAATAATATAGTAATGTCAGAAATACTTACTTGCTAGTGAAAGCTAGAATATACAACCATAGAATCATAGTTTGATGGTTTGAGTTGGAAGGGACCTTAAAGATCATCTGGTTCCAACCCTCCTGCCATGGGCAGGGACACCTCCCACTAGATTAGGTTTGTCAGTTCCTTGTCCAGCCTGGCCTTAATTCCAGGGAGGGGGCATCCACAATGTCTCTGGGCAACCTGTTCAAGTGTCTCAACACCCTCTCAGGAAGGAACTTCTTTCTTCTCTCCAGCATAGATCTCCCCTCCTCCAATTTGCATCCATTCCTCCTAGTCCTGCCATCCTGGACCTTTCTGTAGCCCCTTCAGGTATTGATAAACTACTATGAGGTCCCCCTTGACCCTTCTCTTCTCCTGGCTGAGCAACCCCAATTCTTTGAGCCTGTACTCACAGGGTGGTGCTCCAGCCCTCTCATCATGGCCCTCCTCTGGACCTGCTCCAACAGCTCAATGTCCTTTTTATGTTGAGGTCTCCAGAACTGGACACAGCACTCCAGGTGGGGTCAAATGCAGCTCCCTCAACCTGCTGGCCTCACTTCTCTTGATCCATCCCTTAAAAATGGGTCAGTAAAGAAACATAAGTGAATTTTGGGAGCAAAAAGAAGATGCAAGACTAGGTAATCTTCTAAACTATTGTAGTATCTAACAGAAAGTCCACAGCTAATGTAAAATCTGCAGTTTGTTTTGTCACATGAGAAGTTCTTGGTGAAAGGCTGTCATCCTGGCACCAGAAATGTTACAGATTACTTTGGACTTCTACAACCTAGAAAATGGTTCATTTAAATATTGATGTTCAAGAAGTAATTCCTGTCAGTGTGGGAATGATAAATAGTAAATCCCCCTGGTTCAGTTGTAAGCTCAGTGCTGTTGGGCCACTGAAACTTAGATGTTGTTTTGTCTCAGAGCTGAGTCTGTGGGAGGATGGTGGTTCAGGACAAGTTCAGAAGGAAGTGGACAACGCACTCTGCAGTGATGGATGAATCTTCCATCCAGCATGATGTGCCTGCGCTACTTGGAAATGTCGTCTCTTCCTTTCAGATTTCTGAGTCATGACATACTATTTATGACTTTAGAAGTCCCTTCTGTAGGTGACCCTGTGTTCATTAAAAGAAACTTGTTATTTAAGAGTCATTGGTCTATGGGTCCAGGTCAGTTTTCAGATTCTTGTTACTCCATTCCTCTCTGAAGTGATGGTTCTGTTGAGCTGAAGCCTGGAGTACAACTGGACAAGAGGCAGAGGTATATGTTATGTCATGACATGTTCAGTAGCACAAGGAAGCTCAGACTTGGGTCACTTCAGCTTGATGGCTGGATATAAAATGGCCTTGAAGAGTCAGTAGGAACAATTTAGCAGGGTGCTGAAGGGACAACAAACAGAATTTCTTGTAAATCTCATGCCTGAAAAAGTAACTAGGACACAAAAACCAATTCATAGAGGTATCCTTTTGAATCTGAGGTACCTTCTTGCAGTCAACTATTTAAAATTTCAGGATAATCTGGAGGGGGTCATATGTTTTGAAGTGCTAAATGTTTCCTCGGTGCTACAAAACCCAAGATAATTACAAGGTTCTGAATCAGACCTACTAAGCTTAGTTGAATTCAGCTTCATTCTGAATTCAGGTTGCCTTTCCAGTTTGTTGAAGTCTTAGCAAATGGGAGAAGAGTCTGGTTGGTAGTCCTAGACATCACACTCCTAATTTCTGCATCATATCTGGTCCTATCTGCTTAAGAATCCTGGGAGATCTCTACCCAGGGCTGCAGCCTAGGACGGTAGGAGGTTGACCTGTAGGGTTTCTTGAGTAGGCAACTTGGATATAGTTGCACAACTTGAGTTCATCCATTTAGATGTTTCAGCAGAGGAACAAGACCTTGCCTGGTATGAAATCAGCAAGGAAGAATCCGTGGTCAGAGAGAAGCATTGGTCGCCATCATGTCATCACCTCCCTGGTGTGAGATGAGTGGCTGTGAGAGGAGGAGGTTTTGCAAGGCCAGGAGCAGGCTGGAGCAGTAGGTTTGGTTTGACCAGATGCAGCTGAGCCAACCTAATAGCTCATTGACCTCGCCATAATTTAATCAACTTACACAACTGCCAGGAAGCAAACCCTGCATTGCGTCCAGCTTCACGCAGCAGCAGGTATAGAGCTCTAAGGGTGAGGAGAGGTGGGACTCTCTTCCACCAACAGCCAATGGAATAATTAAATCATTCATTATCAAGCTTTCTAGTCTGGGCTGGAGCTTGATTTTGCCTTTGTGTCAAGTTCCTGTCAGTCCAGGATTTCTGGCCACTTGAGGACCACAAATGGTGCTTGAGAGCATCCAAAATAGCAAGGCGTTGTGTAGTCTGGTCCAGGAATGTAGTGGTACAGAATCATAGAATGGATTGGGTTGGAAGGGACCTTGAAGATCATCTAGTTCCACCCCTCTTGCCATGGGCAGGGATACCAGACCAGGTTGCTCAATGCCTCATCCAGCCTGACCTTAAACACCTCCAGGGAGAAGGCATCCACAGCCTCTCTGGGCAACCTGTTCCGCATCTCACCATTCTCACAGTAAGGAACTTCTTTCTTCTCTCCAGCTTAAATATCCCCTCTTGGAATTTGCATACATTGCTCCTAGTCCTGCCATTCTGGACAAAAAATCCTACCCCAGCCTTTCTTTAAGCCCCCTCAGGTATTGATAAGTCATTATGAGGTCCCACCTGAGCCTTCTTCAGGCTGGATAACCATATGAAACCAAATATGGAACCACATAAAAGACCAGTAATAATTATTAAAAATAGAATTGGGTTTCAGGAGAGCAGTTTTGGTGTTTTAAAATAGCAAAGCAATTCTAAAACTACTAGTTTCTGCCTGAAACAGCTCTGTTAACAAATACCCAAATCCAGCTGTTAGCGGGGGGGTGGGGGGGGGACTTGGTTCCACTGATCTGCTCCCTGTTGGTGGGACAAAGAAAGACAAACTAATGGTCATCACGGGGGTCTCAGTAGGAGCACACTACCTCCAGATCCTTTCTGTGCTTGATTGGAGGTCGGAGACACCCAACTTGGCCAGAATAAGAGGAGGAAGGTGTGAATAAATGGCATGACAACCCAGTCTGTGACTCCTCACCAACACAGATGACAGATCTTCAAAGAATGGGGCCAGCAGAAAGTGTGTCCAGGCTCTACACGTGCCAGTGCGTGATGACAGTCCTCTGGAGCATTGTTTCTAGCCTAGTCACTGTATTTATGAATTTTTTAAAGCAATTAGGAGAAAATAAGTTGTGTTCCCTTTTAGTCAGAAAAATTCTTCCTGGTTTGTTGTAGCTGCAGCTCTCCCTGGGTGATAGTTTTTGGGGGTTTTTTGGGTATATTTTACAAATTATCAGATTCCAGGAAGATGCTGAATATTAGTCTGGTAAACAGGTTCTGGCCTTAATTACGTGTTAAGAGAAACCTAATTCTGCTGGTTTTACCTTGTTGTGTTTAACTTTGTGACTGAGGAGAAGAATTTCAATGTACTTGCACGAGAGGGTTTTTTTTTCCCATCATTAATTGTACTGGGTGTGTTTTTAGATGTGTATATGAGTAAATAAAGAGCACATTATTTTTATCTTCTCTGTGGCATTTGAGTGGTTTTTATTCCATTTTGTTCCATCTGAGGAGGAACTTGCTTCATGAAGGAAATTTGGTTCTTGGAAAGAGGAAATATTTATCTCCCATTTGAAGAGAGGTGGCAGGAAAAAGCCCATGGGTTTGTATCTGAAGTAGCTCAAAAGTTGCCCGTCAGCAGGTAAATCACTGTAGACACCTGTTTAATTTCACCTCTCTCCTTAAATAAGGAACACATATGCTTTCAAGCCTCTTTCTTGAAAGGTACTGCCTCTGGGCCCCATCATTATCCAGTTTGTTTATGCTTCGCTCCTGCACTTCGGGGTCATCACAACAGATAGAATTTTAATTCCAGAAATCATTGGGGGGCTAAAAAAACACCGTAAAGTCCTTTAGATGAGGATAGAAAAAGTGTTCAGGGGAAGAAGCATGACTTGCAGAATTAGTAAAATTTCATCTGAGACTCACTCTTTGTAGCCCCTCACAAAACTAAATGAAAATAAATAAATAGATACAAAATTACCTAAAAAAAGGAGAAAAAAGTATGTCTTATGTACAAGCATAATTCTGCCTCCCAGTTTGGCTTTTTACTTTTTTCCCCTAAGTACTATTAAAATTAGGCCATTGTGGAAGTAGAAGAGACTGGCAAATTGTACACATGCAGGTGTTTTTGTTGAGAAGTCAAAAACTCAGAAACGTTACTTTCTCTGAAAGGAAATATTTTTAGAGGGATGAAGTGACATCCTTTTTAGGAGCCTCAGTCTGCATTCCCAGGGCCCAAGACAGCAGGACTCTGTCTCCCTCTAGGAGAAGGAAGTCTGGGGCTGCAAAGCACATTCCTGCTCAGAAACCTGGCTAGCAGCTCTAAGGTCTTACCTGTCTTGTTAGGTGAGGGAGGATTTTTTTGTGTTTCTTAAATAAAAAAAAAACCCTACCCAACAATGCTTGACAGGACCTTTAAAAGAGAAGCTATGAGCAATGACTTTCAGAAGAAGGCTGGAGGTCATTTGTGGCAGGAGAACTTTCCCTGAGGCAAGAACAACCCAACCTCACAGCCTTTTATTTTGGCTGGCAGCAGGGGACTGGATTCCAGCTCTGGACTGGCTGGCTTGGATGCCCCCAAAATGCCTGATGTCACTCTCCTGTGAGGAGCCCCCTGTTGTTTAAACACAGTTCTGGCATGTCCACGGTGACACAGGAAGGCCTTTGTAGTTTCTCCTACGAGCATAATTTCATTAAAGCAGACATAAGCATTGAGAGCAACAGAGCAAGTGAGGTTTGTGCCTTTCTACTTATTAACTATGAAAGAGGAGGTGGGAAGCTGAAGGGTTCATTCCAGGTTTTTCTGTGTCTTAAGCTGCAGAGGAAACAAAATTAAAAACTTGGCCAAGGCAATAGAAAGGTGCCCCTTCAGCCAGCAACAGCACAGACAAATGGAGCTCCATCACAAACACAATGGAAGAGAAAACTGGGTTGAAAATCCAGTTCTTGTCACAATAAATAAAAAAGATTGTAATTAAGATGTACCTAAAAAAAGCCTTAGCAGAACGATTACCTGTTTCAGCTTAACTCCAGAAGAGGCACATTTGAGGCTTGAAAACTACAACAATTATAACACACTCATTGTAACATAAAACACCAGCAGACATTTTTAAACTGCAAATTAACCTCTGGTTTCTGTAGACATCTTTAAAAAAATAAAACCACAATCACATCTTCACCACATCTTTGCCACTCCAGCTGCTTCTCAGACCACACTGCTTTTGGTCCTTCTGACCCATTTTCATCCCAGAATTATGGCCTGGCCTTCCCAATTTAATACACTTGCAAGCATCTGTGGTTGTCCTTCCAATTTCTAAAAATTAATTAATGAGAGTTAATTATTTTTTAATGTATTGTTTCACTCGTCTCAATATCTGGATTATTGAAGTGGAGCAGTGCTACCAAGTCCTGTTTTCACAGAACTGGAGAATTCAGAAAACTCCACAATCATCTTAATTACTTACAAACCAAGGGTAAAAATGCCTTCCTTCCCATGCCAGGGCTCCAAAAGGTCTCACAAGGACAGGATGTCATGGTGAGCCCTTGTTCCCTGCATATTCCTCCTGTCCCAGCAGGACCACTTGAGCTCTGGACGTGAGGCTTGTGTGCTGTGCACAAGTGTGAGCCTGGAAGTGTTCACCTGGAGGTGAAGCATGTGTGCTGTGCACTAGTGTGAGCCTCTAGTTCCAGGACAAAGGTCCCACCACATTTTTTTAACTTCACAATTCACAAGTGTAAGCCTGGAGGTGTCCACTTGCAGGTGAAGTGTGAGTTCTGTGCACAATTGTGAACCTCTAGTTCCAGGAGAAGGATCCCATCAGATTTTTTAACTTCACAGTGTACAAATGTGAACCTGGAGGTGTCCACCTGTGAGCCTCTAGTTCCAGGACAAGGATCCCACCTCATTTTTTAACTTTACATTGCAGAAAAAAAAGGCTTTTTTTTTAAAATAAAATAATCCATTCATTCTCATTTTCCTTCTCCAAAAGATAAAGTATTCCAGTATTTTTCTTCCTAGCTTAGGTTCCTACAGAAATTAAAAGGGTTTTGAGATCATTATCTCTATATGTGTAAGAAATCTGTGTGCACACGTGTGCATGTACATACCTGCACAAGGTGCAAGAGAAAGGGAATAAGAACGAACAGGATCCAATTTTAACCACATCTGAAATAGCATTAAAAAGATAAAAATGTTCCATTCCTATACATTCCCCCAAAAAACAGGCTGCTAAGAAGATAAATCTACTGCAGCTTGGACCAAACCCTTCTTAAACACCAAGAAAGCTGCAAAGATGATGTTGTGGACACCCACCTCCAGCAAAAGCTGCAGTTGGAGCTTCCAGCTGTGTAGACTCCAGGAGAATCCAAACACATGACCCATCAGATAGTTCTCAAGACTACTGGTTTGTGCTGGTTTTCTGTTCCATTGCTGTCCAGCTCCAAAGATGACACAATGTTTGTCCTGTGTCCTTGGGGAAGATTTTTAATTTTTTTTTTCCCCCCTCCAGATTTCCCAAACCCAATGAGCTGAAGCTCAAGATGAAAGGGCCAAAATGTGTTCTGAAAGACCCCATGGGATGTTCTGACCTGAGCCTCAGCGATCTGCATGCAAAAAGAAAGCAGCATCTTCAGGTTCTTGAAACCTGGAGAAAATTCTCGTGCTCAGGCAGTGAGAACTTTGGTCCTATTTAAGTTAGAAAGACCCAGTGCTGTTCAAAAGCCTTTCATCCCACTTTCTCACCTGTCTCATCCCTGCTGCCTAAAGGTCTCAGAAGTCTGGAGAAGGTCATACATCTCAGGGTTATTGACTTCTGATCTTTCTGAAGAAGGGCTGTAGTGACCATATGGCAGGCACAGCTGGAGGAGGTAGCAGGGCAGGCTTCTCAGAACTCTTGTTCCCCACTGGTACAGTGTGAGGTCCCTCAGCTCTGCTGGTCCGTAGGAGACACATACCCCAGTGCCACACCTCTTTGGCATCTGGCTTGGATGCCAAAGGAACAAAGAAAGCATGAGAGGATCCAACCTGCATCCATAAACACTTCATGACACTTACCCACTATAGTGCTTGTGTGTCATCTTTGTGTCCTGTTTAGAGCTGGGACACAGGAGACAAGGTTTATTTCACCCCACAGTTGTGTGTTCACCCGTCACTCATACATCAAGGGACAAAATCTGGTACTCCAGCATCCCTACTGGATGATGGCCTGCCTTTTATATCCTAGTCACAGTAACTCGGCTTTCATCTCTCCATCTTTTCTACACTCTGCTGCTCAGACCTTCCTTTGCTGGGCACCTAAAAATATCTGTCCAGGAACTTTTTATTCTTCTTGGTGCTGTGCAGCCAGGAAACTTGGCTCTCCAGCCCCTCAATCTTGCTGGTAGGTGCTGAAGCAGTCAATGCACATTGGCCACCTTGGATGCCTGTAGCCATATCTAGCAGCCCTTCTGATCCATAGTCCATCCTGCCCCACACAAAGGAAGGAGAGATAATGAAAGAATCCAGCAGCCAAATCTCACTTATTCCCCTCTTTTTTCCCCCAAAAGATTAACTCCCTAGAAAACACAAGTGCCCATTCTCATGGCAGGAGTGACAAAGGGATGCGTGTGGCATTATTCTTGCTGCCACACGTGAGGTTAGCCTGAGAAATTTTTAATGGTTTTTTAATTTTTTTTTTTGTTGCTAAGAGAATAATAACAAAGCAGTAAGAATCTCCAGAGCTCTGAGCAATAAAATTAAGTTACTGCCTTCTAAACTAGCTGCATTCTGCAATTTTATGGGAAAATAAATAGCTGTTCTCTTCAGCACTTCATACCTGTCACTCCCTCTTTTTCCTGCACTGATTTCAAATAAAATAGACAAGTGGATTTTCTTTGTTTGCTCTGCCATTCATTACTTAAAGAGACAGAGAGGAAGTCAGAGCAGTGTGTTTGTTGACTAAGCAAATACTTAACAAACTGGCTTCTATTGTAAGTGCATCATAAAACCTTAGAGATTTGGCAGTGCTCTTACCTTTTCTTGTGTGACACCCAAGTGGAGTCACTTTATTTCCTGGATGAACCATGTTTGTTTCCTGGATGAACAGGATTATTCTTTATTTCCTGGATGTAGCAGGTGAATAAACATAAATATTAGTAATAAAAAGAGTCAATTAAATCTGCCAAGTTAAATCTGGGCCAAAGGGAGAGAGGTACCTTATTTATTGTCCCCTGAGAAGACCCCGGGACAGTGTGACTCTGCACAGACTGGAAGTTAAACATGTGCTTGATTTCAGAGTTTCTGGAACCCAGTTTCTGTAATTCATTATAATGCTCCTAATTGGAACTGCTGGAGTTAGAAAATGTTTACTTTTACCCACGATATTCAGGCAATGAAGGAAAGAGGCTTCTAAGGCCACGGAAATAAAGAAAAACAAAGCAAAACTCCCAAAAAACAATTTTAGGGTTTCGCAAATGTGAAACTTTGTGATCTGCGTTTGGGGATAAGAGACTTTAATTGTAAAAGGCAGCAGAAAGAGACCCAGTTTGGCTTCTGAGAGGTGTGTTAGAGCTTACTTTTTTTTAAATAGAAATTAAGAAGACATTAAAGTATGCTAATGATTTCCCAGAGTGGTCAGAGAAGTGGCCAGTTAGGCAACAAGAACAAGTGTCCACCAACAGCACAGTGAGATAATGCTCCATTTGTCCATTTATAGAATCATAGAAAGGTTTGGGTTGGAAGGGACCTTAAAGAGCATCTAGTTCAAACCTCACTGCCATGGGCAGGGACACCTCCCACCAGACCAGGATGCTTAGTGCCTTGTCCAGCCTGGCCTTAAACACCTCCAGGGAGGTGTTTCTTCATCGGTTTTCCCCATCAGTTCCCATTTATCAGCATTTGATGATTTTAAGTAGAGAAGAACCTCCACAGAGAATGTAACCCAGTGCATCCTGTGAAATCCTGGTGTGGTGAGACAGTGGAACAGGTGGCCCAGAGAGGTTGTGGATGTCCCCTCCCTAGAGGTGTTAAGGTGTTTAAGGATGATCTTTAACTTCCCCTCTGATTCTATCATGGGCAAAAAGGCCTCAACCTGCCCAGTATGTTGGATTTAATTCAACTCCGCATTTTAGTTTGTATCATTTGGAATTGCACTGGCAGAGTCTGAGAACTCCCAACTGGCGACCGGGCAAGGTATTTTCATTGCTGCAGCTAATCTACAAAGACAAATATTTTCTTGTTTATACTTTGAGAAACAAAATATCCTTATCTCCTAATAGAAAACATTTCCTCTTTGTTGGATACCAATGCTGTTCAGCTCCAGAAAGGTTTGAAACATTGGCTGGCTGTTTATCTAATTCAGTGGTGCCAGTTCCAGAAATCAGAGAACTCCCTTAGATATGCTTCTGCCTCCCTGTCTGAGGACTCAGTCCATTGAGGACATTCTCCTCATGAAATCTCTGTTGGTCATGGAAGGAATTATCCCCATTTCACAGACATGAATGAGGTGTTCAGGAGTATGAAAAGCAGATATTAGAACTAAACTATCATTCCTTAGATCCCAATCCATCCTCGCTTTCACTATCTCTCCCCCTCAAAGAAGTAAAATAGAGCAATGTCCTTCCTTGTCCTCTCTTTTGAGCACGTGCCTAATTTTTTGGCCAGTGCTTTGTTGTGTTCTTTGGAAAACATTATCCCTTCCAGTTGTATATTTTCCTCAGGCACCTGCCATTACAGTCTGCAGGCTGCTGCCACCCAGCATCATTTAATGCCCTGGAAAGTTGGCATCTGGCTACAAATGGTGGGTTCTGCCTGGACTGCAGTAAAGAAGAAGGGAAACCACTCGTGTCATTAAAGGTGGGAGCTGCTCTGCATTCATCAGCAAGTCAAGTATCCTCTTGGGCACCTCAGCATCCATGCAGGGAATCCTGCAAAGAGCCTGGCTCTCACTCTTGATTTTGGATCATTCCATGGAATCATAGAATAGT
>VZTY01010989.1:0-25099 GCA_013400935.1 Turnix velox
ATCCTACTGCCAGAAGGAATCAGTAGGCTTCAATTTCTAGATATACACAAATTCTTCAAGAAAAGTGATGTGAAAAAAACCCAAATAATACCTATGTCATACATCTCGATTTTATTCTTCCTACCTTTTATAAAATTTCAGAAACATACCCAATCTCACAGGTCAAAAGTCAGGGCTATTTATGAACTTAGAGATGTATCAGCATGGAGAACATTTCATGCCACCACTGCCTTGTCTGCTCTATAAGGAACTGCAGCCTAAGTGGCTCCATTAGATGGGACAGCACAGGCAGAAAAGTGGCTCCATTAGATGGGACAGCACAGGCAGAAAAGTGGCTCCATTAGAAGCGACAGCAGTAGACTCCAGACATTTAGGAAAGTTCATTAACTTAAATTTTGCTTGGCAGATATCTGGCACTCAGGCAAGATCACATTACAGTAATTATCAAATGCTAAGGTACGAAAAAAAAAAAATTAGGTAAGGAAGGCCAGCAGGAGGATGAAAAGTTAATTCCAGGGAACAGTTGAGAAAGTACCTCTTAGTTAAAAAAAATGTTGCAATACCTTACGATACAGCTGTTACTGGGCAAAGCAAGCCTTCTCCAAAGCTAAGAAAACAGTTCAGAAATTTTCATTGACAATAGCTTGTATGTTCAGAAAATAGATGTGTCAGCCTACTCATAGCTCCTCTGGTTTTTGTCTCAAAAATTTCAGCTGTTTAAGTCTCATACAAATGAGGTTGTTGCTATACTGTCAATAAAATTATTTTGATTTACTCTTACCTTAAAAAGACAGCAGTTCAATATTTAGTTAACTAAATATTTCCAAAAATCCTACTGTGAGGCTTGCTTTTATTTTCTTCTAAAATGGCATACAGAAACAGTTTGACTCACAGAAAACATGCTGTTGGCAATACAAGATATGAAAAGCAATGGGGAGTAAATACTCAATGAACAGCTAGGATATAAAAATGTCATTAAAAAGCTGCATGATATGTTATTAAAATTATAAAAGACTTTTAAATAGAGGTCTTTGTATGAGGATGGCTAAAATAGTAAATTTCATCAAGATAATTGCGTATACATAATCTCCACAAGCTGAGACTAAAGAAATCACATAAATACCTTAAACATGTACAAATATTTTTTCTTCCCATTAAAGCTATAATAATAGCTATGCATTTAAGAATGCAGAAATATTTACTCTCTTGTCTTTACCTGATTTATTTTGTATTCTTGTTAAATCTCTCAAGAAGAGATTAAATGTACTAAACCCAGCTTTTACTTTACCTGGAATAAGCTATCTTCAAAACATTCTTTTTTCACTCTATCTTACTCTTATTTTGCATTCTGTGACATTTGTCAAAATACAAGTTTTCTTGATATAATCCTTTCATTTTGTAACAGAAATTATGATTAAATTATTCACATTATGTACTTATGCATATAATTTCCTCATCCCACATAGCTAATCCTCATGATATTAATTTTTTAGTTTATTTCACTCCTGATCCATGCAAGATAATGGTGTAACAGGTTTTGCTGAGGAAAAAAGCTTCCAAAAAAATCACAAGGATAAGATTTGTAACCTTAATCAAATACTGCTGTAGTTCTATGCAATTCTGAGTATGTAACACCAGGTATCACATGTGAGATGATTGTCTAATTCTCCACAGAACACTCTCTCAGCAAGAAATATTCATGTTTATGAAGAAGGCAATTTTATGGAGAAGTGACACAATGAATCAGATCTCCAGGCCTGAAACATGTGCCTGGCAGACCAAGTAGAGCTGACTGGCCCAGAAGAGGGACAATGAACCAGTACTCAAAGTGATGCAGCTTCCCATTAGAAAAACTAGGAAGGACAAGAGAAATCTACACATGAGCTTCGTGATAATTTAGGACTAATAATGTCTGGGTAATTGACCAAAACAAAGAAACCTTCTATTTGAGAAGTCCCAGAAAACCTCTACCTCATTTAGGAGGGCATGAGCTTCTTTATTGTTCTGTGCTACATTATCCAAAAGCACATAAATGTCTCAGATTCATAAGGACACAGGAGAAACAGTTTGTAGACAGACAGTTCTTCCATTGCTTTCTTCAAGGCCTTTGTTGTTCTTAGTGAATATTCACCTTTTTTTTTCTGTTCACTCCCTGCTTTCTGAATATTCTTTCATGTATTCTTACATAATGAGATACTATAAACCAGATAACTGCATACTTTCAAGATTCCCTTCTGCATTAGCCAAATGCAATAACCAGATTTAATCCATCACTTTGCCATCACTTTGCTATCAAGAGCTATATTTATCTCAAGGAAATATTAAAACTTGTAATGAAACTATACAGAATGAGCAAAAAAGTAGAGGAAGACTAATGAATTGAGTTGCCTGCATATTTAATAAAATATGCTCTCATAATTGTAATCAGCAAAGCATATGCTGAACTTTAAATATTCAAGTAAAACACTTAAGCACATCATTAAAATTAAGTAAAATAAAATTATTAAAGTTACCAGTGAGGTGATGATCCTGATTTAGTAGCTTTTCAAATTTCTCAATTTTTCAGATTAGGTATAGCTATTAGGCTATTTTACCAAGATATAACCATACAGGTCTGCCAGGTCATCAGTACAGGAAAAGGACCAGCACATTCAGGATGTGAAAGTTCTAAATATTAAAATGCTACATCACTAAAACTAATTCATTGAATTGAGGTTTTTCATTTCCACTAAGAAAATCAATGAATATAAAACTCCTTTACATGCTTCCTTTTATAACACAATCTCATTCAAAAAATGCTGTAAATCCAACATCTATATTGTATTTCTTTGTTTTGGGAAATAGAAATCACATTTTTGGTTAAGAGCAGACTACATATCCATCGTCACTGCTGCAATGACTGAAGATAAAGTACTGTCTCTGTCTCTGAAATTAGCTGAGGAGACAGCAGCAATGGCATGTGCAGACAGCACAATCATACATTTTCATAAGTCTGAAGAAAATCTAGTTCTGTGTGTTTACTAAGTTGTTTTTCTGCTTCAGGATCTTAGCACTCAAAACAGATGAAAAACCAATCACTATTTAAATGAGGTTGTTGTGAATAGTTTATTTTCTAGCTTGCTTTAGAGTACTAAATTTCTGTCAGCTATAGGTAAAGGCTACAGAAAGAGGGCCATTGCAATTGCTTTGTATTCTACATCTGGCAACCTCCTGTAGCATCTTTGTTCTTCCACTGCTGTCCAGCTTCAGCATTCCAGACTGGAACAGACAAAAGCAACGCCCCAGACCTACAAAGAAAGGCTTCCATGCTTTGTTCCAAATTTCCCACTGGAATCACATACCATCAGAGGCAAATCCAAAACTGCCTTGTTCTTAGAAGTCTCACCATCTGGTAGTATCTACTATTTACCCATTTGAAGAGTGAATCAAATTGGAAGCTGCCACATCGCATGTTTGTAAGCACAAAGATATGATTTTAATAATGAGGTAAAATTATGAAACACTAGGTGCATCAAGTAAGAAGATGGAAGTTACTAACTAACAACAAGAGAAAGTGTAAACATATTAAAAGTGAACAAATTCAGGGCCAGGTTCTCAAGAGAACTTGGAGGAGTGGGGGGTGGAGGGGGAATAGATAGCACTAAAACCTTGCATGGGAGATTCAAGTTGCCTGGACAACCTGCATCCTGAAATTAGAAAAAAGACTTCATCTCTAAACTTCAGTTATGACACAAATTTGGTGAGCATTAGCCACAACTGGGAAACATTCTCATCAGTACTAATGCATCAAATAAGAGGGCAAGAGTTTCAAACTTCTACTTTTAGGTTTTATTGCCATGCCAGAGTCCAAAGCAACATCTATGTTCTACAGCAAGACAACTCCTTCTACAATCTCAGAATACTTTTACATAACCTTTCTTCATAGTCTCTAACAGATTGCTGCAAAAACTAATTCACAGCTATTGCATAGATCTCTAGTACTCATTTGTGTAAGGAATTTTTAGTATACATATCATATCTGGACAGGATCCCGATGCTTTTCTTCTGAATAAGTCCATCTAAAACTTCTGAGTTACTTCTTTTATGCTATTCTGATACTCCTGTTACTCTCCCCATGTGTGTGCCAAGAAATGATAGGAAACTGGCTTTAACTATTCATCTTCAAGGCTTCCTAGATGCTGGTTAGTAGCTTTTCTCTAGCAGAAGATAACATCAGCTTTCCTCTACCACTGAACAGAGTAGCATATAGCTCTGGTCCCCAGACTCTCTGCTGCCTAGCTACATTATACAATAGGAGGAAGATCTACCATAAATTCGCAAACTCTGTTTTATGAGGATGACTGGAGTGCTAGATGACAGAGAATACAGCAAAAATTTCCAAGATAGATTAATTTCCAAGTTCATCCAGAAGGTGAATTATCCAACAAAAAACACCACCCCAGATTAAAGTTTCTCTGAGATTTATGGGATATATCCTATCCCCTTTTACTTTTTAATTGCTCATCAAGACAGCCACATCATCTGTTCAATTGAAATGAAAGCAAATTGCTATGATCATCTTTTCAGTGATGAAGAATAAAACTTTGAAATATAAATGGATATTCTCCTCAAAAGACAAATGAAATAAATATTAATTTTGCAGAATATATATACCATATATTTTAACCATCCAGAAATTATATCAGAAAACAGAAAATAATAAAAGTGGTTTATTCTCGGGAATAATATTTGAGCTGGTCTCAGTTATAACTTTAATACTTAAAGAAGCTTTAATGCTTCTTTGGTTTTCAAATGTTGTGGCCACAATACAATCAGTTTCTGCTAAGCAAAACTTAGTCCTGCCTTGCCTCTATAACTCTGTGTTTATTTAGTTCTCACTACCCTGTACTATGCACAGTATTGCTATCTACACTTTTTATTCACTAATAATAACTTCTGAAAATCCTAAAGCGGCCCCTTGAGCTGATGAAAATGATAAACAAAACTACATACACACAAATTGACACTTTATTTTAAAAGTCACCATACCCTCTAAGCTATGTGTCAAAGCTATGACACTCAAAAAGTTTCGTCTCCACTTACCATTCTTGAATACACTACACATACACATTTACATAAGTACAAAACATACTTGAAATGTCTCTTTTGCTGAGTATTATAGACATGAAGCTGCTAAGAAAGAGAAATCAGAATATCTGTTATATCAAAGTGCATGTTACTTTAACAGAATGTATTATTGCTACATAAATAAGGTTGAGCCTATTTGATGATTGCCATTTGAGATTTCTTACCTGGAACCATGTCAAAACTAATCCCTATTTAATGAGGGTTTTTTTTCAAAAGGGTTTTAAAATATCAACATACTGAAACTTACTCATTAGATCTAGCTATAAGTAATTAAAACTGATAGCTTATAAATAAATTGTGATTGGATCCTAAAGCCATGTCAGCAATAGTGCTCAGATGACTTCTGTGTAAAATTCTTTTTGAATTTGAAGTGTGTCACATAGTATCAGTCAAGACTCAACATGTTTCTTGTAGCATGTCACCCATAGGGAAAGCTTGGGTGTTTTCATTTTCTTTGCTATTATATGAGTACGGAAAAGATTACAGCAAAGGTTCTGAAAACCCCTCAGCCTTGAAAATGTAGTATAAAAACCGTCTGTAAAAGCAGATACTCAGAAATATGAAGTGACCTATTTTTTTATAAATAAACCAGAGTGTTAAAAAGTGTGCTTGCTTAAAAAAACATCAAAATGATTTTTCTTATTATAAAAGAAAGTTAGATGACAGTAAAAAAAAATTAATATTAAATATCAACTTAAAAATAAGAGTGCATCAGAAAACAAACCAGAAACAATGATAGAAAAATAAAAATTAAAACCTTTTTATGATTTCTTGATTCTGATTATAAAGTTAAGACTCATCGTAAGAGACTACTTCTTGCCACTGGTGTTTCCTAGAAAAAACAAAGCTGCAGAGATTTGATAATATATCTTCTTTTTATACATGTTGCTTATAAAAAGCCACCTGGAGCTGTGTATTTCTTAATGTCTTCGTTTTGGATGTAATTTGAACATTGAACGGAGCGTGGAATCTTTTCTCAAACTCATTAATAAATTCTTTGAAAGCTAGTTGCAACAAACTTGAGATGACTGTTCCATAAACCAGTGCCATCCTTCATGTATAAGGACACCTGAATCTGACCCCAAGATTTATTTAATTTCCACTGTAAAATGAGAGATTAAACAAAAAAACTCCAAACAAACAAAACAAAAACCCCACAAACATATTTTTAGAAGATTGTAAAACATGTATATTTCAAACTACATCTCTTGAATTTGACCAGTTTCATCTATTAATTTGTGGAGCACTGTGAGAACCAAGGCTTAACATTCAGTATTGTTACTCTGACATAAGTAGATGACAGTCAAGTATTGCCCTGCATTTTGCATTTCATGAGAACTATTACTTACAATAGGCACAATATGTAACAGCTTGTCATGACTTATCTGAGAAACACAAGAGCTTGCAGCAAATAGGATTTATGAATGTCACTGGTACAGTGGTTTTTAATGGTACTTACTGAAGTGCTACACAAGCATACACCTGTTCATGGGGGAAAAAATGGGAGGAAAATATTCAGTAGAATTCTAGTTTTTACAAGAAAAAAAAAAAAACACAAAAAATCCTCTCATACAATCTCCATTACAGAAATGTGAAAGTCACTAAAAATTCTTTCCTGCATGAAAAAGTGTTGATGACCTGAGGGAGTTGTTTAAAGAACTTGTTTATCTACCAGAACAATGCCTTACGCAAACAAGAAGGACCATTTGTTCCCTCTGAAATTTCTGAATCTCCTGTCCACTTACATAAGACAAGAAATGAGTAGTGAGCAGCCAATTGCCTCACAGGCATTAGACTCAGACAGCTATGAGAATATAGTGCAGACTGCTGTAAAATTTACAAGCCTGACATGGAGCTTATTGGATTTAAGGCACATAATTTCATTTGTTTCAGTGGACACTGAATTTAGCCCTATTGATATGATCCAATGTCTACTGAAGCATATGGAAAAACACCCACAGAATGAATCACATGTCCCTGTCCAGAGTTCCTATGGTGGATAGAGATTCAAAGATTTTTTATTACTAATATCTTTGGCTTGTACTATTGTATTTTTTCCTAATTCAAGGGTACTTGGTTTTACTCAGGAAATGTTCTCTGGCAATCACCAGAGAACAATTTTAAATAATTTCTCTGTATTTGGTATACATGCAGCAATCTTGCCTTCTTTGGAAAGACTGCCAACATTAACATCTCTCTCACCCAAAAAGGGTGCTTGCAATGCTGCAGGGATAATAAATCAAATACCTTATGGTTTTCATTAGCCCCAAATGAACATATTTCAAGTCCAAAAGTGAGGTATAAGAAAAAAACTGATTTTATTTGATGATTAATATTATGTGCTGAAGTGTTCTAATGACCAGAACACAAATGTGAGATAACAGTAATTACTGATCAAAACCTAATTAAATTTAGGAAATTAAGGTTAGAAAATTGTGTTTGAGAAAACATCTAGGTATAAGATTTACCTTAAAGTCTATGATAAGACTTGAAGTTAAACAATGATTGATTGAATAATTTTTTAACTTCCTTAACACAGTCTTGTAATCCTGTGAGAGACTTGATCTCAGTAGCCTACAGAAATCATGCTAAGATCTGCAGACAGTGTAGGGAGAGAAACCTGATAAGTTGATGTAGCAAGCATCTTTCCTATTTATCTTCATCAACTGTAAAGGGAGGCTGGGCAACTGTGTTTAAAAATGGGGCATCTTTATCCAAGGCTTATAAGCAGGTTTCAAAATCTGGGCTTTTATATTGCCTTAAAATCATGCAATGTTCTCTATTAAAGTCCATCTGTTCAAAAGATGTGCTTGAAATAACCACAAGACATCATCTGACATTAAATTAACTTCCTAAATGACTTGATAATAAAATAGAGAGGACAATGTCAAAGCTCCCTTTGGACTTTGCTGGCCCAGACCAGTATAACTGATAAAGGCTTCACCAGTTTCATGGAAAATTAGTGAGGTTTTTTCCACAGAAAGTACTCAGAAGACCTTCTTTTTATACTGCAATGCTAAAGGAGAGCAGTAATAATTGCAGGTAGATTACTGAGCGTAGGTTGTGGAGTTGTGAATCATAGCGACCTTGGGTAGAATCACTTTCCAAATTCAATTTGTTAAAGACCATTACATGACAGCTCTGAGAGTGAGGGAATATACAAATAGTAAAGCCAAAGTCCCTTGGGGTAGTCAGATAAAATGTTGCAGAACCTGTCTAAATAACACATTTGTTATATCGAGCATTGTGGCTTTAAAATGCTTTGCTGAGGAAGATGCTAAGCTCAGTGGAAGAAATCACCTCATCTCAGCTATCACAAAAGCACTGTATGCCACCTCTATTCTAATCATGGCAACAAACTGCCAACAAAAAATAAATCTTTAAAAAAACAGAGATTCAAAGCTAGATTAGAATTGCTCATTTCAAAATTAAAACATAACACATTAAAAGCAAAGGCCTCTTGGCTGTCATTAAATCACCTATTGTTCTCTTTTTCAAAAGCTGTCAATTTAATCTGAGTTCCCAGGTTTTCTTCTTTAGATTCCACTTCCAGTGCAGAACATATGCCATTCCTCTACAGGACCACATCTGAAATGACTCAGTCACTCTATACCACTCTCAGTCAAAAGAACTCCATCTAAAAGTACTCTAAGATTGGATCTTTTGTGTGAAGCCTGAGCAATCTGCAGCCAGTGAAGAATAAAAAATACATTGAGGATTCACTGCCAGAGATGCAAGTGTGAGATGCAGAAATAACTGCTCAGAAATATCAGAGGCTGGTGTGCCAGGGAAAGTTTGAGTCTCTTCTACTTTTAGAGAATTCTGTTTGTCAAGACTACATACTAATTTTGTATGCTCAGGTACATAGATCATAAAAAATACATCAAGAAGTATTTGAATATGAGAAACGGCTGATTTCATATGAAAAAATGCATAGCTAATAATGACATTTTTAAATTTCATTTCTAGATATATGAAAAAGTCACTGCCATCTTCCTAGATGACAGTGGAGCCTACCTTTATTCTAGGTTATTAACATGTAATGTTAAGTCATGGATAGTTAAAACTGTTGTGCATGGTTATACTAAGTTGGGACTGTAAGTTTCAATTTTTCAATACTTGTTAGGTTTAAATAAACTAGAGGGTTCTATTTGCAGTTTGAAATAGACCGAAAGAAAACCTGAGGAAAAATAAAAATGTTTATACTTAAAGATTTATGCTGGAACTGCAGGTAGTGCATGAATATTTCGTCTGAAATGAAGAGTCCTTGATATACTTTTCTTGCACTTCATAGTTGTATGAATTATAGAAGAATATATACTGTCTATGTATGTTGTTTTGGAAGACTGACTACTCTCCTTAGGAGAAGACTGAATTAAGGAAAACTGAATCTTCCAGTCAGAAGTCAGTTGGTAGCATCATGGACAGGGAAAAAGGAAATTTCAACTTTAAAATTATTTTGATAAAAAAACCTTCAGAAAAAATGTTAATCTGAGTTAAAATGGACCAGAACAGTATTTCTAGGGAAAAAACAACAGCAATCAAGCAGACCAGTAGCTGCGACTTTCTACAGGTTATTGGAACAAATGACAGAGGCACAGTGCATAGAAGACTGTAGTGTTTTCAACTGAAAAACAAAGGAAAGCACCAGCATGTACTAAAAGTAGTTTCAGATTTTCAGGTGATTTACCAGGATACTGAAATATTTTGTCATAGGTTTTTTTTATTCCTGTCTCCCTTCAAAAAAATAATAAAAAACACCTAGTAGGTTACTAAGCCTTAATGCCTACAGGAGTAATTACATTTTTTAGAGAGTACTAAGAGCTAAGATACTAAAGACACTGGCACTGTGCAGAGGATCCTGTGCATGCAGAGGATTCTGTGCACATCCTCAGAGTTTCTCACCTGGGGAAGCTTCAACTTTCTGCAAAGAGTAGACTGCATAGCAAGGCAGCTATCACATTTCAGGCATTGGGGAGTTCTCTGTTTAACTGTGCTATTCATCTCTTCAAGAAGGTACTAATTATACGATAATTTGGAAATGCCATTCCATCTGCAAATTAAACTGCACTTCCTATTTCACAAATATCAAAAGTCACCTTCACTTTTTCTCTTTCTATTTAATATTTTTGCAGCAAAGGCACATAACTCACAGCTTTGCTTTTTTGCCTAAACTTTTTTTTTTTATCCTGTTTTTTAGTGTAAAGATGACTATCCTCTCTAGATTAGAGAAATTTCATTTGGAAAATAGATTTGCTCTCAGAAGAAAATAAAGCAATATATTTTCAGGAGCACATGAATGCACAAATCATTGTGTCCATATTAAAACAAAACTGGATGTAAGCTGATAATTGATTTCCAATGAAAAATACTATTAAATACTATGAAACATTTGTTTCTTTCCAGACTAAACAAGCATTCAGTTTCACAGAAATTCCAAAAGTTACTGGAAACACAAATTAAATCATAACTTTTATTAAGCAAAGATATGGCTTAAGTGATATAATTCTTTAAGATTAGAACTGAAGCTGGGCTTAAAAAAGAAAATTATTCTATTTTCCTTTTATCTAATAGATTTGTTTTATATGCATCATTGAATTATGCACCCTTCCAAACCAATCAGAAGTTTAAAACTAAAACACTACTCAAATAGATTCAGATTAAATACACATATATTATGGTAATGTAGCTCTATGTGTAATAAGAGATTCCATTCAAAGTGTTTTCTTACAAATATTTAGATTGTTACATCAACATGCCTATAAGTAGATACAAGAAACAGTAGCTATTACAGTGTCATAAATACTATGAAATGCTCTATATTAAGAACTACAGCAAACGAAATTTTCTTTTTTAGTTTAAACTATCATGCAAAATTCAGTTTCCTTAAAAAAAAAAAAAATGCAAAAGAGACTCCTTCTCTTTGTTAAAAAAAATGGGAACATAATCTTTAAATCCCAATATCAGTGTTCCTTCTTAATGTGCAACTGATGGCCTCCCGTCTGATGATATGAAGCCAATGATTATGCCTCATAAAGCCTGCAAACAATGCTTTATTAAAAAAATAAATAAATAAACACCATAAAACCATGCAGTAGATCCAGTACATACATCACCTTCTCATTTCAGATTTAGATTAAAGAGAGAGTTAATTAAACTTGGTTGCCAGGGTGAGAACTTTGAAACCATGTGGCCATGATAGAACCATTTGACTCTCAAGTGGCTACCATAACAGCTGCTAAATGTCAATGTTGGATTTAATTTAATATCTCAGGATTTCTTACAGACAGAAGCAAGTGAGTATAAATCAATACACAAAGTCAGCAAGACAATGAGAAATTGATATTATCCACATTTAGTCACTTCTGATGCATGTCCTGAGGTTTCTATTCTCTAGTAGAATGAAAAGAACATCTTTTTCTCTGCCTGAAACAGGGAAAATTACAAACTAGAGTAAGCAAAAAAGAGCATGAAATAGAGAATGCAGCAATATATGAAAAAGGTAATTTCTCAAGTAGCAGCATCCAGGCGTGTGCCAATGACAACCCAAATAATTCTGAACAAAGAGCAATTTGTGATCATGAAATGTCAAGCACTTTCATTCATTTAATTATTTGTTTTATTCCCTGTAGGATACAGTACACAAATAAAATTACTTCTAAAAAGCCATTCTCCACTGTTATCAATTTATGCCTTGAGGAAAGGAATCTGAAAATCCTTTAGCTTTTGAGCAGACCCACTTACTGTCATCCATTCCTCCCTTTTATTCACTATTCATAAATCCAATACATTTTCATGATGTCATAGGTGTTCTAAGGAAAAGAAGCATTAGCAGGCTTATTGTGACACAGATTAAGATTTTTAAGATGCTTTAATTCATCAAAGTAGGAAATTTGGACAGCAATACAATAATTGTTCAACCTTATTGGGGAAATGCTTTCTTGTCCTATTCAGTTTGGAAATGAGTGCTGAGTATTTTGGATTGTAGGACCAATTCAAAAGCACTAAAAAACCCTTGAAATTTATTTTAAATGTAAACAATTAGTAACTAGTATTTAATCCATGTCCTATCAGGTTAATCAGCAGAATCCAGACATAGAGTTATTTCCACAGTGACTCATTGCATGTTAATTAACAAGGTGGAACATTTGGTATTTTAGTTTAGTAACATCACAAAAAAGTATAAGCAGAGTAACCTGGCACAACAGTCTCAATCCAATTAAAGCATTCAGGAATATAGATTCTTATTTCAACAAAAACAAATACAAGAAAGAATGGCAATCTTGTAGCCAGCTCTAGGCACCAAATACTTGGACTTGAATTCCTTTACTGTTAATGACAGCAGAGGTTAAGACCCTTCTGAATCTGTATAAAGATTTAACTGCCTTTATCTTTTTCCATTGACTATGAACCTTAAAGGGATTAACCTAAAGTTAGCTCTTGGCAATAACCACAAATGCTTTTCTTAGACTATTTTCTAAGCAGGTGATTATAAACAGAGGTTCAGGTGCTTCTGAGATTGCTATGCAAATGTAGAAAAGATAAAAATATATGTTATTGACAGATATGGTAAATAACAGTCTAAAAAAATTTAACACTGGCTGCAGGCATAAGGTTCTAGATAACTAGTAGTAACTAAAGTGAACCTGCTGTTTTCATAACAAATTATGTTACTGTTTGATAAATACAGGTATTCAGGAATGAAACTGCTGAATGAATCTAGTAACAGTTAATATGCATCCCCATAAACCTCTGTGCCAATTTTGTAACATTCGTTAGTTATTCTTCATCAGTTTTCCCTAAAGCTGATTATTTTGCAAGTTTTGCTCATCTACTCTTCTGTATCAGATTATTATAATTTACCATGTGATCATTCAGAAGCTAAAACATGCAGAAATCCTGTTTATCTATTGGTGCAGTTATAAGTGTGGGTCAGCATTCACAAACCTAGAAAGAATTTTGGGAGACGGCAATTTTAGCTGCCACCTCTACCTACACTTCTCACAATTGTTGCAATTCATTGATGACTTTTCCATCTGTCCCAGAAGCTAAAATACGTGGTTTAAATATATAAATGCCACACAGGCAACCCTACTGTTACATTCAAAGGCCTTTCTAGCACTGTAAACACAAACTTGAAAGTTCCTCCCACCTTTGCACTTCTACCAGTACTAACAGTTATGAGACTAGAATGCGCTTGGCATCAGAATGGCTTAATCTTGGCTCCCTCACAACAATGCAAATTACTACAAAATAGCTCCTGGATTATGTTGAAGTTCTTTCCAAAAGAACTGCATTGCTGCTTGGTACATCTCAAAGAAAAACTGGGAGCTGGATCACCAGTTGCTATCCCTCTTACAGCTAACTAATCTTTGTATATGTGAATCTCTTTGCTGGATTTGTCTTGTTATGCCATATCTGACAGCCAGTCTATATACTGAATTTCTTTGTTTTTGGATAGTTTTTGATAAAATCAGTTTCTTCTTTGTTCCATCTTCAGTTCTTGGAATAACATAACATTTCATTAAAAGCAATAATGTCCTTCATTCCCATACTTTATCCCAAATTCCTTTTACTCAGTTAGTTATAAATGTTAAAGAATGGGCACATTTGAATTTGATTACATTAATGCATCTTACTGCATTGTGTTGTATTTGTTTTTCTGATTCACTTGATCCTTCTCTATTATCTAAAACATTATCATCAGGCTTCAAGTCAGGAAATAATATCAGAAAAAAAAAAATCAAAGAAACATGCTAAGCTCCAAAATCCCAGAGGTGTAATTTCTCTTAAGAACTCATTTTTTGTACAAATTTTCAGTGCAATACTGAAAATTAAAGCATAATGACTTTTATACATCATATTACCACATGATGAGTATTTGTTATAGATTTTGCCAAAAAGGGAGGTGTAACACTGTGCAGAAAATCTCTCTAACATTTTTTTAGTGATCTTTTTCTTGAAGCAAACACAATCCAAACTCCTACATCACAACTTGACAAAGATATATTCAATTTGATTGTAGAATAAATTGTTTCTGGAACAAGATTATCTGCCACATTTCAGCTCAGAGACAGTTCTTGATATCCAAATTCCATCTTTTCACAAGCATGCAATCTGACTGAGTTTGGCAGGCTTTTAATTACAGAAGCCCAGATATACCTCTAAAATAAAAGTTTTCAGTATTCAAACTTAGCAGGGATCACTTTATTTAAGACTCTGAGGGTGATAACAAATCTGAAATGACAGTTATGATTTTCAGGCATATTTCCCTCTATTACACATGCATTCCTCACACTTTTATATGAAAAAAAAGAAAAAAATACAGTTACTGCTGCTGCCTACTGATGTGTGCACACTGAGCAGCTCATCAGCATATTCAGCTTATCAGAACCATTTGCAAGAGTATGTTTGTCAAGCAAAACTATCTCAGAGCATTAGGAAGCTGACAACTCAGTTGGATTAATTCACTGACTCTTCTATATCATAGAAGAATAGCATGGAATGGTTATTTTAACAGTGACTATGCAAACAAAACCAAAAAATCCTGACAGACTGTTAAACGACTCAGAAACCTCAAGAGTGTGAAACCTAAAATAATTTCAGGCTTGAGGTTCAATCTGCAAACAAAATCTAGAAACAGTCAGAATACAACAGCAGGGAGGAAAATACAGCTGGTCTGTTTCCAAAGTATTGGCAACATCTCAAACTAAAAGCAGATATTTTAATGCTGAATAAATGCAACAAATCACAAATTATTTCTATATTTTTGTAATGATATTCTTCAGTGAGTTACAGTAAACTTCAGAAGATTGTATCATTATGCTTGCATTTGTAGGTGTGGAAGTAGACACAGCAGGACTCTTCTCATCTTTAAGCAAATACAACTAATAACTAGAAAGCACCAATTGTCACAGAGAGACTAGGTCTGTTCATTTGACACAATAGCTTGGTTCCAGAAAAAATTCGTCTTCTCATATGACTTTCAGCTTAAGGGCACCTGGAGAAAAAATGCATCATAATTATGATGGGCAACCTCTGACACAATTGATGCCTGGACATAAAATCCAGAACACTAAGGGCTGTGGTTGCCTAGGGAAAAGACAGCTTTCACTAAATTGCTTTGAAATGTCATATAAGCATGGGAAGAAACAAGAGACTGAAAATTTCACTTTTTACTGTTAAAGGAATGCTCAGTATTCCCATGATCTGCACAAGAACAGTAAAAGTGACACATATAAAAAATTATTTCTATTAGCCTTGTCTAGCCCTTCCTGACTAAGCTCTGTCTAGCAGATCAACTCTTTTCCTCAAACACAGTAGTCAAGTATGATTAAGAGACCTCAAAGTAACAAGACAAGACATCCAGAAAAATAAAAATACATTACTGGTTGCAGAGAATCTAATACTCTTAGCAATTACACAATTAAAAAGTTCATTATTGTACACTAGAATATTTCTAAGGCATTAAAATTAATTATAAATATATTTGTATGCAATGCATCATATTTGTATTTTTACATATAAACGTGATATATGATCAGATTTTTATCACAGAGCAAACAAATGTCAGAAAGCATCTCAGAATGCTCATTAAAGGCACAAATGTCTGAATCCATTTTCTAGTGATATCTTTGCAAAAATGAGCAATTTCAGTAAGGTCAGAGTTTTCCTAAGGTTCAGAGGAGGCAATTGTTTTGACTGGATTGTGACCAACTGTCTTGATAAGTTGTATGGCACCAGACAATTTTACAAGGGTTAAAGCAATTGACATTACCCATTTAAGGAACATAAAATGTGAGGAAAAGGACCAATATGAGTTCACTTTTTTTCCATTACTTCAAATTATTCTGATAAAAAATACCTCGGGAAAAGCTTCTGCACTTTCTTCAGTATTTGAAGTCTCTCAGCTGTGGTTCCTGTTGGCCTTTGCTTAGCACAAATTACTCCAACTGTTATAGTGTCATGTTGAAAATATTGACTCCAAATTAGTCTCTTCTGATACGAGATTGCAGCAAAATCTATTGCTCAGTGCATTCATAATAACCTCACACTCCTTTGAGCTTTAGAATTCCAAAACTGGCATGGATACCTGAATGTTTTTTACATACATAAAGAATGCATTCAGCTACCCTATGACACAGAGATATAATTCCCAGTAGAAGGGTCATAATGATACAAGTAAACAATCTCACAAATTTTGCCAAGGGGCTGACTCCCTTCTCAGAGCAGCCAGCTGGATACCCAGAAAATGCTAAGCCCTGGAGGCTCCGTACCTCAACAGCAATTGGAGACATGCAGATATGGGGAGAAACTCAGACAATTGATGCCATAAATAAATGTGTAAAAAGAGATTAAGAGAACAGAATAGATATGATTGTACATAATTTCTGCATATGATGAGACAACTAGTCTGGGAAGTAAGATGCCTTCATGCAATCAGTGGAGAGTGAAGCTACATCAACCACTTCTTGTGATACTCACTTTCCAAAGGGCTACAAGTGCTGTGCTGACCCACTGAAATTGAGCATCAGTGCAGAGAGATACAAAGATTCCCATGATGACAAGAAAAAGGTCCTATGAACCTGCCTCTGAAAAAGAAATATTAAACCAAAGTGCCTATACAAAAAAACAGCATGTCAGAAAGCAGGGAGCAGCCACCAGGACTACGTGGGAGCTCTGAGTTACCAGATTATTATGAGCATGCAGATGGGAACATCCACATTCCTCAATATCAGAAGTCTAAGTTTTTGGAAGAAATCTGCTACAGTGGAGTATGACCTTGTAGAACATGCCTACCAAGTCATGGTCTTCATCTGTTTGATGGGTAGGCCTACAACTTGAGCTGAGTTGTGGCACCGAACTTCCTAAGTAGAGGACTCATAAGATCACTTACACATGGCACTATGGGAAACAACAGAATTTGGTGGCAGAAGGGGAGACTTTGAGAGTCAAGTAAGCACTAGGTAGGTTTCTTTACATTAAAATTTTAATTAAGATGCCTTAAGATAATTTATTTTTAACTTTAGAGATCCTTTTTAGGATGTGTACCACAATGAGTAAATTTATTTTGTGTTGGTCATGAATTACACAGCAATTTAATTTTCCCAATGAAATTATCTGATGGGAAAAACAAAAATTAAGCTAAACCAGAACACAACAGTTGCAACTTTAGTTGGGCTTCTCCTCATTGCAGTTATCCTCCCACTTAGAGTAAATCACATGGCTAAGATCTAGCAATCTAAACAGCTTCCCAGATTATGCACTTGTAAGGACAAACAAAAAAGTGGGATAAAACAAGATACCTGGGTTCTTTTCCCTTTTATTAACAAGTGGATGATCTTTTACTAACAAGTGGATGAGCCTGCCATTCCCATGCCAAGTAAGGAAACTCTCATAATTAGAAATCATGCATTCCCTAGAAGCAAAACTCTTACTGAGTACACAGCTGCAAGGAGCCTCTGTTGTGGCTGCACCCTGCTTCCCTCAGAAGAGGTCCCTATGGTATGGAAATTATTTCCAGCAGTGTTACAGAAATAAATGAAGAATAGATTTTAAATATATTTCTAGCTTTTATTTCGAAACAAGTTATGTACTGAGAATGTAGTTACAGATTCCACCTCTCCCTTCTTCTATGGCCCTATGTTTAGCAGCAGCTTGAAGAATAAGGACAACCTGGGAAAAAAAATAGACCATAAAATAAACCATAAAGTAATGAAAGTATGTTTGAATTAAAGAGGATGCAAAGCACTTTCAAGGATAAAAATAAGTTTTGTAAAAGACATCTCAGTGCACAGCAGTAGCATTATGACTAACAGAAGGACCTCAGGCAAAAGCAACCCTCCCTTCAGAAGAGTTCTCCTGAGCCTTCTTTCCTCCCACTGTACCAAACCTAACCATAACTCTCTCATGAATTCTGCTTAAAGATATTCCTTCAGAAAAACCTTATCTAGCAAGAGCTAGAGCTTTTTCTTTTTTATCTTCTGCATTTTTTAATAAAAATGGTATGTGAAGTGGGCTTAACAGCTCATCAACATTGCAACAACTTTTCAGGCAAATGGTCTCCCTAAATTCTTGTGATAACCTTCAGGCCTGACAGACCATCCTGGCTTGTAGCTGGGGGTTTTTGCTTTTTGCACCCTTCTGTGTTTGCAGCTTTCCAACACTTCATCCAACTCCCACTCAGCCAAGTGGCAACAAAATGCTCAATGTTGAGACAAGCTGGAGATTTTCCCTTGCTTGTCAAAAAGTTCTTTGAATTTAAAAGTGTAAATCCTTCTTTTCAAACACTTAGCAAACTCATCTGATTTGCTGCTCACTGAGGTCTATCTCATTATACACAAATGTCTATTTCTAGAATCTAATGCAAGCACATTTGCAAGGTAACATGTGAATCACACAGAATCTAGAGCTATACTTTTCTATTCACAGTGCTGTCAACTTGAATTTTATACCAAGGAAACATGCTATGAATATGATCAAGAAGGTCATATGAGGGCTGTTCTAACGCCTATTTTAAGGCTATCAGAATATGGGGCACTGTGTAAAGAAAAAGATAAGGATGATAAACTACTAGCTTAGAACTAGGAATTTATTTGCTTAAATATTAACTCCTGAGAGCTTTTTCTTGCAGCTTGCACAGCACTGATGCACAATCTATGTTAAAAATAGTGTGGTCTTCTACATTACCTTTGCCAGAATACATCACTCTGAAGAGCAGAGTAATCCCTTTAGTATCAGTCGACCAGGGTAGGCAAATGAAAAAGTCTCACATGCTCAGCATCATCTCAAAAATTGCTCAGCTTTTTACATCAAAATCAATTTTTCCCTGACAAATAATGCCGGCCAAAACACCAAGGGTATCACCTAGCTTCTGAATCTGTCTTGGCAAGAACCTTTTCTACCTGTCTTGTCATCAGTCATTGCAAGAGAAAGTTTCTCATGCAAATCGTCAGAAATGCTCCTTTAGAGTTCCATTAGATAAAGAAAATATTTTCTTCCGAAAATGGTGAGAAAGAATCTTCTTTTTTTTTTGTAGGCCTCGGTGGCCAATGAACAGTATTTTGCAAATATTTAAATAGAAGTGGAGATCTACACTACCATCTCTGCCTACCATGAATGCCTACAATAAAATTATACCCACAAAGGTAGTTTTTCAGTGCTACTTGCTAATTGACTAAGCTAAGATACTGGATTAAAATTAACAATTTTATTCAAACAGTCTACATGAATATTTTTCTCTAAAACTCTTTAGAGAAATTAAGAAAAATAATGATAATAATTTAATCCATAACATCCTGCACTTCCACAGACTCCAGTGAGTAGTCTTCAATTTCCAATGCAATGCATTAAGGAATAACAATGAAAATGTATGATGTAATTGAAAGCCAAAACTGCTCTTTTCCAGTGGAATTGACAGGCAAACTATCATCAAGGAAGGAAATTTGATTTACAGATAGAATACAACCAAACACTGGCACTTGAAGGTTTTCACTCTATCCAAACAAAAGGATGAAAAGCTGTGGATAACATAATTAACAAAGCTTAGCAGCAAATGGGAATTCTGACTCTTGTATGTTTATTTTAGTTAGATATAGAGGATTTTGTTGTGATATACTGACAGATTTGGACTGTTTATATCATTCCCAGAGGTTGTGGGCTTGGTAATGGAACACATGCCTTCACAAACTGGAATTCCTTTAAGAAATAAATGTAGGGCATCCAGTATACACTTTTGTCATTATTTCACTACTTTTACAGTAGTCACAGTACTCAAACAATTACTCAGACTTCATTATTGTAAAATCCTGAAGCAAATTATGAATAACGCCTGGTAAATGGGATTCTTTTTTCAGGACATGTGAAGGATTCAAGTAGTAAATTTTTGATCAATGACAGACTCGATCATAAGGACCCTCTACGTATATTCATCATAATTTAGCAACACATCTTTATATATCAAATATCAGATCTTTAGTTTGGTTTGTATCAAGAAGAGTCATCAGTCCTCTCAGTGACAGTTCTGCACTTTATGATCTCCTGCAATATGGGCATGGAACATTTCTCAGCTGCACTCTTTTGGAGGGCTCACAACAGCTGATTCACAGTCCTGAGAAGTCTAGGACACACCAACATTATGTGAAAGGTAAAAAGAATTCTACGAATCTATTGAAAATTCCAGAGCACTCGTTCTTGATTTATGTGGCAAGTTCAATTAGGTTCTTTCTAGACACTTTATTTATCTTACCTGTCTTTTACATTGAGAGACAGTCAAAACAAAGAATATTTTATGGCCTGATTTAAAAAGATATTTAAGAATATAAATTGTCACACCTGCATGAGGGGTTTTTTCATGGTCTAATATTTTATGAATCATAGTGCATTTAAGTGTCTTCTGCAGTGCTAGGAAAGCCATTTGAGTTTTCTCCAATAATAATGATTCAAAATTATAAAAAGATCAGTCCCATAGAACTGGGCTTAGATTTATAACATAGGTTCCTTATAAATATGCACTTATGACCACCATGTAGTATGAAAAAAAAAATTCCATATTGTTTACTGTCAAAATCAACTACCAATTAAGCTGTATGAAGCATTCTGAAAAGACTGTTTTAAAGACACAAAATATATTTCAGATTTTTAAAGTACAGCAATTTTGAAAAGGAATTATCTTTTTTCTCCTATCTCAAATATGAAAAAAAAAATCTCTAAATCTCATGCCATAAAGATCTATTTTCCATAGTGCTATATAATGCTACTTAAAAGCATGCCATTCAATGTAGTCTAGTAGCCAGATTACTACAAATCTGCATTGGGTCAGTAGCTATTCAGCTACTCAATCAATATCTTTCCATCATAAATGCAAGTAAATATTCTGTCTTTCCTGCAATAAAGAACAGTGCAAGAGAAGAGATCTAAAGCAGAAAATTTGAAAAATTATATGACTGAATTTATTTTATTAGCTAAATCATATTTTATTTTCTATTGCTCTACTCCAATGATTACATATGAAGATTAAATTTTTTTTTGCAATCAATATTCTTATCCTACTTGATTTTATGGAGCAACCATCCTGTGTGTATGGTAATATCTCCATGGTAACAGATTATAAAAAATAAGCACAGGATTGTGATGAGTATTTAGAAAAGAAGGTGGTTAAAACATGAGGAAATTTCACTTACAAGTTATTAAATTTCCTTGAGATTTCAACAACAATATCTAAGTATTGGACTGTGCTGTCCATTCTCAAGTTTCAATTTAAAAAAAATAGTAATTAGGCAATTTATGCTATAGAAATAAATCAGAAAATGAAAATAAGTTAGCAGCTTAGAATCATAGGATAGTTTTTGGGTTGGAATGGACCTTAAAGATCATAGAGTTCCAACCCCCCTGCCATAGGCAGTGACACCTCCCACTACATCAGTGCCTTGTCCAGCCTGGCCTTAAACACCTTCAGAGAGGGAGTATCCACAACCTCTCTGGACAATCTGTTTCAGTGTCTCACCACCCTCACCATAAATAACTTCTTTCTTATATGCAGCCTGAATCTACCCACTTCCAATTTACATCTATTATTTCTATTCCTCCCATCACATACCTTATTAAAATGTCCTACCCCGGCCTTTCTGANCCATCTTTGTGGCCCTCCTCTGGACCCGCTCCAGCAGCTCAATCTCCTTTTTATGTTGAGGACTCCAGAAATGGACACAATACTCCAGGTGGGGTCTCACCAGAGCCAGCAGAAGGGCAAAATCACCTCTCTTGACCTGCTGGTCACACTCCTCTTGATGCAACCCAGGCAACCGCACACTGGTGGCTCATGTTGAGTTTGTCATCAACTGACACCCCCAAGTCTTTCTCTTCAGAGCTGCACTCGAGCCACTCTCCACCCAGCCTGTATCTGTGTTTGGGATTGCTTCGACCCAGGTGCAGGATCTTGTTTTATCACATTCATTATTCTATCTATAAGGTAAGAGTCCTTCTCTTTCACTCTGAGGAAAATCACACAAATAATTTAATATTCACATTGAAGTGTCCTTGTTTGTGGTACCATTTATATTCTTAAGGGGAAGCACATATTTCACAGGATACATGCCTTTAAAGTGTGCTACATACTGCATTCTTGATTGAAAATATAGTTACACAAAAGAAACAGCAGAGGTACCTGAATCCACTCAGCTTTCTGAGAATGCATGAGCAAGGAAAAGGATCTTATTAGATATTCCTTTAGCTACATTTATGAACTATTAATTGGAGGAGATCAAGTACAATCTGACTTCAGTGGACATATAAGAAAACCTTTACTTAGCTCTTTGGAGCATATTTAAGCAGGAAGAAATACAACTGCCAAATCTTTCATTTCCTTGCTTCTCATCTTCTCCTGTGAGGAAAGGACCTACCATTTTTTCCTAACTATGCCCTAAAAAACTGTTTGTATTTTGATATCTAGTCCCCTTGATTCCACAGAGCACAGATTACAAGAATTATAAAAGGAATTATTTAGACAAGTTCACAGGAGGAACCTATGCATTATGGCAGTTCAGTTACTTTTTGGAAAAACGTATTTAGATATATTATTTACATTGAATTAAATAGTCTGAGTAAGAAGTTTAAACTAAATACTTAACTTTAACTGACAGTCTCTCTTCAGAAGCCAATTCGTACTGTTCCAGGGCACATCCAAATTAAGCATGATGATTTAACTCTAGGACTGACTATTTCTCTCCACTGGCTGTAGAGAGAGATGACACAACGAGCTCACATCACAAAGCTTTCAGTTACATGACATAAATTCCAGCTCCAATTGCACTCTAGGGTTTTATTTATTTACAAACAGAAGGGACTAGCTTGCAGAAGATGCATTCCTCTCTCAGCTCTTTTTGACTGAATGAGTTTGTGTCTAAATATCTGCTATTTTGTTCCTGTTCCATGTGTTTCCCCACAGACCCAGAAGTATATGAACATTGACCAAGGAATAGACAGCCCATGTACATTACATTTTTCTTGCTGTGGCCTGCTTGCATTAGAAGTAGTTTGAAAGATGCACAGCTTCAAACAGTACTTTATTTGCATTACTCATGAAATCCTCCAGCTAAATTTCTGCACAGCATGCCGATTATGTCCATGCAAGTGTGTCTGTGGAGCTTTTGAGTTTATTGAGACAAATAGTGAAAGTAACAGACAGTGAGAGCTTCCTGTACTGTGTATAACTAGATTTTTATCTTGGTTTATTCTGAGCTTCCTCAGTGAATGATCCTGGTAGCCATTTTCATATCAGCTGTATGTCAAAGGCTGGAGGGTATAACTGCACTGATTTAAAATATCAAAAAAGAATTAATTAAACTTCTCATAAAATTATAGGTATAATACCAGTTGTAATCTTAGAATGAGGAAAGCTTTGAGGCAACAAACAGTAGAAATGTTACCACAGTCTGCACTATGTACATACTGCATTTTCTATATAATGAAATCACTTTTCTTCTCTCTAAAAAGCATTTGTCATCTGGGAAATAAATTATCCACAAGGAAAAAAGCATACTCAGGCAGACTTCTTGGGACTTCATTACTTCATTCAGAATGAATGGTCCTATGGCCCCTTCTGAACCCCCGGGAACCTACAGAAACTACACGACCTTAATGAGTGCAAGTGTATGCATTTAATACTCTTTAATAGATAGCTTTTAAAGATAATCAGCTATGAGTGTCTACAGTAACCACTTATCAAAACATTAATGATCAAAAATAATTTCCTATGAGCCACGAAAAATTCCTTACTAAGAGACAACACTGATTTTAAGACACTTTCAAGTGATAAGAATTCAGTACCATCAGGCAAGCTGCACTGGAAGTAACTGTCCTTCACCTTCAGGTCTTTTTGCTTTTAATTTTTAGTGTCCCAAATACTATCAATCTCATAAAACCACTATTTTTAAACCCCTCCTTTTATCTAAAATCTTTAAATAAAAATCAATTGTAAATAAATAACTGCTACATTCATTCTGTTCAATGAGATTGCACGCAATTTTGCAATGAGACACTAATTCCTTAGTCTCCAACTACATAGCAAACACAAGTCATGCCTAGTATTTTTCAGAAAAAAAAGATTCATCTTATTCTTCTTAAAAACAAAGTTACAAAGTTACAAATTCAACTCACTTTTCACCAGTCAGTTCTCTGATAGTTCATTTATTTACATAAGTGGGTTTTTTTTTTCTTTTTTCCCCTAAACTGTGAATATTAACATAGACACATACATGTGCATCCATACATATATATAATTGTATATATTCTGCTTGTAGGGTCAGTTTGCATCCTTTACTAGAGGAAAATAAGTTGTAATATCTAAAGTCCTCCATCTGCAAATGGTCTGTGGAATCAGAATGCAGATGATTCCAAAATTAAAAAGTCACAGTGTGAATCATGTGAGTAACAGACCTGTATCAAACCTGCATCTGTTGGTACAAGCTGTGTTCCAAAGCACACATAGTCACTAATTCAATCATAATCAAAATTGCTCATAAACCTCTCAAAATCTACCCAAAGACCCTTTGATTTACAAAATTACATACATTGTTTTTTCAGACATATTCAGGCATATTATGTTCAGCTGTACATTGATTATCTTCATTCTTATTACACAGGGAAATTATCTTTGAAATTGTAGTGATATCCCATGAATTGAAGATATACTTCTTTCTGTGAAATCCATTAAAATACATTTCATTTATATTCAGGGTCATCTATTAGCCCACACAGCAACTCAATCCAATCTTTTCATACTTTGCCTCCACCACTAGAATTACACTTTCATAGGCTAAGTGAAGGAAGACAGCACAGAAAGACTTCAATATTTCAGTGTGGTTCTTGTACTATGTAAGAATTCAAAAAAGTTCTTTCACTTTCTGGTTTTGTACACTATAAACGCATATTTTTCCTCAAGGCTGTTGGTTGTTTTAAATCATAGAATCATAGA